>OX578133.1:178416831-178949378 GCA_951213105.1 Amaurobius ferox | reverse complement strand
ATTTTTCAAGGAAATAAATTATACTTACAAGTCTCAGGAGTTCCACAGGGTGGCTGTAGTAGCAGTATGCTAGCTAATTTATACCTTTATCATTATGAAATGTCATTTACTTCAATAGATTATACTTTTTACAGATATGTTGATGATCTGATTTGCTTAGTACATACAGAAAATTATCTCATAGATATAGATTACTATCCAGACAATTTGGAATTAATACCTAATGAAGCTACTATTAATAAAAATGTTAATTTTTTGGATTTAAATCTTTTTATTGATCCTTCTAATAGAATTGTTACAAATTTATATGATAAAAAAGACTTTTATAATTTTAATATTAATAAAATCTTACCTTTTAATTCCTGTAACTCGATTCAATTGTTTAGGAATATTATACTCAATCAGCTTTTTAGAATTTATAGATTATCTGATAAAAAATTTCATGCTATGCATATCAATAATCTCAAAATTACTAGTAATTTATATAAATATCCCACTTATTTAGTAAATAGTATTGTTAAAAAATTTAAAATAGCTGGATTTTTATAATTCTTTCCATAGTATCATATAATTCTATTCATAGTATCTTATATTAGCCAGTCATCTCCATTTTTTTTTTTTTTCATTCACTTCCCACTTCAGCATTACCTTTATTTGCCCCTCTTTTTAGTAGCTCTTTTTGTATATTAATACTTTTCCTTTACATTTCGCTTCACAGTTTTTCAATTCTTATGAATGGCAACAGTAAATGGTTTTTTTATTTTTTCTTTACGAATGGCAACACTGGTCTCTTCTATCAGTGTTCCCTCGATCCCTGTAATGAATCGTCTGTACACACGCTGTGCTTTTTCCAGGTATTCATTTTTTCTTTTTTATTCCATCTTTATGTATGTCGTCCAAGTAGAAATAGTTCATAGATTTAATCTATCTATTTCTTCAGAAACATACATTTTTGAGTTTGCTTCTACAAAAAACTTGGACATGATTAGATTTTTGTAGAGGTTAACAATTCATGATTTAGGCTTAGAGCCTCGTCCACGTGTAAGGCGTTTGTGCTTGATTTCGTTTGTTATACTTATTTCGATTCCATACCTTTGTATTATATTTTTCATTGACTTGTTGATTCGATATTAATTTTTTTATTTTTTCCATATGCTTGAGGATTAATTGATTTTTACATTTGTTTTGTACGCCAGTTAGATAGTTGAATTTAGTTTAAGTTTTTCTTTTTTTGTTTCCATACCTTTTAATTTGGTTGATTTTCTGTAACTTGATAGCTAGTGTTTTGTATTTTTAATCCATTTGATTGATGATTTGCTGTATTATATTTTATTCTGTGGGTGTTTTTAAAAAGTTAGGTTTATCGTGTTACATCTTCTTACTTTTCATTCATTGGATTTTCAAACTTCTATTATTATAATATATATATATATATATATATATATATAATATATATATATATATATATATATATAATATATATATATATATATATATATATATATAATATATATATATATATATATAATATATATATATATATATAATATATATATATATATATATATAATATATATATATATATATATATATATATATATAATATATATATATAATATATATATATATATATATATATATAATATATATATATATATATATATATATAATATATATATATATATATATATATATATAATATATATATATATATATATATATATAATATATATATATATATATATATATATATATATATATATATATAATATATATATATATATATATATATATATATATATATATATATATATATATATATATATATATATATATATATATATATATATATATATATATATATATATATATATATATATAATATATATATATATATATATATATATATATATATATATATATATTATATATATATATATATATTAGACTCACTGGACGAGTCTGGGAGTATTACTGTGAACGTTCGTACTGCCTCCCTGGTAGAATTTCGACTTGTTCATTCCGGTGCTTCTAGATTAAGCTGTTGAGGTTGATCACGATACACGTGGTGGAAGAAGAAGGGTTCATGCCGCATGGTAATACAAATTTTCTTAATGTATACTATTTTCATTTTTTCAATTTTTGTTGCCTGTAGTCTGAGTTTAAGCATTTATAGTGATGTGCTATTGCTTAATCTGAAACAGGCATTTGTTTGGGTTAATTAGAATTAATTAAATACTCAGACCTGAAGATGAATTTAGTTCTGATTAATCATCGAATTTGGGACGGTGCTGTTCTTTTCTCTTATCGGCATTGTGGCTGTGAATTTGCTTCTATGGTGATGTTAATATTACTTGAATTGTTTTTTTTTTTTTTTTTTAATTTTATTTTTACATAATTCTTATTATTACATATTTCAAATATATATATATATATATATATATACATATATATATATATATATATAATATATAATATATATATATATATATATATATATATATTAAGAGAAGTAAATAAAAACATTTCTAAGATATTAAAACCGTTAGAGTTAGTTTTTTATCTCTGTCCAATAAGATTTTGCCAAATTCATAATCAAATTAGATAAGTTTATGAATCACATTTCCATTGAAGCCTCTAAGGAATAACCGCACATATGTACAGGAGTAGTTTTTCTAGGCATTGCCTCCTCTATAGTATTTTATGATCTTTAGGCCGGTTTTGCTTTTATTGCTATTTCTCAGAAAGAGGCAAGTGATGGAAAATTCAGGTTGCTACAGTCTTCCTACTGAAAAATTACAATTACCACGCCATTAACCTGGAGGTTTGATACATATCAATAAATTAAGCAATAATGTTCTTAATTCTTGCACTTTCCTGAGACAAATATTATTTCATTACAAGTGAGTACATTTTGATATCTCCATTCGAGAATATTTGATTGAAATAATATAATTTTCCTAGTATTTATATCAACACTATCAATACGGTTTTACTTTTATAGATGGTCCATAACTATTTCGATGCTGACTTTTTAAAATATGTGATGAAAATCGGTTCAAAGATATTGATATATCGTTTCCTTATTTATTATCACAACTCATTAGCATTCATCACGAGTTACTCAAACACTTCTAAAATGGTAATAAAGGAAGAAATACTTATAAAATTATCATGGAAAAAATATACAACACAAAATGTCAATGACAAAAATATTTATTGGAAATATATTCAATTTCAAATATATGTATTGAACGCATAAACCGTGGTTATGGATAGATGTAGATTCGTATATCAATGTATCATACAGACGGTTAGAAAGAAATCTTACATATGATTGAAGAAATGATATAAGAATGTAGGATCACACATCAAAGACTGCTTTCAATTTTACTCAGGAGGTCAAGCCTCTCTTCATAACACATTCTCAGAAAAAGTGAATATCCCAGCCGTACATTATTAGGTTGATTATCTTTAGTTAAAAGATAGGACTGAACGAATATATACCTTGAGAAGAAAAAAAATGCGAATGGATCCAATGAAATTAGATGTATAGCATCGCTAAAAGTAAAAATGGACAAGCAAAGGAACCCCCTCCCTCACTACCCAAACATGTTTTCCGAAGGCCACAACTTGTTGAAAGCATTTTGATGGTTATTGGTCTAGGGGGCTCTAACTTCCTGCAGTGCCCGGGTCGCATTTCGGCTCCGTCAATAGAGCCGCCTCTCCCTAACATTCCACATCTCTTCCGGCGGCAAAAAAAGAATAAAAAAGGGGGAGAAGAAAGTTCCACCCGAAAAAGCGTCGAACTTTAAGTAATCCACGAGTGCTTCCTTGTGGACAGAGTCGAAACCAATCAAGTTAATGGAAGCGAGGCAAGAGCGTCACGAAATCAAGTCCGCAAATATTTGTCCTCCAACCCAAGGACCTCATTAACGTGGCCGCCATTTTCCTTTTGCGCCCACTTCATCACACGCACCTGTCTCCCCTCAGTCACGTGGGGCAAATTCTGCGCCCCGATTGGCTTACCCCCACGAAAAGCATTCAAGGGAATTCACTTTTCACTAGGACTCCATTTTCTTACTTTTACGGAAACGTTTTTAGTTCCTGCTCCCCTCCCACCTCGCGGAACCTTTTTCTTGATTATTTAGCCAAGAATATCAAAAAACTTTGCTCACTCGTTTATTAGTTGAAAGTTACTTAACTTACATATGACGCGTTGTCAGTAACTGATCTATCTCTTTTTCCCTCACATAATACATGATCTATATATCTGACCCTTAAGAGCATAAGATACTGTTAGCACTGAATGATTGTATGCTAAACATTATGTGCATACATACATACCACTTGTTCCAACACTAAATTTTATAAGTATATACGATCTGCTTGCTCTCACGACAAATTCTATGCTGTTATACCCTATATCTGTTTTTACAGAAATCTCCTCCAGGGGAAAAAACCTGTCTGCATAATGAATTCCGGAATTCGACACACTGTTGCGAATAGCTGCTCATGTCCTTGTTGACGAGTCGGTCGGTCTGGGTCTTCAACACTGTTGCGAAAACCTCATGTATCTAAAATCTCCGTAAGGAATCTATCCTGTTACATACGTCAAGCCGAGTAGTTTTAGTTGCCGATGAAAAAGCGAAAATGACTGCCTAATAATGTACATCGTGCAGTGTTCTGATTGACTGTAAAACAGCTGTGTATGATTGCAAAATAATGTACAGGATATTGTTCCCATGGAATTAAAACGGCATCCATGAAGTATATGGCCCTGAAGTTGAAATAAAAACAAAAGTCTTATAAAATCCTATGGAAGGGTTGGGACCTTGAAGGTATGTTTTTCTTTTCTTGGTCACCCGTGTACCACGTGGGGATGCGACCAGCAATACTCGACCACAGTTTAATTTTCCAAACAAAGGGTCAAGTAAAAACAACTGGATGGACTGGAGACTGCCATAAGTCTAATTACATATAGCATCTCAACTTTGGAAGCAAGTGCTCAACCCAATTGGCTACATGACCTCTCGCAAATGGCGTACTATGTTACCAGACACTCATACACCCAAATAATAATCTCATGTTGTTCAGCATAAATTCAGTGATCGAACGTGAACCAGTATTCTGATTAAGATTGATTTGAACATGATAAAGTTATGAGACATAGCTGCTCATTGTGAATCACAGCTTCGAGAATCAAAAATTCTAAATTGGACTCTAAGGTAGAAAAAATTTAAAAACTTAAGGACAAAAGTTTAATAAGTTTAGGAATGTAACCTGATGTTCATTAAGAAGAATTTATTGTAGAGAATAATGTGTGTTCAGTAGCTTCAGCATTTTTCGTTAAGTTTCATAATTTTTGTGTTAATAAGAGACTTATTTGACAAAACTATGAATATTTTGGCTGTTTAGATCACTAGCTTTTAAAGAAACACTTCTTTCTTTTTTTTCGTGTAAAGAACGTTTAAACTCGTAAATTTGCAAATCTGGCCATTTTTCAGGAAAGTATGTATATTCGATCTATGAATCTATTTATTGCATCACCCGCAATGCAAATTAATCCAATACAAGACTTATAATTCCTTTTAAAATTAAACAAATGATAAGTAAAATTTATTCAAATTATTTACATGTTATTAAAATACAAATAAAATGATCAACCACAAGATAACCTTCAGTCGTTTATACCTTAATCCCCACCTCGTTCTCATTTACTTCAATATAAAGTTCACTATAATTAAAGTTGTAAGAAATATAAAAATCTGATGCGGACAGCACATGACTTTTCTTATATAATTTACTTTTACTTTTTTCACAGTTAAAAATTAATGAAAAAATTCACGGCACAGTGTTTGTAACGTTGAATTGTACATTTGGCGCTTTTCCAGATGACAACATGTAAAGCTATCTCGAACCCAATTAACTTATATTTCACGTAACTCTAATTAGAAATTATCAATATTGATAGCATACTCAATAAGCAATATAGTCCATATATTAAAATATTTTAATTATAAATTCGTCAATTAAACGTCATTTTCATTAACTCAGTGTCATTTTAGCAATTTTGACGAAATTTTCGTCAAACTGAGGCTAAATATCACCAAGTTGGCGATATTTCGCTAGATTATTCGCCAAGCATTACGGTTGGACGGAGATATGGATAATTTTTATAATTGTTTGTTATGTTCTTTTCAAGATATTGAATTTTCATTAATTAGTCGTCATTTTTATTGTTTTATCGTCATTTTTATCAATTTGGTAACATTTTCGTAAATTTGGCAACATTTAAAAAACTCGCCAAGTTGGCGATATGCCACCAGAATTCATAACCAGAATTTCCCCAAGCGTTACAGACGTATAAATGAGTTATTCTTGTAGTAGATTTTTATATTCTTTCCAATATAGTGAATTTTCATCAATTAGTCGTCATTTTCATTGATTTGGTGTCATATTTATCATTTTGGCGATATTTTTATTATTTTGGTGACATTTAAAAATACTCGCCAAGTTGGCGATATTCAGCCAAATTCGTCGCAAATATCTCGCCAAGCGTTATGGATAGCGAAATGGATTATTCTTATAGAAGATAAACAACTAATGGCGTCCAAATACAAGACTATTACCCAAAATATCTTCTCTGATAAAAGAAACAAGTTAGATCTACGAGAATGATGATAACAAATTTATCGCATAATATTGCATATCAAAATTGAACATTTGTTGAACATTCATTTACATCATTGAATATCATTTACATTGAACATCATTTACATCATTCATTACATGAATTGAACAATCATTTACAATATAAAAACGATGTATAAGATTCGCGACACAATGTTTTAACGTTCAATTGTCCATTTGGGGTTTTCCGGATGACAACATGTAAAAATATTTAAAAATACCCAATCAGTTTATATTTCGCACAACTCTAACTTGAGAATTATCAATATTAATTGCATTCGTGATAAGCAATATATTCCAAATATTAAAATATTTTAACCATTAATTCATTAATTTAGCTACATTTTGTAAATTTACCGTTATTTTTGCAATCTTAACGATATTTTCGACAATTACGCACGATAATAAAAATTCGCCAAATTGACAAAATTTCGCCAAATTTATTTAAAAGTGTTATAGACAGACGAAGAGAAAGGTTTATATACAAATAAATGACTTTTGACGAATTATTGGGAGTCAAAATACAAAACTATTACACAAAGTATCATTATCTCCCGCTAATAAAACGAACTTAATCCACGATAATGATATTAACAAATTGATCGCATAAAATTGCATATGAAAGTACATGTATTTCATGATAGTTAATACTTTAATTCTACGTAAATTTTTGATAAATTTATTTCAAAATTGTGCAATATCTCTAGAACGGTTAATGCTAGCGTTTTGAATTTCATGTCATTAGTCATTAAAAATGACATAAGACATGATTATTTATGTATCATTATTGGAGGTTCTGATTTTTTAATGATCTTTCCAACATTGAATTCGAAAATTTGGGTGGTCTTCCAAACATTCAATCGCACTTAAAATTCATAGGGTTCCAATATTCATCGGTTGTAATATGTGTACCAAATTTCATTCGAAATCTTATACAGATAACGTGTTTATAATTATAGCAATGAATCAGATGCATCAGACTTCATTTAGAGCTAAAAGGTATCTTAATGCGCAGATAAACATTAATAATTATATTTAAAAAAAGCTTCAATCATTTTAAATATTTCTCTTACCTGAAGTTTAATGTACGAACGTATGCACGCCCGAAGTAAAATGTAAACAAACGCCATCTTGAAACGAAACGAACAAATCGGGGGGCACAGGAAATCTGTTTGGCGTTCACAGCGCGATGCATGTGGCGACAATCAACTTTCTCACCAAACTCATCCATTGAGGGATGTGATAGATCGGTACCCGTATTATGACCGTTGAACCTAAAGAATTCTTAGGGCCCGAGGTTCGAAAGCCCAGGCCAGCCGACTCATCCAAAGACTTAGAGCAGCAATTAGGGCCCGAGGGTGTAATCGGGAATGTCTTTCATAGCAAAGAGTGACGCAAGGGCTGCCCCCACTAAAATACGCTTTAACATGCACACTCACAGACATCACCTCAAAAACATTCTATTTGAGTACAGAAATGCTCTTCCGTTGAATTCGAATTTTCCACCCCGTCACAATTATTTCTTTATACAGTATACTATGTATATTGGGAATATAATAATGGATGCCTTTTAATAACGGACATTCATCGCTTCTCTGACACGTAAAATTGAATTTCATTGGCATTCAAAAAATCAAATTCAATTCAAAATATTGGCATTCAAAAGAAAAAAATATGTTCTTTTAATACGTTAAATAATAAAAGAAAATGTCTGTCTATTTGTGTTTGTCTGTGTGAGTTGTAACGCAAAAATCCAAACAACGGCAACCATGAATTTTGGTACAAAAGTACCAGAAGGTAAAGCGAAAATTTCCTTCGCATATCAATATGTTTTAATTCGAACTAATTTTTGAATTATTTAATGCTGAAACGTAATTTTGAACGATTTTCACACTAATAGGTTCCTTGGCGATTGAAAGTATTATCGTAAAGTTTCAGTCTTAATATCATTGGTTAAATCGGGGAACACGCTCCTTTCAACAAACTGTGAGCGTAATCCTTAATATAATACCCCGATTTAATAAAAAGCAAGAAAGATCAATCATGCATAAAGCATTAATTATGGAACACTTTCCAAATGAAATGCAATTTTACTTAAACATCTCTAAAATGCGATACATTCAGCGATGATATTTTTTAAATTACCATAGTACAATAATTGGAAACTTAAAACTTCACCAAAAAAGGCAATGCTATAAAAATACAATAATTTTATTATATTTGAAAACTTCATCGAAAACAATTGAACTTTATTCAAGTAATGTCATTGAAATAGAAATCGCCTGGCGCTCTATATAAAAGCAGTGAATATTTCATTCAAGTCATAAAAACTTTTCAACTATGTTGTAAAGTGTTAAAAAACAAGGTTACGATAGCTCACGAACAAATGGAACGTTTCAAATGAACGAAAATTGTTACGATCATTACGATCCGTGAATACTGGAAAGCTATTAATTTTAACAGAGATCGAACGTTCGGAAGAACCCCAACTTTTCGAATGAATTTTTCAAACAATCATAAAAAATATCACGACATTCAATAATGTTAAATAAATCATCATCCTTTTGTAAGTAGTTTTTTATTCTAAAGCGAATAACATAAACTTTTAAATACTAGCTTGAGACGTTCTGGAGATATTGCACGTTTTTTCAAATAAATGTATCTAAAAAATACATATAAATAAACAACATTAAGTATCACCAAATTTGCAACACTTTTCGGAAACTTTGACGACATTGGCGGCTAATCTAGCTGAATATCGCCAACTTGACGACTTTTTAATGTGGAGCCAAATTAAAAGAAAATGTAACTGAATTGGTAAAAATGACGCTAAAGTTACGAAAATGACGCCAAATTGATAAATTCATAACATATTTTTAAATAATGGAGTACATTGTTTAATAGATGGTAGCAATATTTTCAACTGCCAAGATAGATTTGCGAGTAATATAAGTTAATTCGGTACTTCAAGATAATTTTACATGTTGTCATCCAGAAAAACGCCAAATATTTGTGCTTTTCAACGTAAAAAATATTGTGCAGTGGATCATGTTCATCACTATTTCGTATTGATGGAAGTAAAGTACTTGCATTATGTAGGGAAAGTCATGCGCTGCCCACGAAAGATTTTTTAAAGTTTATGCACGAAGAACGTCCGAGTTATACTTAAATACTATATTTTATATAAATATATATTTAAAAAAATGTAATAATTATATGCGAATTACTTTGTGAAGTATCAATAAATGGTACATTTCCATGTATAGCGGGAATATCACTATTGCATGGAGTGGTATTAACGTTATTGCATGTATCGTATGCAGATTGCATGCTCCTGTGCAATGGATATATTGTTAGCCGTGACTTACACTAGCGGGTGTATGGCTATTTCATATATTGTGCACAAATTGCATGCGTCCTCGCAGCAGTGTGCAGTTGATAGCTGCTGTAAGAAATTTGTTGTTAGGTAAGAACTTAAAAAAAAAAGAAGAAGAAGAAGAAAGAAAGAAAACGAGCTGGTAGCCGTAAGAGGATAGTTTAGCAATAAAATGTTTTTATGTTTATATTCAGACCAACATCAGAATTCATAAATAAATTATATATTGAACCTCAAATTAACAAAATAATCCATAAATGTGATTAAAATAACCAATAACGCAGGCTTTAAGAGCATTGTACTTACTGAAATAGAAGATCTAAATAACAGTTCTCAAAGAAAAGGAGAAGAATCGCATTCTCTCCACAGTTTTCGAAAAGCCCCATAAGTGGGAGCTGTAAAAGCTACTTGAGTTGCTAAAGGTCTACATGAGTGTGGCGGGTTCCTTTGGTGGTTCGACTTCACGGGCTGGACCTCACACGAAGTTCTATAGAGGTGAATCCAAGTTGTCTGAGCCGAGAGTCCTCTTCAGCAAGAAGCGTCCATGTCTCCAAAGAGCAACAGGCAGCAAAGTCCAGAGGTCAAGTCTGTGGGAGGAAATGGTGGACTGGAAATATGCTACTTAGGTTTGAATAATCGAGAGGCGATCAAGTCTTTATTGGGTTCCTATGAGAAAAAGTGATCTCAAGAGAGTGAAGAAAACGGCATTTTGGTAGCCTCGATTACCTGATGACTGCAGAAGGACTTTCTGATTTTGATATTTTTAAGAGGTTGGCTTGAATCGTTGCATGATTGGGGGGAGGGAGAGCTTGAAAAGTCACTGATCGTTGAACGTTGTTTCAGTTAAAGAAAAAACATGATTTCGTTCAGATCGAATATAAGTTGAAGAGAAAATAGTTTAATTAAAGGAAAAACATGACTTTATGAGAAATGCTTTAGAGCTTAATAAAAATGTTAGATACTGTTACCTATACAGTATAATGGGCAACAGCTGTATGTAACAGAACTTACATGGAATCTGGCAATGTATAGATACACAATTGTAGATTATGTGAGATGAGTTTATAAAATTAATAAAACATGTTTGAATATAATTAGTATGCTATATTATTGATTAATAATAATATCTACCAAAATACCACAACCAAAATGGAAAAGAATCTTATGTGAACAGTATATGACTTTCCCCATATAATGCAATTAATTTACTTTTTCATAGTGAAAAAATAACGTTTAATATACACGGCGCAATGTTTATACATTTGGAGCTTTACCGGATGACAGCATGTGAAACGATTTCGAAGTACCCAATTAACTTATATTTCGCGCAACTCTAAATTCACAATATTGATAGCATCCGCAATAAGCAATATAGTAGATTAAAATATTTTAATAATTAATTCATTAATTTGGTATCAGTTTGGCAATTTTGATTATATTTTCGATAATCTAGGGCGCCACAAGTTAGCGATATTCTGCCAAATTACTAGTCAAGTTCACCAAATTTATCGCCATGCATTATACACAGACGGAGAGGAGAGCTCGTCTTATAAGAGTATAAAAGACTATTGGCAAATTGTTGGTCGTAAAAATCCATACAACTTGATGCGTGAGTCCTGCGCATTTTAACTGACGATTTCACAATGTATTCTATAGACCAAAAAAGCAATACACATAAAATGTACATTTGACAAGACAGATAAAATTGACGGAGGAACACAAATGTTTGTTAAAACAGTTCTAAAAAAGTTCTCTCCAGTGCAGAAGAACAAGATGTGTTCCAGAGTCTCCCCTTCTACAGTGCAAACAAGGTACTTGTTGGAGTCAGCTAGGTGAAATTAATTCAAGTAGGCATGGGTGGCTATGTGACCTGTCCTAGCCTTAGCAGCAAAAGAGGCAACCATTCTAAGGATTTTTCATGAAATAACATTTGGATCCCTTTGGAAACGAAAAGGTAATGATTAATTCCTGTGTCATTCAAAGAATCAGAGAGCACAAGAACCTCGCTTTTTACTGAAACACCAGGAGAGGGTGACTTTGGCAGTGGAACTGATTCCATTGTGGATGATAATTTAGCCGAACTATCTGCAATTTCATTACCGAGCACACCTCAAGGTAGTAAAAATACTAAATTAATACGCAAGTATCTTCTATAGTGAATAGAATGAACTAGAACTACGAGAATGCGGTTAACAAATTTGTCGTATAATATTGCATGAAAAGTGAGCATATTTCGAAAGTGAATATAGTTAAAACTTTATTTTAATTTTATGTAATATTTTTTATAATTTTAATAGAAAAATGTCCAATATCTTGGAAATGGTTCATATGCTAACGTTCTAAAGTGTGTGTATCATTCGTCTTCTCATGAAAAATTACATATGAAATGACCATTTACATAACATTATTAAAGGTTCTGATATTTTAATGATTTTTCAAAATTTCATTCGAAAATTTGGGAATCTCCCGAACATTTGATTGCGTTTAAAATCAATAGGCTTCTAGCATTCCCAGATTATAACATTTGTACAAAATTTCGTTCGAAACGCTCCGTTCGTGAGATGACTAACACACACTTACACAGACACATATATATATACACAGACATCACCTCAAAATCGTTCAATTTGAGTTTAATGATGCTTGAAACGTGTTCTTCGGTAGAAAACTCGAATTCGAATTTTCGAACCCATCGCAATATTTCCCCTATATATTATACTATGTATATAGGGAAAGTAATAACAACGGAAATTACTGAAAGGAAATACACGAGAATAGTGAGAATTTACAAAATAGTTAAAAGATTTTCCAACCAGTTTTTGTCAAAATCTAAACATCAGGTGGTCAGCACCGTTTTTATATAAGGAAGCTGATAGATTCGAGAGATTTATTGATGACTAGCAGCATACCCGTTCTTCGTACAGAGAAATATAAAGGAACTTAAAATTCACAATCATGTGCAAATTCCTATAGTATACTAAATGACATTTTTAATCAAAATATTCTGTTAAAATATTTAATCTAATACTCCTAAACAGAAGTTTAAGAAACTCTGTTCTCGCTATACAAAATTATCTTAACGGGCAGATCTGAAGAATAGAACATCCTGGCCCCTTTTGTAAACAAATTTACAAAAAATATGGAATTGAATCAATATATGCAAAATAAAAGCGTTAAAATTGTATGGCGCCGTACTACTTATACACGCGAATATTAGAAGACATAACCTGTATTAGTAGATTACACGTATAAATTGAAAACTTCAATAAACTCGTAATCTTTAAACTTGGCAGTAATTGATTCCAATATATGCCAAAATGAAAGTTCTAAAATTATATGGGAAGATATACCCGTATTACTTTTAATGTCGTAGATTAGAAGATATGTCCGAGTGTTAGTAGAAGATTAACCGTATTACAATATGAGCCACAAAAATATTTGCCAAAATAAAATAGATGACGTTTTAAATTGAAAATATCAATAATCCCCGTAATCTTCATACCAGAAGGTCGTACTTGATTCCACCATATGCCAAAATATATGCCAATATATCTGTACTACTTATATTCTCGCAGATTAGAAGATATATCCGTGCATTTGTAGAAGATTTCTCGTACAACGTACAATATATGAGTTTCAATAAATTTGCCGCAAAAAAACAATGACATAATAACTTGAAAATATCAATAATATCTGAATCAATAATTCCCGAAAATATCAATAATAATAACGTTTAAACCTGAAGACCGTAACTGATATTATCCAGTCAAAAATGCAATGGCAATGAAATTTATTTTATATACATATCTTTATTATTCAAATCGGAAAAGATTTAATAAAAATCGTCTGCCGCTTAAACACATTAGATTTAAATCAGTTGCTAAGCGACATGATATGATTTGCTTCAAATAAATTGGTGAAAAAAATATCGTCTGAATAATGCTATCTCTATGGAAGGTTTGGCGACATTTTCGTCAATTTAGCGGCATTTTAAAAAATCGCGAAATTTATCGCCAAGTGGGACTGTAGAACTGACAGTTACACTTGGCTGACAAAACACATTTAATGTCATTTATTTAGCGCAATTTTATCAATTTCAGGATATTTTTATGGGCGCGGTAGCCCTGTGGTTAGCGCGCGGAGGTTGTACTCGGTAGTCCCGGGTTCGATTCCCGCCGCTGCCCAAACTGCCGCCGTGTTCACGCGGAGTACGATCACGTTAAACATGTGGGTCCGTAAGTCCTTCCGAGAGGTTGGTGATAGGGGAAGGAGGGTACGGTCCCTGTGGATGCCTCCCCCACTGGGTTCCGGTCTAAATTGGGTGGCACTTCCCGGCCGTCCAAACAGATACCTTACACCTTTCTGGTAGGTCGGACGGTCTGGGTCGAAGAAGAAGAAGATATTTTTATGGATTTACAAACATTTTTATCAATTTGGTGACATTTTAAAAATTCGCTAAATGTGTTACTAAGTAGGATGGTTGGACTGACAGACAAATTCTAACGAAATATCATTTCAGTACTTTCTTCTAATAAAACAAAATAAATTTCATTGAATTACGTCGATTTTAACAATTGGCGACATTTCCATCAATTTGGCAAAAAAGAAAAGTTGCCAAGTTAGCGATATCCCGTCAAATTCGTAGCTCTGAATTTGCAGATCTGAATAAAACACCCCGATCCTATTTGTATATACTAAATGAAAACACTGAAATTATATTAGAAGATATACCCGTTCTACTCTTTTTCAGTTTCAACAATCGGCTAAATGAATTTATTGGCTAAACACAATATATGAGTTTATTAGCTAAACACAATATATAAGCTTGCTAAAACTAACCAACACATTACCAAAATAAATGAAAGTGATGTACGCAGTCCGCAATTAATATAATTAAAAGAAAAATCAAACCGCTCATTTATAAGATAGTATATTTTTATATCCATTTATTTATTATTCAAATCGAAAAAAATAATAATAAACATTAACAAATACATTTAATTTAATTGAGTTGCCGAGCAACATGATATATCCTCATAAAATTCTAAAAATTAATTAACCATTTTGATTTCTTAATACTTACATCGTTGAGTAAAAGCTTGTGAAAAATAAACCATGGTGGTAGATTTTCCCTTTAAATTAATGTTTTCAAACAATTCATGATTTCAGAAAGTAACTATTTAACGCAAAAATCTGCCACCAAACTTAGAGATAAAATTTTAATTTATTTTCACGTTTAAAACAAACTGTTTTCAACCTTTCCGTTTGGAGGAACCAGGAAGTTTGAGAGTAGAACTCCTAAGAAAAGTTTCGTTTTCAATTAATATCTCGACAACCCCTGGTCTTAGAAACTTGGACTAAATTTAAGGGGCGCTATTTCAAGGCTACCCACAAAATTTCATTAAATTTGGTTCAACCGTTCTCCCGTGATGATGACAAACGAAAGTTTCGTTTTTCACTAATATCTCGACAATCCCTGGTCTTAGAAACTCGAAACATTGACTAAATTTTACGTTGGACGGTTTATTTCACGGCTAACCACAAAATTACATCAAATTGGGTTCAGCCGTTCTCTCGTGATGACGGGACAGATAGACAGACAGATTTTCAATTTTACTTATATAGATTAATTAATTTATACGGCTGGCAAAATGTACAGTGGCAGTTTACTTATAGCTGACAGCGTTGGAATTAATTAAGTTTTACATGAATGCGTGGCCTGAGAGAAGATCAAGGAGAATAAAGAGGCAACTGTATGATTAAAGGGCTCTAATAAAGATTAAACCAAAGAGGATATGGTTGTAACAGACTGCTGTTATTAGGATGTGGTAATGTGATTCAATAGGGATCAGTAGGCTTAATATTATAAATATAATAAACCAGAAATTTGAATAAAAGTGTATGTCAGAAACACCTAATACGTGTGCTGCAAGATTAGCTACTGTTACATACTTTTACAGAAAATAACTATTAAACATATTAAATATTCATGAATATTATTTCCTTATTAAAATAACGCATTTTTTATTGTTATTTTATCTTTTTACATTTTAAAAGTGCACATAAATATAAAAAAATGTATGCTTTTTCAACTTTTTATATTTCTTTGTTTAATTTTTCATATAATTTTATTATTATTAAATTAGTAACCACGTAAACTATAAAATCAACCTGCAATAGTGGAAATTACCAATAGAAATTTAGTCAAAATTACCAATGGAAATCTATGTATGCATTATATAGATTTCTATTGGAAATTTTGTAATTTTCAATATTTTAGGAAAAAGTTGAATATTCATTTTAAAAAATGCATTTAATAAATTAACTTTTTAAAATTGCTCTTCTTATACATAAGCATTCTTAATTATGCCTGTAGGCAATAACATCAAATTCTATGCTGTTTTTAAAACTTTTCAACATAGTTGAAAAGTGTTTATGGCTTTGGTCATTCTGTCTGTTTGTCCGCTTGTACGATGACTGCCGTAAAAATGAGTTTATCAAAATGAAATTTTAGTATGTTGTTCAGACGGTCTGTGAAACATATGGGAATGTCATTGAATAATATCACCCAATTAGTTTTGGATTGAACCCGGGTTGAAAAAGTGAAATACATTGAATCCTAACCTCATTTTTCAAACATTTTTTAAACGAAGTTAAAATTCGCAAATGGCTTTGAAAATTAAAAAAAATATTCAAATTATCCCATAAAATATATAAAAAAATTTTAGCAAAATATGTTCAGTAGTTTTTTAAATAAAAATTAAAATAATAATTAAATAATTAAAATAAAATATTATATGAAGAGATCACGCGACCCACTTCAAAATAAAATATGGCATCTATTTTTTTTCCCAGTGTCAAAATCGTGATTATTAAAGTTCTTTTAAATTTATATTTAGTGTTGCATCCGTCCTAAAATCGCTTTATTTTTGCGTATTTTCTTTGCATCTATATTCTGCGCATACGTAATTATAATATTTTTTAGTTTAAATGATCATCAAACTTTTGATTATTTCTACAACGAAGCCTAATTTTAATGTATGCAGAATGCAAACAAATCAAGCTGTAAGATGAGTTGTATAAGAATTGATGATTGTTTTAACGCAAAATTATTTAGCTCTGGAGACTGGAATATAGGTGATATGAATGAAATATTCATTGATTTTACATAGAAAAGCAGACGATTTTATAGCATTGCCTTTTTTGATGAAGTTTTAAGCATGGAGTTAGAAAGTACTATTCTCTCCATGGTTTTAAGTTTTTATGTAAAATAAATTATTGTAGTACTGTGATAATTTAAAAAATATCACCGCTCAATGTATCGCATTTTAGAGATGTTTCAATAAAATTGGATTGCAATTGGAAAGTGTTTCATAATCAATGCTTTATGCATAATTGATCTTTCTTGTTATTATATAATATCCTTATGTATCGACCTAATGAATCGATATATATTCGATTGCTCATCGTAATATTCAGTGTTCATCCATTTTCTGTCCCTTGTGCATGGAAATTGCCTTTTGCAGGCAATCGCCCAATGGCTGGCCTATTAATATATATTAGTAAACTCCACAAATTGTCTAGGGCTATTTTCTTTGAGATTGGTCTTAAGAAAGTCTCGAAGTAAATAGTTATTTCCAATTCTTAATTTTAATCGATTTTGTACTATTTATTGCCTTAAGCATTAAGTTTTTATATCCGGTATAAAAGTTTTTTTTTTTAATTTTTCAATTTTATTTATAGCTGCTCTGCAAATTGGAATTGTAGTAATTATTACTCCTTTATCTTAATAAATTTGCTTTCGTATTTCATAATATATATATATATATATATATATATATATATATATATATATATATATATATATCTTATTAAAGCAAAGTGACTCGTAATTGGAATAACACATTATATGCTGTGAAAGAAAAGGACCCTGGAAAGACAAGAAGCAAAACTGGATAAACGGAAGAAGAAACGAAAATAAATAAATTAATACTGAAACCAGAAGAATTAATTTACATTGGACGAAATATAAAACAGGGTGGGTCCTTAAACAATTTACAAATTAGGGAAGGTGGGACTTGAGATGGGTGAGAGGGGAAGTCAAAAATGCACAACCTCGTCAGGGTGCACATGCACTTTTCGACCTTCCAACATTCTTTTTCACTTTGTACAGTTGCACAAAAGGGCAATTATGCTCATCTAAAAACATAAAATCTCGAAGCGAAGAGAATGCAAAAATGAGACTGATTATAGTTAAAATAAAATATGGGGGAGTAGAAAGGGGGGAGTAAAATCACAACCTGAAATAGTAGATGACACTTATTTGTTTTATGCTGTTATAATAAAATATTTCCTAACCAGCTCTGTTACAACTCGTTTAAAGTGCTTTCGTATTATCATGACGAAAACAAATCCCTACCTTTCACTTTATTCAGAAATTGCACATCCCGTGCCTAATGCCTGAAGATGTATGTCCAAGTAATCGGACACAAGCTCATAATATGAAATCTCACTTTTGCTCTCACCTACTTGGCTCTGGGACATTTTTCTCATTGGATGTTGCAATATCGGAAAAGTCACGTGGCAGTAGCGTCATTACTCACATCTCCATGTGTCATCTCCATCCTAATAATGTTATTTCCTTAGGCTTGTTGACCCGTGTCACGTGGCACACTATCCACAAGCTAAGCTGAACCTTTTACAGCCCATCCAATCTCGCTCAGTGCCCCCAGCAGTCTATCTCAAAATAAGGATACTCCTGAATACCCACAGGGCACTGAGCACGCGTAGGATGCTAGATTATTGCATATAAATGCAAGGTGAGTTACTTTGCCGCTTCGATCACTTGTAGAAGAAATAGAGGGCAGAAAAATCTCATATATGCTTCTTTGCCGCCTCTTTCTATCTAGGTTGTTTTTGTGATATGAATTGGGGAATATACGGGATTTACTTTTTCAGTATGTTCGACTTTGTACTTTGCCAGTGATGAACTTTCCAATAGGAACACTAGGATCGTGCCTATAGAGGGCTGCAGACTCTAACAACGAGGCACATATTTCTCGACTTTTAAAATTATAAAAATTGTAAAATAAGTTTATTTGAAAGGGGATGGAAAGCTGAAAATGAAATAGGAATGAAATGATTATACTCTCTAAACTTCATAAGCACAAAAATTTACTTCTAAAATAATAAAATAAGACTTACGTTTGTCTGTTCTTCGAACTGTTGGCGGCGTAGCGAAAAATCTAAACAAACCGTAGCTATGAAATTATATACGGTAATAGTTTAGATCTAGACCCAAGATACCTCTCGGCTATTTTTGTAATCAAATTAGTTTTTGAGTTACTTGCACGATACTTACGTTAAAATGCATTTTTTTCCAAAATCGGTTTTTCAACGATCGCAAATATTATCACAGGTTTCCATCGTAACACCATCCCAAAGATCGCTCTCTCTGACGAGTTTTGAACGGAATCCGTATAACAATAAGTTTATATTTAAATATATTTTTGAAAATACCGCTAAAAGCACGGTTTTTTTTTTCGGCAATTATTTATTTTAATTAGTCTATTCTCGAAGTATATTTTCGGCAATTATTTATTTTAATGAGTCTAGTTATTGTCGCGTTCTTCGTGAAAAAAAAAATAATTACGCTGTTTGCACATTGTTAATATCATTTTTAAGTAAGGCTCAGTGAGTTTTCTGGGAACGAGTCGAAGGAAAAATAGAACTTCTTTTCTTAGGAAGCATGGACCATGGTGTGCGCATGCATTATTTCATGAGCTCAGCACACTTGTGTACATACGTTTAGTCAATCAAACTAAACGCGTCAATCTAACTAACCGCGTCAATCTAACTAAACGCGTCAATCTAACTAAAGTCAATCTAACTGAACGCATGCGTTTGATCAATCTAAGAACTCGGAAAGACGGAAGATTTGCAGACGTACACGTCACGAAGGACGTCTTCCTAGTTGGTTCCATACTGCTATTATTTATTAATTATTTCATTTGTATATATATTTTAGTTATAGAAATAAAAACGTATATAGTGAATGTTTAAAGTATATCTTTAAAGATACAAAATTGTACTCCATTTGAAATTAATCGTAACACTGCTTTGTTTTGTTTGTGCAAAAGTGTGTTCTTAAAGCAACGTAGTCTTACTATATTATGATCGCTGTTTTATATTATTTTTATTTACTTATTTTTTTTACTTAGTTCATTTTTTTCAGTGCATGCTTAGTAGTGTAATTGATTTTTCAAAAAAATTTCACTAAGTGCAGTTTATTTGTGTTTGAAATGTATAGAATGTGTTTGAAAAATGTTCTTTGCATATCATTCTATGCATTTTTATTACAGGGAAATCTGTATTTATAATGATGAAAGTAAATGTATATTTGTTCCTTTGTCGTTTATTTGTCTATTTGTTGACGACACAGCAGAAAATCTAAGCGACCAACAGCTGCGAAATTTGGTATAGAGATAAATACAGTTCAGGTTTCAAAACACATCAGCGAGATTTTTTTTTATTCAAATTTATTTAAAAGTTACGAATGGTTAAAACAGAAATTTTGTTTATTTTTCGCTATTTTTACAATTAAAGTTTATTCCATGAAACGAAGCAGACGTTCGGGAAGATCGCTGACAAAGTATCTAGACGGAAGATAGCTATTTTGCTGCTAAATAGGATTTACATAGCAAATTATAAAAATATCCTTTTAAAGTTTTAAATGTACAATTATTTTATCACTATAGTATTGTTCTCAAAAATCTCTTTAATTGCACGAAAATTTTAGATAGCATTTATTTCTTTAATTTTTATTTCCCTCGCTAAATGTATATTTTCTTTGTTGTGATTGCAAGTATTTTCTTTAATTATTGAGAACGTAGTATTGATTTTAAGCAATTTTAACATCCTTCTTTCCCGTGAACAAATAAATGAAATAGGTTACACACTCCATGGACCTATATTTTATTAGCTATCGCCCCTTCCAATTTTAGTTATTTCAATGATTTGGTCATATCTCATCTTCTAATTCTGCTAGAGCTTAACTTTAAATGCTATGATTCTTTTATATTGAGCTAACAAAGGCCTCGCAAAGCTCAAAGCAAAGGCGTGTTTGGGCGCTTATTTAAGGCGTATGCGAATGGCATTCGTGGATTGCATACATCCGCACAGTGGATGTACAAGCGTAACATGCAACTACGTTGTCAACAGCTATTGCAAGTTAAGTGAGTTTATTGTTTTTTAAAGTGATCGGAATTGTCTTTGGAGGCGGCTATGAATAAATAAAATATGGTAGACAAATAGGAATTATACTAATCTACACTATTAAAACGCGCCAGACCAAGTATGTAAATAATTCACTTCAGGCATTTAAAATACGAATTCTCAACGCAATACATCTTAAGGAGGTATATAACTTTCAAAAACTAAAAAATTAGAAGATTTTTAATCATTTGCAAAAAAAATTAATATATATATATATATATATATATATATATATATATATGCAGTGGGTAACAGATATCATTTCTCACTGTTGAGACTTTTGAAATCTTCTGTGGTCTCTAAAAACTTAAAATTAAAAATATATAAAACAATTATTAAAGTAGTAGTTACCTACTAGACGAGACATGGACATTGACTCTGGCTGATATAAATTTCTTTCTAATTTAGGAATGTAAAATTTTGAGGAAAATCTTTGGCCATATCACTACGAATAGTATGTGGCGTATTAGAACAAACAGAGAACTGGAGGAGTTATTTGAACAGCCTAACATTATAACTGCCGTTAAATCTATAAGAATTAGATGGCTGGGGAGAGTAGGTGACAGTAGATATGTAAAGAAAGTATTTAATGGTAATCGAAGAAGACCTGGATGACCACGAAGCATGTGGCTGGACAATGTGGAAGGATATCTAAGGAAACTTTGAGTAAGAAATGGAGAAAAAAAAGCTGGGGAAAGATCGGAATGGAGTGCTCTTATGCGGGAGGCTAGGGCTCTTCAAGGACTACAGAACCACTGTGTTTTTGGTTGTTGTTCACCGAAATCGAGAGCCCCCAACGAAGGTCCTTCTCCCAGATTCCAAAGAACGCATTTTTTGTATATCTTTAAAATCTAATCACCATATATCTGTAACATTTTGTGAAATTTTACATTAGGAAGCGAATTAAACGACCAGATATCTGATGGGACAAGTTTAACCCATATTTTCTTATCGTCCTAAAAATAGGATAACACACATAAGTGGTCTTATATAAATTATTTTGCATATTTTAATTCAATTTAAAGACAATATATTGTTTAAGAATCATTAACTGTATATTTGCCTCTTACGCAAGTTCAAATTAATGTTGGATATTTTTTATTACTTTTTTTAAAATGGCGATTCTTGCAGATTTTTTTTTCTACATTTTCAACACACAACTTTTTTAAAGTTTTGAGCTCCAAGAAAAAACATTCGTATAAATTTATTAAGGTAATATTCCATACTTTTATACCAGTAAAAAATGATTGTCAAAAAAAATTATCTAGAGGATTTTCCTATGGGATTCTAGAGGATGGACCATTGTTCTATTTTTAGGACAGCCTGTGCCAATCAAACTTATAAAATTTGGTAAGTTTTTGATTTTATGTGTATACATAGGCTTAGAAAAACACACATTTAAGATTTTATAAAACAAAAATATTACTTTTTTCAATGCTTCGTACAATATGAGTTAAGAGTGGGAAAAACTTATTTTTTAGACTTATAACGATATGCGAATACGCCAACATTTTAAATTATCTTGTAAAATGTCCTTAAAATGCAATTTCTTGCAAACTATTAATTTTAGGTTTCAAAAAGTATATAATTAATGACTACTTGTTTAACATAAAATTAAACCAAATTTAAAATTATTAATTAGCCGCTATTTTCATAGCATAGCAAAGTTATTTTCTCTGGGAACATTTAAAAAAATTGTCAACATGCTCTAAGCAGAGACGTAACCAGAATTTTTATCTAGGGGTCCAACGGAGGAGCCACAAGAAAAACAGGGGGGGGGGGCGCAAATTTTGACCAAGTTTTAACGTGTTTGGACGATATATTACAGCAGTGTTTTTCAAAGTGTGTTCCGCGGAACCCTTGAGGTTCTGTGACAGTATTCCAGGGGTTACGAGACGAAATAGTTTCGTATAAATTTTCTTCAAAATTAAAGAACCCGTGAAATTTGAATGCATAATTTGGACCACAAGCGACTTATTCATACTTTGAGGTTCAGCCATCAAATTGAATATCAAAAAGATTCCACAACCAAAACAGTTTTAAAAAAACTGAATTATAGTAAACAGTACAGCGATTATTCTCAATTCCTCTGATAGTAGATTCCATTTTCATGTAGCAAACATTCTAGATTTTGGTCACTAAAATAGTCGTACACAACAAAACCTGAAATTTCTTGAAAATGTTTCAACAGGTTACTCTGAAACCATATTGGTCACACTCATGCTTTATTCAATACTTCTAAACCCGGCTGTGCAAACAAACAGTATCTCTAAGCCGTTAGGCGAGCAACCCGACCTGGCGTGTAAAATACTTCGAAACATTTGAGTCATAAGAT
Organism: Amaurobius ferox; assembly: GCA_951213105.1. Taxonomy (NCBI): domain Eukaryota; kingdom Metazoa; phylum Arthropoda; class Arachnida; order Araneae; family Amaurobiidae; genus Amaurobius; species Amaurobius ferox. The sequence continues at coordinate 178,925,700 of OX578133.1, read as the reverse complement.
TGTTCAGAAGTTACACTTCCCTTGACCAACTTAGCACTTATATGCTTCAAGCTGCAAGACGAGCAGTCCAGACTGGGCTGAGGAGTACTTCAATTATAATAGTATATAATTAGAAATATGTTCGTCATTATTACAGAAATTGTTACATATTGTCGCTAATGTTCCATAGACTACTGTTGTTTTCTCTCACTTTTAATAATACTTAAATTTTCTAAACTCAATTTATTATTTCTAAATCCGCAAAGAACTATAATATACATCTGCAATTGGTTCCATCATTTAAAAGCCATGTTCGTGTTTAAATTTTTCAAAGCATTTTCATTACACTTTCATTGTGAGTAAGAAATCCCTGCCTAGGGTTCTTCCAATGATCTCAAAAATGTTCTTAACCAATATGATTTTTAAACTAAATTCATGGAAAATTAATAAAACTGCAAAGAACATCATGATCCAGCTGTGATTCGAATCATTAATCTTACTTTGGCCATCCGATACTCTTCATCCATTGAGCTACTGAGAATGATTATTTTTCTTATATTTGAAGCAGACACTGCATTCAGATCGAGCTGCAATTCCAGATCTGTACGATTTCCTCATTCCTCTGCGTCTCCCCCCCCCTCCCCCTTTTTTTTAATACAGGACAGCACACTGTTCGTGATAAGTCACGTGAATTAAAAATCACAACCAAGGAGTCCTAGGATAAATCAAAATTTGGTATTCCTTGGGCTTTAGTGAAATACTGCATCTAACCAGCAGGATTTATTTACCCGGGCATCATTGTGGGAAAATCTTCCCAGCAGAATTCGAACCACAGATCGACCTTCTGATAAAAATTACGTATAAACTGTGTACACTCTAAAATCATAAAAAGTTCTTAATATTAAGTGTCTTAACTTAAACAAAACATGCAATATCTCAATAATATTTCACATTATTGTCTAATACACAAAATAATGACATGACTCAGAATGAAGGGAGGTAGATTTCAATTTTATAAACAAAAAATCTAATCTACATGATTTTCCTTATACAGGGTGAGTCGGAATTGTTTTTACAGAAGCAAAGGGGTGATAGTACCCCACTAGACGAGCAATAATTACCATGGAACATAGGGTCGCATTGCACTCAGAGAGGCAGAAAGGAGTAAAATTAAAATACGAACCAGCACGTACACCAGTGTTGGGAAAGCGAATGAACGATACCAAACGTTGCACACACAGATTTATTGTGCAAACTCACAGCAAGAGCCAAAGTGGCGACCACGCGTGTCGTTGCACTGTTCACACCGGCGAAGGAATGACTGACGCACCCCCTCGAAGATTCCGGGTGTTGTGTTAATGTGGCCTGCGGTAACTATGATGCGCGCAACGAGATCTTCCGCCGAGTCCACAGGAGTCTCGCACACTAAAGATTTCATGTGGCCCCAGAAGAAAAAGTCCAGTGGTTGAGGTCTGAGCGAGGAGGCCACGCCACAAGTCAGCCACGTCCGATCCAGCATGCGGGATATGTAGCATTCAAGAAGTTCCGGACCGTAATGGAAAAGTGTACCGGAGCTCCATCGTGCATAAACCACATGTCGCTCTGGATGGGGAGCGGAACGGCATGCAATAAACTGGGCAGCACGTGTTCCAAAAAGATACGGTATGTTGCGCCGGACAAACGGTCTGGCAGGATGTACGGGCCGACCGGGTAATCACCAAGGATACCTGTCCAGATGTTCACGGTAAATCGGTGCTGGTGTTTACGATAGGTTGTGCAGTGGGGATTACAGGCAGACCACACGTGTTGACTGTGCATGTTAAAAATGTCTTCTCTACTGAAGGTTGCCTCATCGCTAAATAAAACTAACGCAGTTAATCGTGGATCGGTATTCCTCATCCCGAGCATCCATTGCACAAAGGCTGCCCGGCGGGGATAATCATCTGGGTGCAAAGATTGCACCTGTTGCACGTGGTAGGAGTGCATGCGTTCCTCGTGTAAAATACGCCACACCACTTTCTGAGAAACACCCATTTCGTCTGCCATCGCTCGCGTACTGGTGGGCGGAGCTGCTACAAATCTCGTCAGGACTCGCTCTTCCAGTTCAGACGTTCGTGCAATTCGCGAACGTCCTGTATTGCTGTTAGCGATGGCGAACGACCCGGTTTCTCGCAGTCGTCGATCGACACTGGCAAAGGTAGGATGACTGGGAATACGACGCGTTGGAAACCGCTGCTCGTACAATCTTCGTGCTGCGCGTCCATTTCCTTTGGCTTCACTGTATGTGAGGTGCATGTCGGGCAATTCCTCGTAGGTGTACTCCGCCATAGCATTCACACAACGTGTCGGACGATGTTATCACGGGAGTAACTTGCAGCGTTGAAGTTGTGCCGGTTTTTAAAGGGCAACGTGTGCTCTGATTGGCTATCGCCGGAACCTACTAGGAGCCAGTTATGCTGATTCTGCTCCCTGGACATTTGCATACGGTAACTGCGTTCGTGTCTGGCGTAGGAGATACTACGTGGGCAGGTACACAATGACGTCCGAGGCAATGACTGCGTCATGTTCGACGTGCCTCTTTTCTGCCTCTCAGAGGGCTATACGACTCTATGTTTCATGGTAATTATTGCTCGTCTGGTGGGGTACTATCATACCCCTCTGCTTTTGTAAAAACAATTCCGACTCACCCTGTATAACGCAATGAATTTATTACTTTTACAGTAAATAAAAAATAGGTTTTTCTTATAGTAGATACTTATATTCTTCCAAAATATTGAATTTTCGTCAATTAGTCGTCATTTTCATTGATTTAGCGTTATTTTTCTGGCGAAATTTTCGTTAATTTGGCAACATTTTAAAAAGTCGCCAAGTTGGCGACATTCCGCCAAATTCGTCGTCAAAATCTCGCCAAGCGTTATGGACGGAGAAATGAGATATTCTTATAGCAGATAAATTATTATTGGCGTTCATCAATATCTAAGTATCTTTTCTCATAAATGGAACGAACTAGATCCACAAAAATAAGGAAAATGAACATGTTTTTCTACAGTTAATATTTTTTTTTTAATTTATGGGATTTTTTGATAAATTTATTTGAAAAATGTGCAATATCTCGAGAACGGTTCATGCTCTAAAGTTTATGCCAATCGTTTTCTAAGGGAAAATTACATAAGAAATGTCTATTTGCGTAACATTATTAAAGGTTTTGATTTTTTGATGATTTTATTCAAAATTTCTGTCGAAAATTTATTAAAGTTCTAAACATTCTATTATGTTTAACAATAGGCTTCCAATGTTCACGGATTGTAATTTTTGTACCAAATTTCATTCGAATCGCTCCATTCGTTAGTGAGATATCGCCTCCTCCCCCCCCCCCCCCCACACACACACCTCATAAACGTTCGATTCGTGATCAGAGATGCTTGAAACGTGCTCTTCCGTCAAAAACTCGAATTCGAATTTCTGACCCGTCACAGTACTTTCCTTATACATTATACTATGTATATAAGGAATGTAAAAATGCTATTTATGAATAACTCTGCAATTCAAAGATTTCTAACACAATACGCTTGAATTCGTAGATGTATTAGAGAAATAATGTAACTGTTATTAGTTTCTTTCAGTTTATATTTCTTTAGAATATATCTATAGCGATCCACATCAAATTTGAACATTTTATTTGAAATTTGGATATGTTTTAGATGACTATCACTAAACATAGCAGACAGATAGAACAAGAAATCATGCCCAAAAGTAATAATTTTAATTACTTCTCTTCATCGCTCCAAAAAACATTAAATTACACACTGTTGCAAAAAAATATATGAATCCAAAAGAAATTGAGCTACAGCCGCGAAACTCGCTTATAATATATCGTTTGAGGAGATATGAAAATGATTAGAATCTGGGAAACATTTTATTTTGAAATGATGACAACAAGATGACATTTTAGTAAGTGGTAGATCCTCTCCTGGTAAATATACAAGCCAAAATTCGATGCTGCATAGAGTCAATTAAATTTCTTATGTCCCTCTGAAGAAGGTTCTGTCACAAATGTTGCAACTGATCAGCTGATTCAATGGTATTCCGAGAAAGCTGAAACTGCCATCTCGGCATATTCTAGACATGTTCTATTGGACTATGCATGATTATGGGAGTATATAAAAGTTCAAAGACATTGTTGAAAAAGTCGTGCAGTATGTGGTCGAGAGTTGTTTTGCTGGTAAATGGAACCTGGGCGGCGTGACAGGATAGGCAAAACGATCGGCTGCAGCAATGACGTATTCATAGAGGGGTGCGGTGGGTCCGGACCCCTCCCCCCCTGCCCGAACTGAAATTTCTGGATACCTCCTTACCTGTGCTCTCGTGTTTTCTCGTTAAATTGTGATCCAATATCAATTTAGTCAAGTTTATTTAGTTTTTTCAAACTTTTATTTTGGATTAAAAGCTCACTATACTTTGGACCCCCCCCCCCTTCCCCGAAATGAAATTTCTTGATACCTCCTTGGGTTGTAGAATATCGTCGATGTCGTCAGATTAGGTTGCAGTACAACTGAAGGAAATCGGCTGTCCCACGAGATGGCTACCCAGACTGTCACACCACGTGCAATGGCCATGGGCCACTCGACAACAAATGTGGGATCGGAACGCTGGCCAGTCAGAGGCGGACTGGCCCACCGGGAAACCGGGAAATTTCCCGGTGCGCCCCCTCCAGATCGCGATCCTCCGCCCCCCCCCCCCCACTCCTCTTCTTTTCTGTGGGAAAATACATGGACGCAACATTCTAAAATTATGTTGAAGTGAATACAAAATAAGTTCTGGAGATGCCCCAAATTATATTTCAATCGATGATGACTGTAATTTCGATAAGGATATTTAAATGGACGCAAATTTCACAACACTGTTTCTAATGGTAACAGAATATCATGCTTGTTTGTTCACCTCGTTGCTCTCTCTCTGTTTCAAAAATTTATCACTAGATGGCGAGCATCGGGCTGGAATCGCGAATACGCCAAATTATTCGACCGCTTGGATCTGACGTCACGCGCAGTCTCGCACTGACATCGGCCAAGCTGCGCGCGTCCTCTAGCCTAAAAGATCAATCCATCGAGGACTTCTCGCACGCGTCTGCCTTGTTTTTCTTGAGCGCAGCGATCGAGCTTGGCTGCTCTCTATTTGTTATTCTAAATTTTCTGTCCACCTAAACACCACCAACGCATGGGTGAAGTGACTTTTCAGTTTTAAGTTTCCGAAAAAAATCCGAATAATGAACTTTAAAAAAAGTGGAGCACAGCGAAGAAAAGAAAAAAGAACAGCGGAATTATTAGCATGCGCTGATGATCCGAAACAAAGAAGAATATCTTTCGGAATCAGTTTCCGTACCGGTGATAACAATACTGCCGATTGGTCCGATACAGACAGCAAAAGTGGAGATAAATCGGATGACATTGGGGTAAGTATATTTAATGAAAAAATGTATAATTTGTCTAAAAAGTCTAAAAATGTCTAAAAAAATGTGATTTTTTTACAGCCTTCGCCATCTTCAATTGGACAGGAAGGAAGTGAAGGAACGTGTACGCGAGCCGCCATCATTCCTGAAGATTCCCTGCTTACCAGCTTCAACGAACATAATTCACGGACATCACGTACTATAATTTCATCAGAAAGTGACGTTTCTCCCAGCACCTCAACTACAAAAGGTAATGTTTGTTTTCAAAGACTCTCAAACAGTGCACCTGTCAATGAAAGATTGTCACTTATGAACAACATGAGCCAACCTAGCAGTAAAGCCGTGCCACATTTACCGTTTGATGAAAAGAGAGTGTATGAAAGAAAGATTTCAGAAAACAAGTATGTGAATCGTCTTTGGATTTCTGTTAAAGTGGAGGATCGAAAAGTAATTGCAATTTATTGCAATGTCTGTTTGGCTTTTTTTGATATTGACTCAACGTTTACGAAAGGTTTTACAAGGTTTTCCCACATATATCAATCAATTGAAGAGCATGAATGCAGCAAATCTCACAATAATGTTGTTACAGCATATCTCAGCTGTGAATGTAAGAAAGATATTGGATCCCTAATTAATAAAGAAATGGATGATCTTCGAAGGCGCCAAGTACTCGAATCTCTCGAGGTACTAAAAAGAATTGTTGAAGTGATAAAATCCATTGGCAAACAAGGACTTTCTTACAGAGCACACCGTAACGAAACACTCTGCACTTTAGAAGACAGGAGTTCCGAACATGGGAACTTCTTAGAACTGATCCTACTGTTGGCACAATTTGACGTTCCCTTGAGCAATCATCTTGTTAAAGCAATAAAAGCTAGCGAAGAAAGACGTGAAAAGCTGCGTCGAAAGGGTAAACCATCCAGTTGCGGAAGAGGAAGTCTCGTGACGATGTTGTGAAAGAGCACTGTTAACAAGATTATAGCCGGAATTCTGTTCATCATGAAAAGTACTATCGTCAATGAGATTGGTGGTCGCAAATACGGTATGCAGATGGATGGAAGTCAAGATGTGTCTGTAGCCGACCACGAGACCCTAATTTTGCGCTATGTATTAGATGAAGATGTGAAGAAAAGACTTTTTGCGGTTAAAAGAAGTTCGGATACATCTGGTTCAGCTTTATACCAGTTATTAAAAGAAGCGCTGGAGATGTATGGGTTAAAAATGGAAAATATCATAGGCGAATCATTTGACGGAGCTGCAAATCTGCGTGGTGAATCCAGAGGTGTTCAAAAATTCATCAAAGAAGATTCTCCAAACTCTGTATACATTTGGTGTTACGCACATGTGAACCTGTGTGCAACAGATGTCATCCAAAATATTCTTCCCATCAAAAATTTCATTGGCCTTTTACAATCTACCGCTGTTTTCATTTCGGATTCCAGCAAACGTATGACTATTTGGACCGAAGTAGCAAGAGAAAAAGGAATTGGTCCATCTAAGCTGAAGAGGCTGCAAAAGATAGGAGAGACCCGTTGGTGGTCGAAGCAAGCGGCTTTAGTGAAAATTTTAGGAGATTTTAACAATCCTGAGGTGGAGAATTTTTACGTTCTCCTTCAAGTTTTCCTTAACATCAGGGAATCGCCAAAATTCGATGCCAAAGCTACATTTGAAGTAGATGTTCTTTTATAGAAATAGTGCCAGTTTGAAACGGTTTTAATAGCTTTCCTACTTCTTAATATTTACACTGTTTTGAGACAAGCATCAGAATACTTGCAGACCCAAGGAATTGATTATCTATCGGCTTGGCACATGGCTGAATCTGCGAAGGAGAAACTTAAGAGTTCCGATTTTGAAACAATGTATAAGAAAGTGTCTCTTTTTGTGAAGGAAATGAACGACTACCTTTTGAAAAATGATGTGGATGAGATAGAAATGGAGACGGAGTTACGTCAAAGAAGAGTATCAAAGGAGAAATTACAGTCTGGAGAATTAGCTAAGGATTCTAGACCAATAGATCCTGTTACCAGCTTCAGAAGTGAGGTCTTCCGTACAGCTATTGACCAAATCAAAACGAGTATTGATGAAAGGTTTTCCACCAACAAAGAACTTATAAAAGACACCGCATGCCTGGATCCACGACGTTTTCAAGATCTTGAGCTAACTGGCATCCCTGAAAACTGTCTTAATAAGATTGCCCAACTGACTGGTCTTAAAGCTACCCAACTAAGATCCGAGTTGTCAACTTTCGTCCGAGATTTTGGGTTTCTTTCAAGAACACTGAAGGAAGAATTCCAACAGTCTGATCTTGAAAAACACGCTGAAGATCCTAGTAAGTTTTACGATTCTGATTCGGATAATAAATCTCAATTTTCTGATAAGATTGATGAGGACATTCATTCAGAGTGGGATGCGAATCAATTCGCACGAGATCCGCAAACTCCGTTTAGTCCTTGCAAAGGATCATGTAGAAACTGCTTGAAATACTGCTATAAAATCCTGTATAGGTATTCATTGAACGCCTCGGCATACACCAATCTATTTCAAGCTTACGAATACTTGTTAACGTTATCGTTCACACAAGTATCGTGTGAAAGAGCCTTTAGCAAACTGAAGATTGTCAAGACGCGATTGAGATCAACTTTGACGGATGAAAGATTGGAGCCTTTAATGTTAATGTGCTGTGAAAAAGATATCTTAAATTCGGTTCGTCTTGAAGATATTGTTGAATATCTGTGTAAAGATTCATCGATTTATACTAAAATGCTTCGATTGGAAAATAAATTGTTCTATGAATAATGAAACCAGTTGTTTTAAGAATAGCAGAAATCTTCATTTTTCACTTTAGACATAAAATGAAAAAAATAATTTTTCCCGGTAAATTTTTTCGGGCCGGTAAATTTTTTCCATATTGAATTTCAAATCCTAGTCCGCCCACGGTCTCTACTATCTTGGGCTAGGCTTTCAGTGCTTGGTGCTCGCGCCCCCTTGGCAGATTTCCCGGTAGGAATTTTTGTTCCAGTCCGCCCCTGTGGCCAGTCCTCCTCCACACACGTATGCGGTGGTCAACAGTACTGAGAGAGAAGCGGAATTCGAAAGTATAAGGTATCTGTTTGGACGGCCGGAACAGTGCCACCCAAGTTACACCGGAACCCACTTGGGCGGCATCCACAGGGAACATACCCTCCTTCCCTACTACCAACCTCACGGAGGGACTTATGGACCCACATATTTAACGTGCTCGGATTCTACGTGGAAACGGGGACAATTTGGACTGAGCCGAGAGTCGTCCGAGTGCCTTAACCACTGGGCTGTTCCACTTCACCCCAAGTATGTACAATGTTATTAACATTCATCAGTCATATTCCTAGAGCCCTGAATTATCCCCTATAATCCAATTTTTTGTCGCATGTGCTATTTGAAAGCCAATACACTAGAGCATGCACCAACAGGAAGAATGAATAAATTCCAATTTGTATTTATACAAAGGGAATTTAAAATTCGAAATCTCAATTTAAAATATTAATATTTTATTAAATATGTGTGTTTTGGCACAAACGATGTATCTAAATGGATAATTTTATTGATCCAGTCAGTCGCAGAAAATTCGGGCAAAATGTCAGTCCAAGATGTCACTGCTCTAAGCCCATGACCTGATTTTCCACGGACTTCCGATGCCGTGGCAGTAGGTCCTTAAATTTTGAAGCTTATAAAGATTTGAATTAAAACTATATTTTACGCAATATGTTACTCAATATCAGTAATGTTTAAGAAAATCTCTGCAAAATTACTATTGTTAAAAACGTAACTGTGATTTTTAACAAAATTTATATCGCAATGATTTTCTACACTTATATACTGAGTTATAACAATTTTTATTTAACTTAAACATTTACTTACGGTTGACACGTACGAAAATTTTAAAAAAATTCGTAAGAGGGCACGAAAAATCAACAAATAAGCCATGGAGCCCATCTTCTGTAAATCGGTTTGTCTAAACTTAATCCTACAAGCAGCCCAAATAACCCTCATATAGCACCCAACAATCCTTTTTTCACCCATTTCAAATCTGAGTTAAAGAACGTCAAGAAATACGTCATTAAAAGGTAACAGTACAGTTTCAGAGAATTAGTACTGAATCAAGAATGTGCATAGTGAATCAATCCATTCCTTATCATTCCCCAACAATTCTTTAAAAAATATCAAATAAATCTTTGTCTATGACAAGGATGAATCTTCCAAAATGATCAAAAGGTAGGGAAACCGAAAAATTTGTTATATTAAAAAATCGTAACATTAAAATTCCTGAATTATTATTTTTTTACATATTTTTTATCTTATGTCAAATTTTAGTTCAAGTAAAATTTAAATTTCTGAGGGGGGAAGGGGGCAAGGAAATTATGGTGGGTCCGTGAACCCCCCCCCCCCTCCCCCATCCCTCCGGAGACCTCCCTTGGTTACGTCCCTGACTTAAGATATATAAGAAAATATGTTCTTAAAAGTTTAAAGAGAAGAATCCGCTTGAGGGAATTTTGGCTTTGGACTTATGCATTAAAACGATATTCTGAACTCTGTTGAAAACCACCCCACAAACTATTTTGTAAAACGTCCATAAAACTGCCTGCTCACTTAAGTGCCTGCTAAAAAGTAACAGCTAAAAAACAGACAGAAAAAGTCTTCGAAATTAGTATCAAATTATTTTCTTTTACCATCAATCACGGCATTCATCTAAATGGCGGTCCATTAAAATTTTACATTCGTAATTTACTATAATACATATATTATTTCCTATAATTTTGCTACAAATTATAAATTTTATTATATATGAACGATAAACATCGATTGCAAAAAGTAGTAAAAATTTTAGAGACTATACAATTCACTTCTTAGCAGCTTAGTAACCAAAGGTTTTAACACTTTGTCTCAAAATTGCAAAAGGTAAACATTTTGCATGTATGAAGAATATAGCTAAAATTATTTGCTTATATGGGGAAGATAGAGACGTGAAAATTTTACCATAGTTAACATTTTGTGTGGGGAATGGATAAATTTGCTCAAATTTCATAAATAGATTTTTTTTTAAAGCACTCAATTTTTTATAAATCGCTTTCAAAGAAAAATGTTTCTATTTTTTATGAAAAAGCAACATTTATGTTCTTGATCATTTGAGAAAAAAAGATAAACGAAAATTTTCACGCAGTAAAGCATAAACATACTTACTTTAATAGCTTAATGAAAAATTAATGCATCAATATTTTTCTTAGTTAGCAAAAGCAAAGCCATTGTTTGCTTAAAACCTCCAGGCGCCATCTATCGGTACCGAAAGGAAATACGTGTGCAAATAGTTGTAATGTTAAAGCCATGATTTTTATTCATTCAATTTAAGCAATTTATTTAATTATTAAATGCTCGAAATAAGAAATGCTTTCTTTTCTTATGTAGCATCTGCAAGCAAATTAAAACAAATTGATGTATTTTGGCAAGAACTTATTTCCAAGACAGTACTATAACGATATGTACGTGGAACAGCTAAAAAGCGGTCGGTTTGGGGGCGGAGGGGGTTAATTAAGTTATAAATTAAGCATCGTTAGTAACTCTCCAATCGAAGCTTTAAGAATATTATATTAAAAATGATCCACGAAATATTTAACGGTATCTGAACAAACAAAGCTCTCTTTGGCCGACTAATCAGTCTAAGAATTAAAATCACGGCACAATTATGGTTTAGACATGTTTGCCAAAACAGTTAGGTAATTAAGTCAAACAAGTTAGCAATTACAATTGGTAGCAGGCAGTCATGTGTGCACGAGACATTGTAAGTTAATCACCTCACATCGAAACAAAATTAAGAATCCAACGTGCTAACATTAATGAAGAACTTGGAATAGGGTGGAAGAATTAGAAATTAATTCAGAATATCTTCATTTTGGGTAATTAACTTCATTAAAAGTAATTCCTTCATACAAAGAAGTAAAATACTTGAATAAAACAAAGAAAGCAGATTCCGACATCTTTATCAAATTTGATTATATTCTATCCATTATATTATTAATAGTTGAGGGTAGACAACAACTTTAATTGCAAATTGTTGGTATAAGTGAAATTTACACATTTCATAGAGTATTTTTAGTTGAGATTACAGTTGAGTAGTTTAGTCATGTTACATTACTGCAATGTCCCGTCCACGTTGCATAAGTACGTTGCAAAGTTTTCCTTTGTTCTGGACACGACATGACGACTTAGTATCAACGTCGCAATGTGACATACCTGCAGCATTGTGTAATCGTCATCAAAGCTACCCAAGGCTAAATAGTAGAGCCATACTTTCTCTAGCAGTATCGTTGCATAGCCATTGTCATAAAAAAGAAAACATGAATTAACCATCTTTTAATACTTTTTGCAACAATATTTTTACACATTTTTCCAAATGAAATCTTCTGTTTTATATTTTCTTCTCTCTTGTTCGTCATTTGTAAATACTTTATTTATTTATTTATTTTTTTTTATTTCTCTAATATGGTAATAAATTAACATTTCAAGTTTAAATGAACAGAAAGTTTCATAATTATAAATGTTTTAAAAGCTTAAGATATAAATGCAATTAATTTTAATTATAAATTGGAAATACACAAAATTTAAAGGAAGAATCTATCTTTGTAGATATGAATTGCTAAATATACCACCAATTTATCTTTTCCATTTATCTACCGACAAAGCAATGAATATCCATCTGTTCCTTATAGAAGTATTTAACTGTAAAACTCGATACATCAATTTATAGAGTATATTTCGAGATTATTTATTGAGAATAATATACATAGCAACACTATTTAATTACACTATTCGTCATATTATATTTTATTTTAATCCTATATAACTAGAATTATTGATAATATTTACCCTTACTTAATACTCCATTACGCGAAATCTCGGAAATATAATTGGAATTGTTTTCTACGCTCGAAGCTACCTACTTTGGATACTTACATGGAATTACATTCTGAACATAATTTTATCATTCTCTCACAAAAGTACATTAGAACAGTTTTGTGAAATATTTTCTAGTGAAACTAAGTCTTGCAATTGTACAACTAACATCAAAAAGCTCTATCAGATTACTTTAGTCCGCCTGATTTGGAGGGATAGCTTCGCATTTGCTCAATGCTTAACGTGTTGATCTGCGAAACGAGCCAACTCGGCGTATTTGAACAGCTCTGGAGCTTGGGAGGGAGGCATAATTAGTCGAACGGAGTATCTGACATTTAAAGATGGGCGAGGAACGGTATACTCTCTCTCTTAATCTATTTAACCATTGCCCCGTGCTGCAGTTAATAGCCCAAAGGCAGTGGAATGCTACTCCATTCGCTAGGATCCAACAATGGCCTGGAACTTGTAACAATGCCAACATGGTGCACAGCCTGGCCTTAGGGATTTGATCTAGAGAAGACACCACCATTAAGATATTGACCCTACACGAAGCTCCGCCAACGTCATCTGTTGACTCAAGGCCTTTGTGTGCAGAATTTGTTATCCAGTATTTTCATCCACAGTATGGCTGCCAGAGGCCGAAATGCTAGTAGTTTAGGACTCTCCGGAAAAGGTTGAGTCGTGACTTGGGGAATTGAGAAGTGCTACACGTGAGAGCCTTGCCGAGTATGCCCTTAAAAAGAATCGATTGTATTAGATTCAGACGAACTTCCCACTAAGGATGGGTTAAAGGTCACAGATGGTACGTTATCGGAAATTTTGGTGGTAAAACCACAAGTGCATTATATAGTTGTACAGAAAATCATGCATAAAAATGGGGAAATAGAACCGAAATATTTACTAGGGGTGGTGGTAATGTCTGTATTATAGTATACTATTATTTCAAGATAAATGTTATATTTCCTGTTGCTCTGAAAGTCAAGCTAAATACAGTTAAAATGAAAATTACGCAATAGATCAAAGGTATTAAAAAGCTGACGAAGGAAGTTCATATTAGATCTTTTAGTATAAAAAATGGAATTACCACATATTGCATATTTGAACTAAATATTACACACAGTTATACAATGTCTCAAAAAATCAAAAAAGCAATTTAAAATTGTTGAATTGTGTACTTGTACAATAGACAATAAATGCTTTCACCCCCTAATATTTCACTTTCAAATATCCCGTTTAACCAATTTTTGCTACTGTTGTCCATGATCATGATATATATATATATATATATATATATATATATATATATATATATATATATATATATATATATATATATATATATATATATATATATATATTTTAATATTAATACGCAACTAATTGTGTAGCCGATTTTGCTTGAGGCTTTCCTTGCAACTTTATACAAAAAATCGTTGATTTTTGTTTCCATGGACGCATTTTTTTCTTCACGGTGAATATAAAATTCCTGTCATGCTAACTGTGTATAATCCCAAACTTTATATTTTGCATTTATTTTTAATTTCTCTTACTATAGAGAAAGTATTGTTTTCACTAAAGTTTTCGACTTCGAAAGTTTGATGCAAATATATGTTTTAGGACCTATTAAACACGTTCTGACTATTTTTAGAGTGATGTCCTATTGACTATTTTAGAGTCTCTCTGTCTGTGGTCGATTTCTTGTGTACACAGTAACTTCCACAAATATTAATGGATTTCATAAAACTTTATATCCGCCTTTGTTAACAAAAAAAGTCTAGAATTAGATAGAATGTTTTGAAATTCGAGCAAAAACTTCGAAATTTATTTGAAATTTTATATTTTCTTAACATGACAGCATAGGACAGCATTTGACACAATTATGCATGAAAGGGGTCATTACGGAACTTAACAATCTCAATCATAGTAGTGAAAAATAGCCGTGATACAATTTTTGGGTTCGGGGCGTCATTATCCCCTCCCCCCTTCCTTTGGAAAGTAAGTTATCCCCTAAGGGGTACATTGTCAAACTTGGTATCAATCGAAAGATTTTTAAAGCCCTCTAAAATAAAGGATAACGTACTATAATTGTGATCATTTGGCCAGTTAACTCCAGTTACTTTCATTTCAGTTGAAACATCCAGACGATATCCTGTCAGCCACATAGAAAAAACACTTCTGACAACGATCACTGTCATTTGCAGTATTTGACTTTTTCTTTTTTTGTCAAAATTTCTAAATTTTCATTTCATTATATATAAGTTTAAATAAAATAAAAAGTATTTAAAAATCATTTATCAATTTTCAGCAATCTAAGCTCAAAATACCTTTTATTTTTTAGCATCCCATCAGGTGCATTTGCCCCTTTCAAAGGAATCTACTTAAGCAATCTATAGTCCACTTGTACGTGGCAATCCTTTTACCACCATTTGAAGAAAAATCACACTTACTCCGGTATAGCACGATTTTTTTTCCCAATTTAGATTGTGCATTTTTCAAAATAAAATTTACGCACCAAAAAGGACTTCCTGCAATGTTTCTTGCTTTACTGGAATGGGTGGATTTTTAATGGTTAGTAATCCCAGCTTCAATACTCTAAATGTTAATTTTTCATTGAAGGAGTTTAGCTGATTTCTTTAATTTTCTATTCTAAAATTGTTTTTGTGCTGAAATGCGTAGGACGTTTGGTGTTAATTATTCAATAATAATTTTCTTGATTATTTTATTTTTAAAATCAGAATTTAAAAATTAAGTTGTGATAAAATAACGGAATATTATTCATTATAACTGTAATTACTGTCATAACGTGTCTAGCGTGATTTCATATTTACAGACCCTCCAGAAGTTCCCTGATGACCTAGAAGGCAGACTCTTTGCACACTAAGTATCAAATAGAATACAGAAATTAATAGAGCCGTATTTTCAATTTATCCCCCCCCCCCTCTCCCCTCCCCAGGGGTGGAAAAATGAAGGGGATAAAAGTTATTAAAAAGGGTTTAATTTTCAGGAGTGTTAGTTTCTCTGTCTTTGACAGGCCTAAATACTAGTTTTGTTACTAAGTATTTTGTTATAAACGGACTCGATTTTATTATTAAAAGACGAAGAATGATTTTAGTGGCGAGTACAGCTCGTGAAAGATAATACCAATCAAATTTAATTACGCGGACTGTATAAAAGGAAGGAGGTCATTTCTAATTACAAAGCATACTTCTGGGAAGCTTATAGCTTTTGAGCAAACTAAAATAGCACAGAGCTGGATGATAACTACTACGTTAAAACTCGGGAGAAAGGAGAAAAAAATGCAACGCACCTAAATGAAGATTTCTCCGCATAAGCTTTAGAGTAATAATCAATAAAACAAAACCCAAGATCCTATATAGTTTTTTCCTACAGACTTACGCCGTACTAGAATCCTTCGCTTTTGTCATTTTCATGTTTAATCAACGCCGGCGGGATTTTGTCCGCTTCAGCTCTTAGGGGAGGGAATGGGAAAGAAGGGGGAACTACATAATTAAAAACTTAATTAACAATGCGGTGGCCATAAGAACGTTGCCAGATTCATTCTTATTTCGTTCCCTATTCCGCAAGTCTGGGATGTCACTTTTATAAACACATCTGAGCGCAATTAAGCCAGTAATTAAAAAACACCGTGAACGCTTTTCGGAGCTCTTCTCTAATGACGGACCCGAAATTCAGCTACTAAGTTCCAGTTCTTGCTGCTAAACTTTTTTCTTCCTAAGCTTGAATCTGCAAATTTTTATTTTCTTTCTTTTTTTACTTCTCCCTATTGTTTGATTCTTCATTTTTGCTTCTAGCTGTTGTACTTAAAACTATTCCCGCATCCAATAAATGCTTTTTCTTCTTCTTTTTTTTTCTTCCTCTGAAATTAAAAGGGGCGGCAGTGGTAGCGGTAAGGGCCACTGTTGTGTGAATGAATGCTGTGCTAAAAAAACTTTTTTATTGAAGGCGTTTGAAGGCCCTCCACTCTTTCACCGACCTCAAAGGGGACTTTTCTGTTGTCCTTCGGTGGTTTCTAAATAGCAGATGCGCGCGCAGCTACGAATTAGAGAGAAGGAAGCATAGGACGGAGTATATTTGGACATAGATTCTTTACCGAAAAAAACCGAAAAGAATAAAATTGCCAGAAAAAGGAAAAGAGGAAAAAGAAGACGGAAACGGGAGGATGCGAAAACGAGTTAAAACAAACATTAGATTTTTTTGTGAAGCGTGGTTTTGTCTCTGGCCTAATGTCAACGCTCAGTACATGTGAACGTTTCCGAAAATTTCCACTAAATTTTTTTCTTCGATTTTTTTTTTATCAAGATTAAAACTTTTATAGCATTAATCTACTAGAAAGAGTCACTTTAAATACATATAAGCAATGACCACTAATCTTGGACTGTAGTGGATTGTAGTTAACAAGCTTTCTTTAGACTAAAAAAGTAACCATATAAGAAATTCGCTTAAGGCTCTAGTTTATGGATAATTGAACTTGACAGAGCGTAAAATATATTACAAATTATAAGCTTATTAAAGCTTGAATTCGTGAAATTCACGAAGAAATCAAATTTCAATTGAAGTATGAAACGAGTATCATGGACTTATTTCTCTATATTTTAAAAAATGTAGCTGACGTCACCGCCGCTCTTTGACAAATTTCGCATTCCTCGAGTTTCTCTGTCCCGTCTCGCAAAAAATATAACATACAAAATTATAAAATTCGGTACATTGATAGAGAATTGTTAGGGAAATACGCTGAAATAAACCGTTTTTTTTTAAGTTAAACTTTAGTTTAAGAAATATTTAACGTCAAAGTCAAAATAATTGAGCTGCGAGTTCACGTCTTGGGCTAGCAAGACCACGAATCTTTTCAGACGACAGACGTGTACCTACAGAGTAAATTTTTTTTGCAAGACGGAATACTTTTTTTAAATTTCGATGTATTTTGAGTTATTCTACTTTTATGCATTTCTGAAATGAAACATTGTCGTCTTTATGGGCGCATCCCTCGAGATTTTCTATCTCGTACCTCAAAACTGCAGCATACAAAAATATGAAATTTGGAGCATTTGCAGAGAAATGGTAAATATACTTTCTGAAATATACCCATTCATATGCATTTTACACTAGTGGACAGCAATGAACATTTTACACCTTCATTAATAAGATTGACGATTTTATAACATCGCTAGCGATTGTATAGAATCACTCGATTTCAGAAACTCAGTGCAACATATATATATTGAAAAACTTTATTCTTATGTGCGCCATATCCAATTATGCTACTATATCATGGAAATAACATTAGAGAATGACACTGAAACTTCAAATCTCAAGCCGTTTTGATATTTCGTTATTCTTAAAAATATTTTAGGAGGATATAGCATGTAAGGACTTTAGGCATTTTATCAAGAGGGTAACTGCTGAGATTAAACCCAAGGAAATCATTACTGATTCGACACTGACAACATGTAATGTTATTGGGAACAAATCTAACACGAGAGATGAAAGAGCAGCTGGGGTATCAGATACGCAGAGTTCTTAATGGTAATTTCTATTTAGAAAATGGTAGGTGTTTCGAAAACCAATGTTAATATTGGACCAATGGCGGGTTATGATTCTGTATGAAATCCCCTCATCTCATACGCCTATGGGTATAAAAATCTAACTGAATTCCTAGTGCACCTTTCCAAAAATCCATCGAATTATTTCAGGTCATGTTCCTAACATATAGAAAATGGTAAAACCTCTTTACCAAATTAATATTTACTTATTTGGCTACCATTTTTAAAGTTGTACATAAAGAAGAAACATTGCTTCACAGTTCTAGCCGTTGGAACACTCTTTTACATTACACACTGTGGGCTAAAGTCTCATTTCTCTCAGAAAATCATCTGATCTCAAGTACTGGCGTAATTTTAAGTATTTATTGTTTTTATCAATTAATTTTATAGGAATATCAGCACAAAATTTTGGAAAGTTTTATACAGTTCATAAAATTCCGTCCAGATAAACTTTTATAATTATTTTTACTTACGCCAATGCTTATTACTTCACATTACCACTCTTTGTATTTCCGTTCAACATCTTTGATGGGCTCTTTCTCGACTGTCAGAAGACGTAGAGAGCTGATACTTGGCGCACAGTTTCATCTGTCGAATTTTCACGTTATTACATTACGTCATTCTGTCATTTTCGCACGTCATTTTTAACGAGATCTTTCTCGGCTCCCAGAACACGCAGAGAGCTGAAACTCAGCACATAGTTTAATCTCGCGCAGCATTTTCATCTGCCAAGTTATTCCACGTCATTGCATTACGTCGTTACGTCATTTACGGGCGTAATGACTGTTTTTTCCCTTTTCATGCATTTTCTTTGAGAATTACAGTTTATCGTCTTGAGATAAAATATTCTTCTGGTTCTAACGCGTCGATCCATGTATAATACTAAATAGGTTAATACATCAATTACGAGGGAAAAAAAATAAATACTTCAACGTAAAAATTGAATTATAAGAAAAATCAAACTTTTCAATGTTCTCTACTACACAACAGTGGCACATGGAAAAGTAGAAAATAATGTGAATCATACACGAAATTGAGCCAATTGAAGATGTGAGCAGATTCAATTCAAAACAATACTATATAAATTTTATCATTATCCAATATTAATATTATGCAAAATTGTCGAACTTATGTTATCTGCATAATATCAATATTTTGCATAATATCAATTTTGGATAGTGATAATATTTATGTAGTATTCTGTTGAATTGATTCAGTCTATAATCTCAATTTGGTTCAATTTCATGTATGATTAAAATTAGTTTTCTATTTTTCCATTCGTCACTGTTGTGTAGGGAAGGACATTGAAAAGCTTGATTTTTCTTATAATTTATTAAAGAGATGAGAAGTACTACATATTTGCAGAGTTTAAGCGTAAGTAATATGAATATCAGCACTAATGACGAAATTCAGAAAATATTGGCTAGTTTGCGATGGTTACTAGAAATAGAAATCTAATAACAGTTCAACAGTTTCCTGCCACAAAATTTGAGTTACAGTTTTTCCCAGTTTTTTTTTCTTTTTTTTTCAATAGAAGCTATTTTTCAAATTTATTTTGTGCTTCAATACAGTAACTTATATCGTCAAGTGACACGTATAACTGAAGAATACATAGTTGCGTGAAAGAGTGGTTAAATTATCAGAAAATTGAAAACTTCTCATGGAATTTCTATCTATCAGGAAATTAGCAGTAAACGACATTTTAACCCATCAAAGCCAGAGTTTTGATTTCGCATTAATTTTAAAGTTATTTTCAGCATAAACTACTCACATGGGACTGTTTTTTTAGTTTTAAAAAATTATTCATGTTGTGAATGTGACCATCAAAAGTTGCAGAATATGACCATCAAAGGAAAATCTTTTGACATTACAAATACAACACAATTGTGGCCCAACATCAAAAAAGGACCATGGGGGTGATTTTGATCATTTTTAGATATTAAAGGCTTCTTAGTATTTGGCCTTTGTGAAATCAGAATTGAATACAGATTTTTTTATCTATTTCACTATCTGAGCAAAAATTTTCTAACTCAAGGCGTCTTAATGTGTTCTCTTGCACTAAAGAAATTTATAAAGAACTATACTGTCAGCACAAAATTCATAAATTTTACTTATTGTAATCCACTACTTTCTACATGTTCTGGCTGCTAGCTGTCTTGCATTTCTCTCGCTGAACTGTTCTTGGCTTTTTGGGGTTGGTTGTGGTGGCCCTGACATATTACCTCCAGTATAGTGCGTTTTCTTCCTGTGCGTTTTTCAATCTGTTCATTCTGTTGTTCTATTGGCCATGTTACATTTGGCTCTGGATAAGTCAAGATTGTACCGAATCCGTTGAAACAAAGATGTATAATCACATTATAGAGGTACAACTGTAGCTGGGTAAAGGCCCAGTAGGATAAAATATTGTTGCCGCATTGTTCGGACATTAGAATAAAGATCAATTACTGTTCTGAAAAATGCAGAATGCTTTGAAACATCTGAAAGGGAAAAGTGTTCATTTGATGCTCTGTACGAAGAAATGGAAAAATTCATAGACAGCAGGCACCTTTGAGAAAGGTGTCAGTACGGGATATGTCCACCGTGGAGTGCGATGCAACATTCCACACATCGTGTCATGCTTTACACAACATTATCCAGCAGCTGTTGAGGCAAGTTATCTCACTCCTCTGTCAGTGCACGAATGAGGGTGTTCTTGTTTGTTGGAGAATATTTTCGACCAGCAAATCGCCTCCCCAAAGCATCCCAAACATTTTCAATGGGGATTTAGATCTGGAGAACATGCTGGCCATACGAGCCATTGAATACCCCCCGCTGACTAGACAATCCCGAACTGCGAGTGTTCGATAACATGGTGCGTTGTCGTCCATGAAAACAAATTTATCACCGACAGCACCACAGAAAAGTCGAACATGAGGCAGTAGAACTTCATCAATGTATCGTTGGCCGATCATAGTCTCAGTTGAAACCACATGTAGGGGCGTGCGGCCTTTGATGCCGGCCCATACCATAATACTGCTTGTCGGATATCGGTCCCTTTCCTGGATATTTTCTGGACGATAAGCAGTACCACTCTCACGCCAGATCAGTTGGCGTCTACAATCCGATGGCAGACTGAACCTACTCTCATCTGAGAATAGTACGCAAGCCCAGTCTTGTTCGGTCCAATTGGCGATGCTCATGACACCATTGCAAACGGGCAGTACGGTGCAGTCTGGACAATGGGATACACACAACAGGTCTGCGGGCGTATAGTCCTCCTTCTCCCAAACGTCTGGCTACAGTTTTTTGGGAGATCCCCTGTCCTGTGGTAGCAAGAAAGTGATTTGCCACCTGCTGAGCTGTGGTGCGCCGGTCCTTTTTTGCAAATAGGACAATGTGCCTGGCTCCTGTAGGCGTCGTACTTCTAACACGACCTCCCCGTGACGCTTGCTACACATTCCAGTTGTTTTAAATGCTTGCCACAGTCGAGAAACAACGCTGTGGGCGATGTCGAACTTCCTGGCAACATCTATTATTTTTCGCCTTTCCTCGATCTTTCCAATAATACGGCCACACGTAAAATCATCTAAGTGATATCGGCAAGACCTACCGAAAATTTCAAGTTCGTCAATTAAATCTTCCCCGTAAAACTTTCACTTGGAACAACAGCTGTTCACACACGTCAAATCCTTTAAATCTCTTATCAGCGCTATCACGTGACGAACAGGCATGGAAATGAAAAATTTGCATACACACACCTCTTCTTACTGTTTCCCACACTTATTTTAATTTTCCACATTTTGCTTCCCTTCATTTTGTGGTTGCTATGGGTGATAATGTCATCCGTCTTTAGCAATTGTCCAACAGTGTAATTCATTAAATTAATTACATTCTGATCTTGATTTTTAAAAAGAGTACGTGGTAATAAATATTTTTTATAAAAGTGGCTTCTGGCTTCTATAATCTTGCATAATAAACGAAGATTTTTGTTTGTGTGTATGTGTATCATCTGTAGCAGGAAATCTAAGCTTCGGACATCGGCGTACAAAGGTTTTTCGGGTCTCGGAACAAAACAGCTCGGCGAGATTTGTTTAAAATTCTAATTAATCCTTTAGTTATTTTATGTTAAAGCACGGTTGTGAGCGATTTTTAAAAAATTGGTTCCTTATAGTGATCGAAAATATTATCAAAAAAATTTCATCTTGGAAACGCCAAAGAACGTTCTTTTCAACAATCTTTGAACCGAATACATGACAATTTCTTCATATTTATTTATTTATATCTGAATGCATCGAAATATGCATTCTTTAAGTTGGCTTATCCCTTTTTCACCGCGTCTAAATATGGAAGATGATCCCATTTCTTTACTTTTACAAAAAATATGTGCGTGTATCTGCGCATTCAAATATTTTTTTATAATTATACTATTTGATACCAAATGTTCAGACTATGAAAAGACAAGATTGACAATAAGAAAAATTGATTTTTTTTTTTCAATTTTTCTAGACAATAAAAAAGAAAAATTTATTTTATTTTTCTTGATTTCAAGAGTAGTGTGGACCCTTAAAAAATGAAATTGCTTTAGCTGGTCAAAAGGAATTCCAATACTTTCAAATTCTATATGGTAAAGTAATGGCAATTGACTCCGGACTGAAACCAATTCTTACCAGATTGCTGGAAGACCCCCTCCCCCCCTCTCCTGACCAATTCCTCTCGCCCAGAAATAGATTCATTAAACTTCTAGAATCCAACAATATTTTAATCCAACAATATTGTAATCCAACAATTGTAAATCCAAATATTGTAATCCAACAATATTTTTACAGCACCATTCTGGCACTGCAGAAAAGTAGCTTCCGTGTACACTATTTTAATATTTTTAATTTCATGGTTGGATCCACGGCAACACTTTCAAAGGGCATGGAGTCAAAATTTCAAAGGAGTCAAAATTGCTCTTTAACTGTTTTAGTATTTTTGCGTTTCATTATTTCTGAAAAAATAGACAAATATAATTATAAACATAAATCAGAAAAGAGACAATAATAATTTTAAATTAATTTATTTTTAAAAGATTACAGGGTCATTATGCCAATTGGAACCAATCGGGTCCCGTGCTGTCGTAGAGATTTAAATATTTACAATATTATTAAAATTTGTTTTATTTGAATGAAAAAATTGTGCCAATTTTGAAAGTAAACACGATGTAAAATAATAAATTAGGTATAATACATCGGATATTAACAAATCTCGTAGTTATATTCGAATTTGTATATTTTCTTCGCATTTATTTGACAATCCCTGTCACAATAGCTATAAAAGAAAGGAGTTTCTCTAAACTTAAATTAATAAAAACATATTTGAGATCAACCACGCCACTGGGGAACTATTGAACAGTTTTTCAATATTGTCAATAGAATAGGAGGAAGCAAGAAATATTAAATTTGAAATAATTCTTGGCAACCTTGCTGTAAAAAGAAAGCTAGAAAATTTTCTATTCAATATTTTTAATAGGTTATAATAAATACTAGTAATTATGTAATCTCGTTTATTTTTCAATATAAATTATTTTCATAAATAAAACTTGAAATACTATAATTTGTATATTCCTTAGTATCTAGCATGTTGACAAAATAATACAACCAAAAACATTTCTACCACAACACGGTTTCCCATAAATATTATTGTCAAATTAGAGCCAAACAGTATGAACACCCTCATATAAAATATAAATAAAAGTAAAAAGAGACATAAAATTTCCAGTACAGATACCAGAGTCCAGCAAAATATCCTTCCATGGGGCCTCGCGTTTCCTAAGACTACTCTTGTAGGATAACGAAGTTTGGGGCCCCATTTTGAATGCGGACCCTAAGTGACCATTCAGTTTAATTACAGACGACATAGGCACCCACATAGAGATATATATAAGGACAGGTAGGCACTTCCCCCTGGACATTCAAGGTCACAAAGGTAAGCATCAAGCTAGTCGATATTGTGAATTAAATCCTTGAGTTCCCCCACCACCACCACCACCACCAATCCTCAGAAAAAAGTTATACGGGCACCCAAATTTATCGATAAATTCGCTACTGCTTTAATCCTGTTTTATAGTTGGAACTATTTTTATAGAAAAATAACTCTGGATTTTGGTAAGCGGTAGTGGTGACATCTATTGATATACATGAAAACTAATCATAAAAATATCCAGTAAAATGTTTAATAAGTCAAATAAACGGAGTTTGCTAGTATACCTTCTTCCTATCAATTTCTAGAAATGTTAACATTTTAATCCTTATTTTCTCAAAATATATTATTACTTAACACTGAATTTTGACAGGGAAATATATTGTAATTCGTAAAATACATTAACATCAATTAAATATCAGTTAATAATAGTCAAACTGGTATCATTTACCAATATAAAACATAATCAAAATTCTTAGCAATAGAGGACACTATTTTAAAATTTCTGGAATTTCAGGGATTAAATTTGCAATTTATAATATTTAGAATGGCAATAAAAATTATCCCAATGTTAGTCATTTTTATTCGGCTACATTGAACTTGATACCTTCGGGGTCGCCAATAGGAGGGAGCGGTTCACTCAAGTAGCAGGCCCGGGTTCCAAAGGAGACCTAACTGCCTCCCCCCCCCCCCCCCTCCTCCTTGGAATTTTGTTTTGAGGAAGGGAAGCATAAGGATTCACAAGGAGATGAAAACCTCATATGGAGGGAAGGACGTTATAAATGTTTGGAACTGTCCCCAATTTGCATGGGCGACTCAGACACATTTATACAATAGAGCTATTAATCAAATCAATTATATCTTAAGGCAGGAGAAGTGGTATAACCGCCTCCTGATAATAATGTATTCAATTTTTAGTAATGATGTGAAATTTCATCCAACATGCCATTCATATTTTGCGTGAAAAATTTCTTTTTGAGAATTTTTTTAATATATTGCTTTGCTTTGTATAATACAGAAATGCATTTTTTTAGTTTACATGAATTTGTAATTACACTGATCATCATCCATTTAGTTACATAATTTAATGAAGGCAATATCATTCACCGTACTGTTCCCTTGTACATGTATTATCTCGCTTGAATTTCACTAAAGCCTCTCTTCGATTTTGTTTCTAGTTAAGATCCTGCAGGACAAAGGGTTTATGAAACTCTAGTTTCAGAATAAAGCACAGTTTAACACCAGACGAAGTTAAGTTTTAACACCAGACAGAAAACTATAGTAAAAGGACACAAAAGAGAAGGTCCAAAACCCTCATTGAACTCTGTGGGAAGACAGGGAAACATAGAACTTTTAACACCTATGAAATTCCAGGGGGGTAAGACGTACGGCTCATCTAAACAAAACGACACAAACGGTTGAAAGGTGATATCTCAACTCGGTGGCACACATGTAAAGCATAAATAAGAATTCTAGAGCATATACATTTGAATGTCTGGGAAACAATCTGACCGTGGGAGTAACAGATATGCAGCGAAACCTAACGAACATTCTTGTGAAGATAGATTAATGGTTTTCAGATAAGGGTAGGGTGGTCTACAACCGCTTGGCGTTTACATTTCGTAGTTTTGTGTGTTCCTGTTTTTTATTCTCAATGCCGTTGCTATGAGGAAATGCTGAAAAGTGTGATTTTTGAGAGGAAATCGAGGCCTAAACACTCGGATTCATACAGCATATAATTTTTCTTGCACGTTTAAAAATTTCGATATTGCGGGGAAACACTTGAAAGTTTATTTTAAGCATACCATTTTCTTAAAAGTTTATTTTAAAAAAAGCTCTAATATGTGTTAAAAGTTTTTTTAAAGTTTATTTTCTAAAAAGGTTTCTGTCCTTCTCTTCCTTTTACTATGGTTTTCTGTCTTGTGTTGATCATTAGAGATTTTTTATATGACCTATTAAAATAAGCATAGCAAATTCCATTTAATTCGCATGACATCGCGCTCCCTAAAATTTGAAATATATAGAAAACGGCTCATATTAACAAAAAAAATTGTGTTCATTTATCTGGTATTCAAATTGAAACAGGTTCATTTATTTAATAATATTGATTATATTTAGTTTTTTGCATTTCAAATCTAAACCCTGCAATATCTACATAATGGCGAATGTCTGCTTTTAAAATCAGATCTGAGGTAGAATAACTATTTTTTAACATATTTATCTTTAAAGTTGTTCAAATTTTTACACAAACGTTCGAAAAATTGAGGACGTTTTCAATAAGGGTCAGAGATGCATCCATCAGAATAATAGTACCAAACTTCATTCGATTCTCTCGAGAGATATCACACTCCATGTTACTATTCACAATATATTATAACTCCTAAACAATTGAGTTAATTAATTTTGGATTATAACTATTTAGACAGCATTGACTCATAGTGAGTACAGTTTTTTCTACCTGAGATCAAAAATATGAAATATATCGAGAATGACGTTAGCGTCCGATATATGATATGATTCACTTTTAAATAAAATATGACACAAAGTATTGGTTTTAGTAATATTCCTTAATATGACTATCTATTTTCGTAATAAAATTCGAAAAATCGAGGTTTTCCCCTGTTTCGTTGACACCGAAAATCAATACACCACTGACGTTCATGAAGTGAAATAACCGCAGCATGCTTCATTCAAATCACTCAATTTCTTCCAGAGATATCGTGTCCAAACTCACAGACATGGTTGAAAACCTGTTGATTCGTACAAATTCGCCAAAATCCAAAGAATTTGAACCCCCCTCTCAATACATTCCCTTTACATATATTATCTTTTGTGGGGAAAACAAAATGGCTGGCAAATTCCTCTTTGAAATAAAAATTAATATTTAAAGTGAAAAGTTGTAAATATACAAGCAAATATAAATGCATGTGATAGTTTGAAAATCTAGAGAAAGAATGCGTACTAAAAATTAAGATCATAGTACCAATACAGTACAGCGTTGAACCTGTTTAGCCCTATAGAGCTAACACAGCTAATAAGCAACCATAAACTGTACTGGAGGCGTACTTGTACTGTTTCTATGATGTTATTAGTTGATCTTGAGCTTTACTAAAAGCAAAGTTCGTTGAATGTAATTGGTAGGGAGGATAAATGCAGCATTGCTGTAACAATTATATGTAAATACAGCTTTGACACCGCAGTTTTCATGTTTCTGTGTCAAATTCTGGCTCATTTACTATATTCAATTAGCATTAAAAAAATTAAATATTGAGTTATGATCACATCAATATTTTTACAAAACCCAAGCAAATTAAAACCCTTAGATATTATATGCGTATATTTAATCTCGACCACATATTTTTTAACATTTAATAATTTAATATACATTAAAAACATTCATAATTTAAAAAACTTGAATTAAGAGAAACTTTTATTTTGAAATTTATAAATATGCATTTTCAGATTGTGCCAAAATATTAACCCTTAACGGCCAAGATTTATTATTATAATATATACCAACAGACCGAGGGAGTGTGGTTATTAACTGCACAAACCTCCAACGCCCAAAAGAACCATTTTTGCCAGCATTTAAGCCTTTTGCGCAAAAAACAATAGGAAGCAGCATAATGAGCTGCTCTATCGACAACGCCCATAATATGTAGTGTAGTCTAAAACCTCGTTGGGCTTATCAACATGTTGAGTATCACCACCGCGAATTATTCTGCTCACATTTTGCATCCCTGCTTTGTTTTTAGTACTGAGTAATGTTATAATTCGCTTGTCTTTCTAGGCAGATAGCAAAATGCTATTTTTACGGCAAAAAATTGTTTGTTTAGTTGAGGTAAATGGTTTTTTTTTTTTTACACCTTTTCTATTTGTCATTGGCGTTTTATCGCTGGGGCCGTAAACTTACGTACGTACCAATTTTACATTATAAAAATGATTCATTTATCTACATATATATGAGATATAGAAATAACAGAAATGTCTCCATAGCAGAGTTTCCGATTACTATAGCATTAATGCATGTCTCCTCAGAGGAGTCTTTCGAGCTTTAAGGGTTAATATATTACTTTTCAATTTTTTAAATGTATTTTAATTTTTTTAAATATAATTTATTATTATTTTTTTTAATATAATTTTATTTTTTCGTAATCCCATGGCAGAGGACGGAAAGTTATTCACTTATTTTCTGAATGACATGAATTTGCAGTCCATTTGGTGGAAAACGTGGTCTCAGCAGTACCACATATAATTTCTTGCAATAATTCCAATGGTCGGCCTTCTTAATTCACAGAGGGGGGAATATGGAGTTTTCCGATTCCAAATGTGTTCAGATGTGCCTGACAATAGTAATGGTCTCAGCTACCTTTCGAAAATTAGCTGTAAAATCTCTTCTTATGATCTCATGTGGAATTCCACTCATCGGTAGAAATGATGATGATGACTGATTTTGATTCAGCATCAAATTCCAGGGGAAGAGACGGTTCACTAAGGATTTCCACTTCCACTTCTTTTTCCATTTCCAGTTCAAAAATTTTCATATTACTTAAAGCATTTATTTTATTTCTCAAGATTGGCTATAGATAGAATTTAGATATAACTGATACGGATTCAGCATCAAATTATAAAGGAGGTAGGGGGCACTAAGAATTTTCACTTCCAGTTTCTTTTCCCCCTCCGGTTTAAGAATTTTCTTTGAAGCATCTATTCATCAAGATGGATTTGATAACATCTATTCATCAAGACAGAGCTCAGATGATGAATATCATCGAATTCCAGAGGGGATGGAGGATTCAATACGGATTTTCATTTCCGGTTCTGGAGATGTCATCTCCAGCTTTTCTGAAAATTCGTGTTCATGTACGAAATAAGTATGCAAAAGAGAATAAAAAATTTTAATAGTTCCATCACAAATGAAGTTCATACACCATTTGTCACCGTATGATGGTTTCTTAATTTTTTGTCATATAATGTCAATGACTTCTAAATAAAAGATTGCATTTAAAATAGCATTTCATTTAAAAGTATTTTATTTACAATTTGTTTTCAGCATATTTTAATATAATTATGTTCTTATAATTTCTTTATACATTCGGAGAAAGAATGCTCGAAACACTGGAGATGTTCCCTCGGTTTAAACTTCCCGAAAATCAATAAGCTTCGATTATTGATTGGAAAAATCTTACTAAATTGTATTCGATTTGCTCAACTTGCTCGAGAAATATTGCGTTTCATAATATGGTAAATAAAAAATTACAATATCTCGATAATATCTCGTGGCAACTTCTAATCAGTGATATCCATTCATTACAGTTAAAATTGTATAGTGAGTTAATTTTATTAATTATGAATATTTCCATTTTTGATCAAAAATAAGAAATATTCCGAGAATGATGTATATTATCGTGTTATAAATGATTGCATTCGCTTTTAAATACAGTTACATATTAAATATCTATTTTCATACCAATTTTATACATAATTATGTTTTTATGTTTTTGATTTTCGTGGGGAAAACAATGTTCAAAAATTTAAGGTCCTTTACTTGGTCAAATTGCTCCAAAAATCATTTGTTATTCTTCGATTAAAATAATCATGCCAAATTTCCTTCGATTTTCACAATTTGTTCCAGAAATATCACGTCCACAAATAAGAACCGAGATATCATTGTAAATATGGTTAATTCGTATTTAGGGATGTTCAAAATATATAGATCCATCAATATACGAGAGTCAGATATTTGCTCTTATAGCAGTGTTTTCATCCCTTTTGAATATACTATGTATTGCAGGAAAGCTAAGAAAGAAAGTTAAACGGTTATAATTATAGACGAATAGTAAGTAGTTAATCGT
Organism: Amaurobius ferox; assembly: GCA_951213105.1. Taxonomy (NCBI): domain Eukaryota; kingdom Metazoa; phylum Arthropoda; class Arachnida; order Araneae; family Amaurobiidae; genus Amaurobius; species Amaurobius ferox. Next base: position 178,895,992 of record OX578133.1, on the reverse strand, counting down.
TTCCTAAAACTTCATATTCTTATATTTTGCCTAATTTGTTAAATATAAGAATTTCCACTTCTATTTCATTAAACCACAAATAGAAGGCAACACCACACTAATTACAATTTTTATTTTATGAAATTTGTCAAAAATATTTTCAACATTGAAAACCATAAACAGTGTTTCACAGACAAATTCGAAGGGTGCAAGATGTCGGATTTTATAAAAATGTATTTGAATTAATTGATTAAGTAACAAAATTTCATATAGAATTCGTAATTTATTGAAACTGCAATAACAGTGAAAATTTTAAGATATGAACTAAATTTGAGATTTATTTTTTATATGTAATTTAACATGTATGTATACAGTTTAAAATGTATCAATCGAAATTACATGTACTTTAGTATATAAAGCACAACTTACCAAATATGTTGCTCTTTTTTTCTTTCGAAATATATGCGAGTCGTTTCAAAAAGAAATACAGTTTTTATTTTCACACAAGAGCCGAATCAAACAAGTTTTCGTAATGGGATTGATACACATTTCATACAGTCATAGTTCATATTCTAATGTTTCGTTTAGTCTGTTTAATAAGAGATTTCCACGTTTATTTCATTAAATAACAAATAGATGGCAGCACCAAACCAATTAAAATTGTTATTTAAATAGATATTTGAATATGGTATAAATATACGTAGGCATATTTAAAAGAAGTCAAGGGGGTACACCACAGCAGCCCTCGGGGAAATTGTTAATTTAATTAGAAATCATTCCTTACAGAACATTTTAATGCAATTACAAGTGATTAGGGTTTGAACACAATTTCGACAAAATGAATAAGTTTTTGCAATGTTAAAGTAATATGATCACAAAAAATCTGATATAAATGTCATGCAATATGAGAGTAAAAAAAAATACAAACAATTTAGGAATTAGAACATTCTGCTACAATTGTGTGTTTTTTCCCACGTGTATATTAATAGAAACAATTTAAACTTATATCCAACTGGAAAACATAGAAGTATTATTGCGTTTGGTATGTTTATGAATGTCTAATTTGTTAGTTTGGTTGTTCTGTTTCCAGAAGTACATGAGGATTTAATCAAAGGGAGGGGGGGATTTTAAAGGTGGTGCACACTAATTTTTTAAAAAGTGATGTATACTAATTTTTAAAAGTGACTCATACAACCTGTTCATATTTACTTTGTACCAATACATGTAATCACCCAAAAATGCTCGATCGTCCACTCAGACGGTATGGTTTAACCCAAACCAAACCCAGGCTGCATGTCTTAGTTTTCATAGATTTCCTATCATATAACTTTAAAAAGTCTCAAATTTTAATTAGCTTTTGCTTTCCTTTTTATTTAATCATCTTATTTTTATTGTTTAATCATTTGTTTTACTGTCAATTTAGTAATCAAATCACTATAATATTTTCATAATTATTTTCAAAATCTGCAGATAAAATATTGTAGAAGTGCACCAGTTTGTACCTTGCTGCTAGCACTGTCTGTCTCTTTTATCCTGTAGACAAGTGTAGAAGGTTCGTTTTGCCTCCAAGATTAAAAGAAATAAATCAGTTGATACACTTACATTTTTGCTGATAAAGGCTTAATCCACAGTAAATCTTGAACTGCAGTTTCAGCAAAGAATCGTAATAAACGGCTTATGATTTGTAATTGTTCATAAAATATTGTTCTAGAAGACCGGGCAATATTTTACCATAAGAAAATTGGGCAAATGTTTGAGCTCTGCTCTACAATTTTTAATGTGCTCATTTCTTTAGCACCACCAATATTTAGGATAACTTTTGAAATAGTTGTTTTCCTCTTCCAATAGAACTTTTGTTTCTGCAAAAGGCGTTATCTCAATGTGCACAAAAACATTAAGCAAGTACAATTATGAATGACTTTCGAATATTTGGGGTGCTCGAAAGATAAAAATAGTATTCTATCGTAGAATGCTGTTGATCCCCCATCCTTCTTTTATTCAGGAAAAATCAAGAAACATACAATAGGGGATGTAATTGAATATTTGAAAAGGAAAAAAAAAAAGTGGAATTTTACGTGACGGTTACAATCAATTGAATACAATGAATTCATTAACTATATAACTGTAGAACCAAAGTGGAATTTTACGTGACGGTTACAATCAATTGAATACAATGAATTCATTAACTATATAACTGTAGAACCAGACTGCAATTAATTTATGTATTAACTATTAAAATAAAAAAAGTCTTATGTAATAAAAAAAAGTGTGAATAGCGAGAAGTTCTATGAAATGGGTGGGGAAAGTTATAAAGCAGATATCAAAGTCTTCAAATTTTCAGACCAGAATTTTAGTTTGTCATAGAAAATTCTGCACAATACTCAAGATATATACGATTTCTCTTTCTAGGACAAACAGAATCTAGATCTGTATCTGTACTCAGTGGAGCTCGAAAGATTCCGCAGAAGCATAGAAAAAAATTTAAAGGACACTTTCAAAAAAATTCCCAACATTATTCCCAACGTACATATGGGCACACATATTAAAAGTGGAAGAAGCTATATGTGGTCAAATAATTTCTAAAACAGGACTCCGCGGGACAAAACGTGTTGTTGTTGAGACCCAGAACGTCCGACCTACCAGAAAGATGTAAGGTAACTGTTTGGACGGCCGGGAAGTGCCACCCAATTTAGACCGGAACCCAGTGGGGGAGGCATCCACAGGGACCGTACCCTCCTTCCCCTACCACCAACCTCTCGGAAGGGCTTACGGACCCACATGTTTAACGTGATCGTACTCCGCATGAACACGGCGGCAGTTGTGACAGCGTGCAAATCCAGCGAACAAACCAGCGGGCTACCGCACCCGAAATGTGCCAAGAGCACGCGGTGTTTCCAGGTGGTCATCCACCCAAGTACTAACCTCGCCCGATGCTGCTTGACTTCGGTGATCTAAGGAGAACCGGTGTTTTCAGCACGGTACGGCTGTTGGCTCTGGGACAAAACGTGTGGAAAAGGGGTGGGGCAGTCCAGTGGCTAGAGCACAGGAATTGCACTGGAGCAACACGATTTCGATTCTCGGCGCTGCCCAAACTGTCCCCAAATTCGTGCAGAGTACGGACGCGTTAAATATGTGAGCCCATAAGTCCTTCCGAGAGGTTGGTGGTAGGGAAAGGAGGGCACAATCCCCACTAGGAATTATTTTAACCAGGTTTTATTTATCGAAACGGCAATGTTTAGAAACAGTTCTTAAAAATCGTATTTTTGATGTAAATAGCATTAGAGTATCTCCAGCTGAAATCTGAGCGTTACAAAATATGAAAAGACTTTGAACGCAAAAAGCAACACTAACAGGTTTATAAAAAATAGGTAGAGTAGATATAGAGAGCTTTGGGGGGACTAAAAACAGTTTAAAAACAGATATTTTTTCCAACTGTGCAAAAAAAATAAACTTTAAAAAACTGCCTGTATATATATTTACCGCACATAACGTTCGTATTTCCAAATTTAGGATTAGCTCGGTGTGCGAATTGTAGAAGTATCAATTTTATGACCTGCAAATAAAATACTAAAACTTATCCTACTTGATGACTGATTTGCTTCTAAGAAAAATAGTTCGCAGGATGCGCAATAGTTGGAGCTGACTATAGACAAATTGATGAAAAGATTGCGCCATCTATTGATCATCCCTCAAACTATTTCTCTGTGTAACAAATTAATTAATTACGTCTATTTCGAGTAGATGTTTTAGTATTTCAGTTGCAGATAAAAAAATATCATGTTTTATCACTAAATAGATCCAGACTGTATGTCAGAATTAACATTATCAAGTTCTTTAACGAATAATATAGTATTTTATACTGCTAAGAAAATAAAATGTCCACATTTAACAACTCCTGCTTTATTCATCAGTCAACAGATTGTACGTCAGATTCCAAAGTTTATTAACGAATTATATATTGTTCTATGTGGCTAAAAAAGTAAAGTTTCCACGTATTTTATTCAATCGTCAATTTTTTTTCTGCTATCATTTATATTCCACACAACTGGTATAAATGAACCAAAAGTAGTTAGTTCCTTTCACTATGTTCGTAATCGTTTAGCTCAAAATTTATGTCATCACGTAGGGAATGATATTAGGCAAATATTTTCACCAGGCTTAATTTGTCGAAATGGCAATGTGCAGAAACCGTTTTACTAATGTTTCAGATGCTTTTGTTCAATTTCAATGACTGAACAAATGACAAAAATCGTATTTTTTCTTTGTCTAAAATAATCCCTATTTTTAAAAATATGTTTAAATTTTCATATTCCCATCACCTCGTTTCCTAATCGACCATAAACGTCCGTGTTGTTATTCCTGTATTTGGATACCTCTGAAATTTTTTAACTAAGAAACTTTTTTTTTTAACTAAAACTAAGAAAAAAACGAAAATTTAGTTTTTTACTCCTCCTCCTCAAAAAATTAACAAGAAAGATCAATCATGCTTAAAGCATTGATTATGAAACACTTTCCAACTTCAATGCAATTTTATTTTAAAAAGTCTAAAATGCAATACATTCCTCGGTAATATTTTAAAACTTATCACAATACTACATTAATTTATTATATTTGAAAACTTAAACCTTCAATGAAAAAAATGAACTTCATTCAAATGACGGCATTGAAATATAAATTGCCTGGTTTAAATATCTCTAAAATGCGATACATTCCACGATAATATTTTTAAAACTATCATAATACTACGATAATTTATTATATTTGAAAACTTCATCGAAAACAACTGAAATTAATTCAAATAACGTCATAGAAAAAATAACATGCCTGGATCTCTCTATAAAAACAGCATTTCATTCATAACAATACTATAATAATTTATTTTATTTAAAAATTAAGACCATGGAGCTACACGTAATTAAACTCTATGCTTAAAACTTCATCGAAAAAAATCGTTGTTCTCTTTATAAAATCAATTAATATTTCATTCATATCAGCCATGCAGACTCCATGGGCTAAATTATTTTGTGTTAAAGAAATACAGCAATTCTAATACAACTCATTCTACATATTTTGCTGTTTACATTTTACATAAGTGAAAAATAGGCTTCGTTGTAGAAATAATCAAATTTGGATAATCATTTAAACTCAGATATATTGTATTTGCGCTGTTTCAGTATGTAGATGCACAGAATTTAAGCAAAAATAAAATAATTTTAGGACGGATACAACACTCAATATGAATTAAAAAGAACTTAAAAAATCACGATTTTGAAACAAGATGGATGCCATATATCATTTTGAAGTGGGTCATGTGATCGTTTCATATAAGAGGTGTGATTATTATTTTAATTTTTATTTAAAAAACTACTGAATATATTTCGCTGAATTTTTTTTATATATTTTATGGAACAATTTGAATATTACCTAAAATTTTCGAAGCAATTTGTGAATTTTAAATCCGCTTAAAAAATGTTTGAAAAATTAGGTCCATAAGGCGCAATGTATTTCATTTTTTCAACCCGGGTTCAATCCTAAACTAATTGGGTGATATTATTCATTTATATTCCCATAGGTCCTACAGATCGTCTGAACAACATACTAAAATTTCATTTTGATTAAGTCATTTTTACGGCAGTTATCGTGCTAACGGGCGGACAGACAGACTGACAGAATGAATGAACAAAGTCATAAACGCTTTTCAACTTTGTTGTAAAGTGTTAAAAATGTGATAATTTTCTCTCAGTCTCGAGGCGTACGGTTTTTTGATACACTACTCAAACATTTCTGTTCTTAATTTCTCTCCACCCCATTTTATTACTTTATTTTTTTGTAATTAACCTGAAGTGTCTGTGATATTTTTCCTGTGTTTGAGTTAAGGTTTGGATTTGTTTCCAAATAAATTTTCAGATTTTTTTCGTCCATTACTTTCCAAAATAAAGAAAAAACGAAATTTTCTTCCTCCCTTATTTTTCTCCAGTGACTGAGAAAATAAAAAAAAAATGTTATTTTTCTGTTAATCTTGATATCCGATTTTTTTTATACCCTACTAGATTCAATATTTTTTTATTACTTATTTTATATTTAAATCCTCATTCTCTCCCTCCCTTCTTTTTTTGATAGACTTCTTTTTCTAATCGACCTGCGGCGTTTGATTAAGATTACAAAAGATTGAGAAACACAGCTCTAGATGGCGACAAAGAAATAGAATAGATATTCATAAAAGTGTCGTACTTTTAATACCTACTAAAAAAAATATTACTTTCAAGAACATAACTACCCCAAATAACCTACCAAATATGGAAATACAACAAAAAGAATTTCACCTTGGAAAGAAAAAAATAAAACTTATAAACGTTTGCAAAAAACCGGGACCACTAACAGAAGAAGAAATTAACACGATCGAGTCATTGTGGAAAGAAACACCTATCTTATGAGGTGACCTAAATGCCAAAATCCAAAATCTGGGGAATTCTAAAAATATTCAAGTGGGTGACAAGCTTTTAGAATGGGTAAACGGAAGACTGCTTCATCATCAACAAAAACAAACCTACCTTTGACAGATGCAATAGATATAAATCTGCCTAGACATGACTACAGTATCCTCAAATCGCATCAGCAAATGCGAACGCGATACTCTCGATTCTGCATGGAGAAGTGATCACTATCCAATTGTTACTGAAATCAACCACCACATAGTAAAAGTTGAAAAAATCACACAAATTATCTATACAGACTGGAACAGATATAAAAAACTACTTGAAGAAGATGAAACCAAGGAGGAAGAAAACAATACGGAAATAAAAACAGCTAATTAATGAACGCCATTAAGAAAGCGAAACAAAAAAGCACCAACAAAATCACTATGAAATATACTAGACAGTCAGCCCTATTGTGGACCAACAAATGCGCTAAATACAGAGCAAAAATTAAGCGAGTCGATAGAAAAGCTAAAAAAAATATAACAGATCAAAACTGGATCGACTACAAACATCGAATTGCAGAATACCAAAAAGTTATGAGAGAAGCAAAAGAAATATATGGATAAATTACCTAGAGGAAATAAACACCTTGAATGGCTATTACAAACTTTTTAATAACATAAAACAATGAAAATACAAAAAAATGAAGAAAGCAACAACATAATCCAATATAAAGGCATAAAGATCACAGAAACAAGAAAACAAGCGGAATGTTTTCTAAAAAAATACAGTGAATAAAAAAAAATCAACTATCAAGAAAACAAAAATCCTGGGAACACTGAAAATATTCCCATAATTAGTAAACAAGAAATCGAAAAGACTTTAAAAAATACTAAAAATAAAACTCCAGGCTCGGACCAAATCAGCAAAAAAGGATAGAACGAACCTCCTGGAAAGTCACAAAAAACTATTTTTGAATTAATAAGAAATCTATTCAGCAAAACGAAATTCCCACGGCATAGAAAATAGCAAACGTCCTTGATGGAATGATATGGAAGTATCCCAGGGATGTATACTCTCTCCTTTCCCATTTAATATATTTTTATCAGACCTAGGAAAAAATTGGGAAGAGAAGACATTTTATATATGCTGATGACATTACCGTCATCATCAGTGACAAAGATGAAAAAAATGTCACGAAGAATTCAAAAGAATGTGGAGGAAATAAAAAATGGTGTAAAATGAATAAACTTGAAATATCTCCCGAAAAAACAAGAATTATAGATGTATCGGCAGAAAAGAAAAACTTAAAAGCGAAAATAGAAATAAACAAAGAAAAAATCAAATGGCAGGAAAACCTAAAAATATTAGGTCTAACTTTGGGAAAGAAATGGAATTGGAAAGAACATCAAAACCAAACTTTTGATAAAATAGATACAGCAATCAATACCATGAAAATGATAGCAAATAGCTACTGGGGACTGAAAGCGGAAATCTTAAAGAACATTCTAAAACAAGTAGTAATAGCACAAATAGACTACGCTTCAGAAATCAGAATAGAAGAATCCAAAACAATAAAAGAAAATTATAATAAAAAAGAAAATATTGCAATCAGAATCATGTTAGGATTACAAAGAACAATTATAAACGGAATACAGAAAGGCATGAAGCTCGGAAAATCCACAAAAGGAGAAATTACTGGCTAAAACAGGAAATAGTAATAGGCAGAACTGGGTGCATTAATAAAACCATCAAGCAAATAAAATAAAATAAAAAATATGAATGGGGAATTCAAAGATATCAAAGAAATAGTGATAAAAGAGAAAATTACGCATTGCAACAAATTCAACACAAATATCGTCCCCACGTGAGAAAATATGTCCATAGAAATAATAACAGAAAATTTAATCTTCCAAAATGCTATGACGAAAGTAATACCATTGGAATTCAACGATTTCAAAAACGAAAACGGAAATGCTTACTGGATCGCAACAAATGGATCAAAATCGGACAACGGCGGTGGATTTGGCATCTGCACTGAAGATAATATTAATAATAGAAGTATTGAAATCCCTAAACGTTGCTCTATCTACACTGCCAAAATCAGTGCAATCTACTACGACATAGAATATATAGCTATCAAAAACAAAAAAAGCATCATCCTCTCAGGTAGCAAAGGGGGCCCTAGAAGCGATCAAGAACGGAAACAATAAAAACCGAATTACAAATCTCCAGACAAAAATCAACACCTCTGAATTAAAAGTCCGTATGATCTGGGTTCCGGGATATGCGGGACTCATCTTAAATGAAAAAGCTGATGAACTAGCAAAAAAACAGTTCAACAAATTTATACACCCATGATCGGAATTTGCACAATGGAAGTCATCAAAAATCTAACAAAAAAAAAAAAAAAAAAAAAAACGGAAGCCTAGGGAAAACTCAAAACACAACCTATATTTCCCATACATCAACTGCAAAAAAAAATCAGAACTTTATGAAGAATCTGAATAGGAAACAAGAAGTTTTTATAAACAAAATCCATCATAACCAGCAGTCTTCTACATAAATGGGATTAAAACGTGGCCAAACTAATCAAAAAATGCAATAAGACAAACGACATCACCCATATCATGATGGAATGCAAAAAATTTGCAATTAAAAGAGGGAAAATCTTCGAAATTCTTGAAGAAATAAGGAAGGATTCTACAAAAAACGTAAACACCTTACTGGACATCACATCAACAAGTACCCAAACCCAGGGACAGTTGAAGACCCAGACCACACGACCAACCCTAAGACTTAAGGCAATTTTATGTGTGGCAGGTAACCCAGGGACAGTGGCGAAACTGATCTGTACACATTGCAGTAACTGGTTTGCATACAAGTAATCTAAAGACAACTTCTTAAAGTTAATCTCCATCCGAGGGGGAAGGGGAGGGAAAGGGGGGCGTTGGAGAATATCTCCACAGGTTAATCTCCATTTTTCTTCTCTGCCGAAAAGAAAGAAAGATGGTGACAAACTCAGCAAAAATTGCCAAATGTGAGCAATAAAAAAATCATTACTTCAACAGAACTAAAGATTGTGAAATTTTGTATGAACCATTTGACTAGAATGGAGATTCCTGATATGCAAATACAAAAAGTATCAGAGGTCTATCGGAGATGAATTCACACCCGATTCTTAATTTCAAAAATTGGAGTTTTTATACTACTTTCAGCATTTGATGCGACTTTGTATTGCAAAGAAAATACGAAATTTCATCACTTCAACTCAAAAATGCAAATATAATTTCCGAACAAAAGTAAGGTAACTCTTATTACGTGAATACATTTAAAAGCGTACGCCTCATTCCAGCTGTAAAACATGAATTCTTCCTTTTTAATCAGTCACTTTTCTGAATGGAAAAATATTCATTTCTTGAATAAAAAAAGCAAAATATTTTAAATACTTGAAACGAAGATTTTAATTTCCACCGTACTGCGTAACAGCAGTAATTAAAATAACTAAATGAGCATAAGGGAATGGGAATCATCTTAAATTTCTAACTAGTGTGGCCTACATATTTTAGTTGAATGTTAATTAAAAATAAATTAACAATTCTCGACCTTCAGTATGCAATTACATTGAATTACTTTTGCCAATTCTTTTGTTTAAAACTAACGTTATGAAATCTCTAAATTTTACTTAAATTTCGCTACATTTTACCCCTCAGGATTAGTTGCATTAGTATAATGTACCAATGCTCAACCCATCCGTTCTTATTTAACGGTCCACCGCCATGGCTTGAGTGGAGTTTTTGTTGATTTTGAAACCAAATTGGATTTCATTACATGTTGGAGCAAAATTATAATTTACCCTATAATTGGCCTACAGAAAACAAGTTAAATATTTAGATTTTGTTTAACTTTTCGTAGTTTATCAACTTTCTTTCCGCTGTAAAATTCGCAGAAAGTATGTTTTCGTATAAGGAAAAAAATACTAGCTTGAAGAAATATATATGAAGGCGCTTTCATAGGGTGGCAAGTGATGCGTGTACACCTCATTTTCAACGGAACTATTAAGCATTTGTATAATCTTTTATACACTTTTTTCGTACGTCCTTCCGAGAGGTTGGAGGTAGGGGAAGGAGGGTACGGTCCCTGTGGATGCCTCCCCTACTGGGTTCCGGTCTAAATTGGGTGGCACTTCCCGACCGTCCAAACTGTTACCTTACACCTTTCTGGTAGGTCGGACGGTCTGGGTTTCAACAACAACACTTTTTTCGTACGGGGCGCGGTAGCCCATTGGTTAGCGCGCTGGAGTTGCACTCTGTAGGCCCGGGTTCGATTCCAGCCACTGCCAAAACTACCGCAGTGTTCATGCGGAGTACGATCACGTTAAACATGTGGGTCCGAAAGTCCTTCCGAGAGGTTGGTGGTAGGGGAAGAGGGGTACGGTCCCTGTGGATGCCTCCCCCACTGGGTTCCGGTCTAAATTGGGTGGCACTTCCCGACCGTCCAAACAGTTACCTTACACCTTTCTGGTAGGTCGGACGGTCTGGGTTTCAACAACAACACTTTTTTCGTACAGTCGTACAAATTTTTGGAAAATACAGAAGTGGCATTTCCAGATCCGAAAATCCTTAATGAACCCCTCCAGAATGCGATGAAAAATCCATATCCGTCATCTAAGTTCCCTCCATAGCCAATCCTGAGAAATATATGTTGCAGTGAAAATACAAATTGTTTAACGAAAATGAGAGTTCTAGAACGGAAAGAAGAAATTATTAGCGAGACCTCTACACCCAATTGAATTTAACGCTGAATCAATATCAATCCTTATCTAAGCTTTATCTATAGCCAATTTTGAAAAAAAAATTAAACATTTCAGGAAAAAAATTTAAACAAAGTGGAAAAGAGCCTGAAGTTGAAATCCTTAGTGAACTACCCAACCTTTCTGGAATTTGATACTGAATGCATGAGTCATCTAAACTATAGCCAATCTTCGTATTTCAAAGAATCATCTTCATGTTCCAAAAATTCATGTTTCAAAGAAAATTTTTGTAAAAGAAACTGAAGTGAAAATCCAAAGTGAACTGCCCCCCAACACCTCCGAAATTCGATACTAAATCCATATCAGCTATTATCTAAGCTTTATCTATATAACATCCTGGAAAATATAAATTTTAATCGAAATTGACATCTCCAGAACCGGAAGTTAAAGACCCAGACCACACGACTGGCCCAGAGGCGTACAGAAGCAAAAAAGTATGGCCGGGAGAAACCAGAACCGGAAATGTAACTCCTTATTGAATTTTCCAATCCCCTTTGAAATTTAATGCTGCATTCAGTTATCTAAACTACTTATAGCCAATCTTGAAAAATATGTTTCAAGGAAAATTTTTGAACCAGAAATTCTTAATGAATCACCCTACCTCTTTCAGAATTTAATGCCAAATCCATATCAGTTATCTCTATTTATAACCAGTCTTGAAAAATAGATCTTTCAAAGAAAATGAAATTTTTGGCACCGGAGATGTAAAGCCTTAATGAAACTCCCAACCTTCTCCAGAATTTGAATCTAAATCCATATCAGTCATCATCTAAGCTCTGTGTATAGAAGATCCTGAGAAATGGATTAATAAAAATAACTTTCTGATAAAAACGTGATATTGCAACATTTTGCCACTAATTATGTACATTATAAAAGTTCCGCATTAATCAGATTTTCGCCTTGATCAGAAAATGTTCACAAATTTATCGGTATTAAATAGAAACAGACTTAGAATTTCATTAAATTATTTAATCTATATTAAGTTAAAGTATAAAAAATAGGTACCCAGCTTTCCTATAGGACGAATAAATTCAAGTTCTCAGTAGGAGTCAGAAATTTTGCTTGTTAAATAAACAAGAAAACCTTCGTTCGATGCTTTCGGCTCTGAATGGATTATTTGCCACCGTACTCTTTCAGTTCTTATACGCAAAAATTACTTAGACCGGGAATAACAGTTTAAATTTGATTCAGCCCTCCCCACTATAAGTACCACACACAAGACTCTAGGGCCCGGTAGCCCAGTGGTTAGAGAGCGAAAATTGCACTCGGTAGTCCCGAGTTCGATTCCCTCCGCTGATAAAACTGCCGCAGTGTTCACGCGAAGTGCGATCACGTTAAACATGTGGGTCCGTAAGTCCTTCCGAGAGGTTGGTAGTAGGGGGAAGGAGGGTACGGTCCTTGTGGATGCCTCCCCCACTGAGTTCCGGTCTAAATTGGGTGGCTCTTCCCGGCCATCCAAACAGTTACCTTGCACATTTCTGGTAGGTCGGGCGGTCTGAGTCTCTACAACACCACACAGGACTCTGCACATATAACGTGGATTCAAACACTGTTCCTATGAACCAGATCTAAAGATGATACCGTTACGCCACTGGTGAACATTTCAGCTAGAGGCTTAGGGATATAATGTTTATACTTTCAAAACTGAACATTTCTAAAGAGATTGCTGAAAAAAATAAGCTTTCCAAATCAAATAAAGAAATCTCAAGTAAATTTTAACTGTACTTTGAATTAGGGATCTTCAATTGGTGGTCCACGACTAGCCTCTGCTCAGCAGAAGAACATTTGTGGTCCGCGATCAAGTCACATTTCCAATGTATTAAAGAAATTGAATTGCTGAAATTTCCTTAAAATTCCTCCTCAAATGATAATACGACTTTGGGGACAGGATAAAGCTACATTTAATAGACTCTTTTCAACTAATAAACATTAAAAGTCAATGCCGATGCAGAAAAGGCTGAGCGTCACTGCACTAGATTATGAGATTGCATACACTGGGATAGTAAAAAGATAGGTTTAAACTTGCTACCATGAATATAAATATCCAGTTAATTCTATAGATAACACGGGACTTTGATAACAAAACAAATTTTAACTTTTGTGTGTGTCTGCGATTAAACCAAATTACCTTCATGGACGAATCCTGGAAAAATTTGCAATTTAATTAGAAGCTATTATTTTCAGAATATTTTAATAACATTAGCCGTGAACTTTGAGAACTACTGTGGTTTAACTGCAATTTTACAAAAGCAATAAATTTCCGCAATGTTAAAATAATATGAATCGAAAAATAGCTAATACAAATGTCATGTAAAGCAAGGGAAGAACTAAAAACAAACGCCATTTGGAACAAGAGCATTCGAATGCAACCGTGTATTTCCTCCCGCTAGTAAATTTACATAAGCAATTTAAACTTATACCCAAATAGAAATATAAAAGGCGTATTGTATTTGGTTTGTTCATAAATGTCAAATTAGCCATGTTTTTTTTCTGTCTTCTACTAAAGGAATTCAATATGATGTACGCATTGTTAATCATTACATATCCGGTAAATTTTAAATGTCAGTTTTATTCAGTTAAAATTTTTACAAAAAATGTTCTACATTTTCATAACATACAGCACTGTCCTGTTTAAAATGTTAAGATCATGAAGAGAGGTCTTCATCCGTCAATGCTTACACAAGTTCATAAAATTGACATCAAAATACTTAACTGCGGTTAAACCGTGCTCATTCAAAATATTAGCTTACATTTAATTAAAATTGTACAGCAAAAAATTATTTATCAAATGTTTTTTCTTCTCTTTACGTTGGTAAAGTACTAAAGCAACTATAGTAAGAATAAGACATAGTACAATAAAGCACATCATAGATACAATCAATCCAAACTTAAATTGTGGAATGCAATTGGAAACGCGAGAAAAGCCACTGGCATTATATTTAAGAAATTCATGAGCTGTTAAAACCTCAATTTTGTTTGTTACATTGAATAGGTACTTGACATCCCAGTCCATCGCATATGTCTCAGTAGTGCCGTAATATGAATTGTTAGTTGAATCAGTAGTTGGCTCAGTAGTATTTGATGTAGTGTGTAATACTTTTTGATCAGTAGTTATTAAATTTACTCCATTATGTTCTGGCAGTTCAGTAATTGTGGAGTCTGAAATTCGTCTGTGAAAACTAGAGTCGTTTTCAGATCTGCCCATTCTGTTTTTCTCAAGAAGCTTATCCCTCAAAGCCTTCACTGTCGCTTTCATTAACTTGTACCTTTCGTGAAAAGATTTGTCAGAGTTAATCTCGGGAGCTGACCGCTTCATCTTTCTAGAGGGAATGCTGTGATTGCTTCTTTCATTCACAGGTATATCGCAGTAGTGTTTGCACCTTTCTTGGCAAACTTTAATAGAACAAGTAAAATGCAGATTCACTGTAGTTGAGAACTTAAATGCCTTTAGTTTTGCATACGTCATAGTATCTGAATCATTTCCCACACCTCTTTCTAAACTGAAATTAGATACCCAAACAGAGGGTTCACATTTAGAAGAATCAAAAATTTCAAGTACGTACTGGCTTTTGTCCATAGTTTCGCCTTCATAGACCCAGCACCTCTGCACTTGCATATCGTTATTTTGACCACCATCCTTTAGATGGACAATCAAGTAAAAATCATCTCCAACATGCAATTTTAATGTTTCCTTGGAGCTCAAACTGTTCATACCCAGCCTAAATTCCATCCATGACTTTAATTCATCAAACTGGTGAACCGAATTCCCCTCATCCTGAGTTTCTATGGAATTTGAGACATTAATGGTGAGAATTTTACACGAAACCTTGTATAGAGCATCCCAAGCTGTTTCAACCAACCGATATTTCTGTACGACGATGATATTTGATATAAGGATATCTCCATTCAAATCTTCAATTATTGTTCCACAATCATTTATTGGAATAAAATGAAAAATGCTTGAGTTCATTGATTTGGGTTTGTTGATAACAGATCTAGAAAATAAAGTATTTGTTAAAGTAGAGTAGTAATATGCATTAGTATAATGACAAATAAATTAAGGATTTATAAATTAACAAAATGGTTTGTCCACCAGATTTGAAGATCACTTTGCAAATACCCAAAACTATCTTAAAATTTGAGGTGAATAATTTGAGCACATTGAATAAGCTTTGAGACCATGTGTCATGCTGCCGAAGAAATACTTTTCAGGTGAAGTTTGGCTATATTTACTTACGTACCAGGGAAACTTTACACGGCCTGTCAATACAGTCTAAATAGACTTTGCAATCTGCTGCTTCATTTAGTGATTCAGTATGCGGCGTCTTCACCTCTTGGGTACGCGTTATGTAGGGATATGGTCGGAAATTTGAAACAAATTAATATTGTTCTAAATGCTATCATGTTAATGAGATTACACTTTTAAATATAAATCTACCGTCAAAATACTTTATTCTATATTTTCATTTCTTTTATAAATGAAAATTTTTCCATGTGTACTGCTTTGTGAACTTAAGGCTTTATAATATGTTCTCAAAGTATCACAAGTGCAATATCCATTATTATGCTTTATTTTTACTTTCACTATGTACATAGTATAATATAATAAGGAAAATATTGTGAGGGGGTAGAAAATCCGAATTAGAGTTTCCGACGGGAAAAAGCACGTTTTAAGCATCATTGAACTCGAGTCCAATGTTTTGATGCGTGTGTGTAGATGAATACGGTATCTCACGAACGGAACGTTTAAAATGTAATTTGATACGATTATTACAATAGGTGAATACTGGAACTTTGTTGATTTTATGCGCTATCGAAGACCCCCCTCCCCCCATTTTCATATGAATTTTTGAAAATTAAAAAATCAAGACCTTCAATAGTGATAGATAATCATTTTATTAAAAAACGAATAGCAGAAACTTAAAATCGCTTGCATGAAGAGTTCCAAGTGATATTATATGATTTTCAAATAAATTTATCAAAAAATTACATAAAATTTAAGTAGAGAGTATTTTCCGCTATGTTCACTTTCCATATGCAATATTATACAACAAATATTTCATTCTCGCGAATCCAGTTTCTTGCATTCGCGAGAGAAGATAATTTTTGTAACAATTTTATATTTTAACACCAATTAATTCGTTAATATTCATTTCTTTTGCTGGATACCAATGGTATAATGACAAATATCAATTGAATTTGGATGATAATTTTGAACGCGAGTATAAATGGAGGCATTCTGTTTGGACTCGTAAATTGCCAAATACGCCCAATTTCAATTTATGTGGCGTTAAATCAATACCAAAAACATTGTCCTGTGGTTCTTGTACATCATTATTTCGCTGAGAAAGAAGTAAAGTCAGCACAATGTAGGGAAAGTCACGTGGGGCCCACAAACTTTGTTCTGCATTAACAAGAGCAGTTTTCTAACAAGGCTTATTATTCGACTTTTGCACTTTCAGCATCACTAAATTTTTTTCGTACTTTACCACATTCGTGAACCGTTCATGAGATCCAGATAAAATTTGCGCAGTTAATTTAGTACGCAGTACGTATAGGTTTTCTTCAGTCGCTTTTTAAAAACTATGACTAATCGAGTCTTCTAGGGTTTCTTCAGGTGACAAATGAAAATATGCGATGGTTTACAAGAAAATGATCTCGTTGTCGATTAAAAAATTGAGTTTAGGACCTTGCATATTTCAAAGCTAATTCTAAAAAAATGAAATCGCTTGTCTTTTCAAATATTACAACCCATCTTAAAAAAAAATTTTACATTATTCATTAAGCTAGAACGTTAAAGCAGACAGAAAAACAGCTTCAAAGTTTTGAGGCTAATTGCTAGGTTGGCTGGTTTAAACCATGTTTTTCTGTTTATAAATATATTTTAGTTTAAACCATGTCTATAAAAGTAACCCCTATTTCCAACCCCAGTTGATAGACAAAAATTTAATTTCTCGGAATTGGCAGCACGCAGAACATAATGAAAACGTTTCGGTATTTGAGAAGCATGCGGCTACCTAAAATCTACTGAAAAATAACAAAAGTGCCGATGTTGGCGTAATGGCTATAAATCTCGTTATCCCAGAAGTAAAATTACAGAAAACTGGGCCATTTTCCTGTAAACTATTACATATTATGAACATTAGTTATTATATGGTTCGATTTTTTTTTCTTAACTTGAGAAATCGTTGAAAGTTTGTTTTAAGTCAGCATACAATAAGCCCTTTTTCCCCAAAAAAAGTCTTTGGATTGATAACAAAGTTGCCCTATATAAACCCACCATGTCATTACCATGGTTTTTCATTCTTATTATCAATAAACCAGTTTTTTAACCCTATAGTTCATAGAAAAGAAGAAGTTATTTGAATTGGCAACACACAGATATACAATGAAAACGTATCCGCATTTGAGAAGAATGAGGCTACCTAAATCCACTGAAAATTGAAAGGGTGCAGCTGTCGGTAAAATGGCTATAAAGTAAAATCAGAAGTAAAATTACAGACACTGAACCCTTTTCTTGTAAACCATCACATAGTTACGGCAATGGGTCGTATCGTCCTTTTATAGGTCTTTACGGGTAGAGTTGGAAAATATAACACTTGATATGTTAATTAACTGCTGTGTAAAAAAACGGGTAGAGTTGAAAAAGTTTCCTTGGTCTTTATAGGTCTTTACGGGTAGAGTACTTGCAAGAAGTAACTTACTTGCAAGAAGGTTTGAAAAAGTTTCCTTGGTCTTTATAGGTCTTTACGGGTAGAGTAGGATACAAAAATTTTTTCACATTTGATTAAATATGTCTCTGGCACAAACACGTGTGTCTAAAATATCTAAGAACTAAACAACTTACTTGCAAGAAGGGTTGAAAAAGTTTCTTTGGGAGTAAACTGCTCCATTGAAGCCACTTTCTAAGAAAACCTCAGCAGTCATACCAGAGCGGTTACAAGAAACATTCAATTTGTGGGGCTGCTCATATTCCGAATGTGTAGCACAGCATAACTAAAAACAAAATTTAATCTCTTGAAAAATTAATTTACTCTAGATCGTCTATGGCTTGAAAAAATTAAGAAAATGCTTAAATTATTTATATTTTGCCTATTGTGTCATTTGAAAACGGCAAACTTTGTTCAATTCAATGCCATTAATTATACAGGGTTCCTAAAAAGTCCATAGGATCGTCATTGTGCAACGTTAGTTCTACCTACAGTAACGTAACCATGCACAAACGAATAAAGGTGGTAGCAGCGCCTCTATTAAAGAATTTAAAAAGTTACGGTAATGAACTGTGCAACAAAGCTAGATAGAAGAAAAATGTCAATTTCACAGTTGTAGATGATTATCTAATTAGCGTGAAACGACATCAGGAACGCATGAAACTAGTGTATGAAAAGCATTAAATACCTGTCAAAAAGTCATATCATTAGGGCCTGTTACTCTCACAATGCTTATCAAAATACTCGGTAATATTCTTTATCGAATTCAAAAGTTTATTGTTGCTAGAGTGCATTTCGAACAGGCTGTGCATTGGATTCCTGTGCATATAAGTATTAATTGTAGCATTCCTCAACAGGACAGCAATTTGCCAGTAAGCATATTGTGTTACATAAATCGTTTTCTGTAACAGTTTTATTGTTGAATCCTACTCATTAGACAGCGTTTCATGGCTTTTTTTGTCCATCTTACTTTATTTCAGAGTTCATTTCCTAACTTTTATATTCTCCACTAGGGTCACTGCAACCAATTTTATTCGATCGGGCATGATCACTTTATAGATAGAGCTAACGTGTACATTCAAAGACCTATCCTTACAGAATTGCTGAGGTGCTTTCCCAAGAACGCTGCATGTAATTTTGTTTAACCCTTTATGTTTCGATGGTACGTTTAAGTCCTTTTTGAGCTTGCATAAAATAGCTGTTTTGCTCATTTTCAGAGTTGTATTTCTATAATAATTCTGTATACTTCTTTTAAATAAAATTTAGTGATTTCTTGTGTTTTGATCTGAAGATATTGGTTTAATTAGGTGTGTTCTGAAGTCACATGTAATTTTGAAACCAAGTGAGCAGTAAAAGTTACGCCTTTTTTTGTCACAGAAGTTTTTCATACATTTTCAAAACCTTTGCTATCAAAAATACAGCAAGGAATTTTATTTTACTCTATATTTTGATGTAGAACGTAATTTGATGTATTTAACTTTTTTTATGGTAATCAAACGATGAGCCCCTTTCATCAGAATACTTTATTCCAATCAATGATTTTTGATGAGAAACAACTATTTAATGATAAGGGACGCCGGAACAAATAGCAAAAGGCTGAGTAAACAAATGATCTTTACAAAAAGTATGTTTATTTGCATATTGGCATAGTCCCAACACTTTTAGATTTTGTTTTATTCTGATCAGATTACAAGGTTAATAATCGGGTGATTAATGACTAAAATTTGACATTCACTTTGGGTATATTCAGCATATGCTTTATAACTTAAAAAAGTAGTCATTTCGCTACATCCAGGTAGTAAATGTCCTGTATTAGCAACATTTTGCTGTAGATCTTAATACGTTGAGTTGCTTTATCTTTCGTATACATAACGCTTAGAGACGCCGCACACTGGTGCCATGGCGGAAAAAACCCCGGAACCCGAAAATAATATTTTTCGATACCAACTACTATTTTTTGATAGGCAATGAACCGAAGTATCTTGCCATGTAAATAAATGTATTTTATTCAGTATAACTAGAAGGAAAAACTGATCTTAAACAAGACTTCCACATTCTAATTGAAATCTTGTTTATTCTAACTAAAATTTCAATATTTTCTCCAAAATTTTTGTGGATATTTATAATTATATGTCTCACGTATTTTCAATATATGTAATCTCAGCTTATTTCTGACATAAATACATTTCGTAAAAACATAGCCAAAATCATACTATAAAGCGTAAAATATAGATATATAAATTTTTTTGTTTTCCTTCATTTCTTTAAGCCTATAAAAAAAGCTACACGTTCCTACACGCTCTGGATGAGTTATTTCGAAAGCAGATACTATTATGCAACTGTTCTGTGAAAATCAGCTGCAACTTTTTGCAACCTTCGCTGTTTTGGCATGCATATAAAATCTTACTTTTAACTTATTTACATGCGCAAAAAATATGCAAAACTATTAAGAAATGCATAGCTTGTGAGGGGTTTTCTGCAAATTCCTCATTTGGCACCACTGTGCGCCGTACAATCAGGGTTCCAAGAAATGACAAAAATAGTAAATCGTTTTTTAGTTATGAAAACATAAAGACAGAAATAAGCAGCAATGGCTAAAAATCATTGCTATTTTTAGGAAGGTCCGAAAATGTCAGAAGATCATGGTTAAAGTGCTAAATAATCGGGAGTTCAGTATTCGAAAGATTACCGATTTGTTAATGTATGGGCTGTTTTGGCGGGAAAATGTAGAGATGACACGAGTCTCGTCGTACTCATTTTTGTCAGGCAGCGGTATTAGACGGGCACTTCACAAAATGAACAGGAATTGAAAGGAGAACGTTGGTTTGTAGGTTCGCTTGTGCACTATATAATCGTTTAATGCACCCGAGAGCTAATTTGAACATGAGATACAATTTAAAGTTGTAGATTCCAACTACGAACATCAGTGCAAATTCACTGCTCCTCCATATTTTCCACATATAGAACCGAATCATGAATTTCCACAAAGGATTAATTACGTTCATTACAAACTGATTGATCCAATAGAAGATACATTTATTGTTGTATATTTTATATTTTCCAGTGCAATTATTTCAATAATTTATTTTACAACTGAAAAGAAAACGTATGTTAAAAATATCCGTAGAATACCGACCAACCAAAACGAAGAAACCTCAATATTAAAGATGAAATAGAATACCAAAAACATCCAAGCATGTACCAGCCATGACTTAATCCATAATCAACTTAACAAATTACGTGCAAATTTGTTAAATTGATCATGGCGCTTAAATATACTCTTAATATACCTCATCATACCTCATCTTAACAATCCCCATCTTAAAGATGAGTCAATTCGATACCTACAACATCCAAATACGTACTCTAATTTAAGCAATAAGCATTTATTTACAGCTAACTTGTTAAGTTGAGGATATGGTTCATTCTCAAACTAAGACCTTTTGGTAGTGTAAACAAGTATTAACACAACTCTATTTTTGCATATAATTTTAGTTTTTCGGAAAAAAATGTTTAAAAAGTGAAGGCATTCCGCTAGTCCCAAACGCTCGATAATCAGTAGGCTTATAAAACTTATTGGTTAGAAACATAGTACCATATTTTATTCTGCTTAATTTATGCGAGAGATATAGCGCCTCAAGTCTTTGGGGGAGGGGGGGGGGAATTACCAATATCTCGACAATGACTCATGAAGTTCTAAACAATAATGTCCCTTTATTTGAAGTCAAAATGATTTATAAAGCACTCCGAAGAACGCAATTTTTTGTGATCTTTTTTCTTCATTTTAGATTAAAAACATGAAATAGGTCAAGAACAGTTTGTGTTGGCGTCTTATAAGTCATGGCATTTGCTTTCAAATGAAAATTATTTATTAAACAGGTTATTTTGTAATATTTGCACCGTAATTATAATTTTAAAACTTTGAACAGATTTTCAAAAGAAAAAAAAAATGTTCAAAAAATATCCTGTCTTTGCTCCAATCATCCCGAAAATCAAAACTCTTTTGACGTGCAAAGGTTAAAAATAGCATAACAAAAATCATTCTATGTTCTCAATGCATTTGCGAGATATCGTGCCCACAAACAGACACACATATATATAAAATGGTTGATTCGTATTCAGGGAAATTTAAAACGTGTAAGACACACATATATATTAAATGGTTGATTCGTATTCAGGGAAATTCAAAACGTGTAAATTCATCAAATTCAGATAATCAAATCTTTGACTTTCATCACTATTTTCCCTTAACATATACTATATATCATAAGTAAAGTAAAAAAACCTGATGTGGATAGCACGATTCGCTACATACTCAAATTCATAATCCATTAAATTGAGTTTAATTGATAAAATTGACACGGATACTTACTTGATATTATATTCAGTTTGTAATTTTAATAAGTCTTGTTCAGACAAATTAATGCATTTTAAAACGTCGCTATCTTCTTAAAATTCCCAAAATCTCAAGTATCTCAAAAACGGTTCTTCCTAGAGTACTGGAGTTGATCTTATTCGTTTGGCCGTAAAGAATTAAGTATGAAACAAGTATTCTATTAATGTCTTATTTCAGATTTTGACAGTTTTGTGGGCCATTTCGCAATAAGACGTCAGTTTTATTTTTTTAATCGTACCAAAATCTAATCTACACCAGGGTAACCCACAAGTGACTTATCTGCAACATTTTGCAAAATTTTCTTGAATAGATTTTAAGCTAAAGTGGATACTTATTATATTTCTCAGATACACAGACATCAAGCTAAAAATAGGATTTTCGTTTTTTGGAGTTCCTTAAACGTGTAGATTCGCCGAAAACTTAAGTTTCAATTTTTGATACGATTCCAATGCTTTCCCTATACATTACCAGGTACTGTCGTGAAAATCGAAAAACATGGTACAAGAAAAATACCTTACTTATGCTGGCAGTGGCGCACCCAGAATATTCCTAAGGGGGGGGCCATTGGTGCACAAAATTTTTATGAAGGAGGATGACTCCTCGATAAATTTTCCGAGAAAAAATGATCAGAGGCCATATCAATTAACAAGGCGGTTGTCTTTTTTTGTACATTTATTTTTATCAAATTACTAACAATTCTTTAGTGCAGTGCAAGAGAATTGAATGATTAGAAGAAGTAGTAGTAGATATTTATACAAAACAACACAAATTAAGAAATAGATAAAGATAAAATTATTTGTTCTGGTCTGCTTATACTGTATACTTGTTTTCAACCACTCTCTCATGATTACATATTGTTATATTATTCAATTATGATCTATACATATTCATAAAACGAAGTCCAGCCTCCTGTTTTTCTTTGTAGCCAGAGCATTAATTATCTGGTCTGGATCAATTTCCACTTCACGGTGAATGTTCATTGACGCCAGTCCATTCAGTCTGGTTTCACTCATACTGTTTCTCAAGTAAGTTTTCAACCTCTTCATTGTGGAGAATGACCTCTCAGCACTGCTTGTTGATACTGGGAGGGTGGCATACACTTTTAAAAGTTCAAACACAGTTGGAAAAGTCCTTTGGTCTCAAAAGTTAAGCAGTTCGATTGGGCTTTTAGTTTTCTTGTTCAATGCAGAGACCTTCATGTACCACAGATGTAGTTCAGCTTTTAGAGTATTATCTGATCTGGGTCCTAAATCATCTGCAAATTTCCTTGATAAGGCAACAAATCTCTCGTTTTCTTCCAATGTCGGCTGCCTTCCATTCGGAATGACAGATGCAAAACTTTGTAGAAATTCCTTATGTTTGAGAAATTTTTCATGGAGGTGAGTGATGAAATTATCAATCCATGGAATGAAAATAGAAAGTCTGTAATATTCTTCAGGAGTCTGTACGTTGAAATTTGATCTATAAATTTGTCTGGTGGCACGGCGTGGTAGAGTAATGTTTTCTCCATGCTGTTCCAGCTTCTTAACAGCTTGTTCAAACAGATGGTGAAACTCGTTCTCTGCGTTCTCTCGAATTATAGATATAGCTTTCAAAACGTCTTCTACGTCACTCACAGCAGTTGCCAGATCAAGGTTAACTTCCTGCAGCTTTTCACTCAGACGAACACTGTAGCTGAGTAATCTGTCAACTGAAACAAGTGCTATGACAAACTGTGATGTTAACATTGAACATAACAAGGTATGAGCCTCTGTTGATGTCTCCTTGTCATTCCAGGTAGTAATCTCCTCCAGAGCCTCGATTACTTGATCAAACAATGAAACCATAACTGTGACGGCATCATGTCTCTCCACCCAACGAGTAGGGCATAATTTCTTCAGTTTTTTGGCACTGATTTCTGTCTCTCCCTGATTAGCTGCATTAATTTTGCTGGTGAGAACAAGGTTTCGTTTTGGTGTGTTGAAAAAACTAGAGATTTTCCCTATTATTCCAAAGCTGTTTCGGATATCCGGAACTCTAGATGAATAAGTTATGGCTAAGTTCAAACAGTGTGATGCACAATGAACGTAGGGGGCTTTGGGGTGTTGCTTATATATAATTGCTTGGGCGCCATTGTACTCTCCACTCATTGCAGAAGCTCCATCGAACCCTTGTCCACGGAGGAAAGACGTATCAATGTTGCAGTCTGCAAGGCCTTTAAGAATAGCATCTGCAATTGCTCGACCTGTAGTTTCAGTCAGGGGCACAAACTTAAGGAAGTTCTCCACTATCTTAAATTCAATTTTATACTTATCATTTGTTTCAAACCGTTTCAAATAACGAACGCAAAGTGTCATTTGCTCTACCGTTGCAATATCTGTGGTTTCGTCACATAAAACCGCAAAACATTTGGCCTCATTCACCTCAGTTGCTATGTGCTTCACAATGGAATCATTGCATGCTGAAATAATCTCATTTTGTATATTCCAACTTATGTAAGTTGCATTTTTTGCACAACCTTGTAGATGAGTTTTCAGTATTTCTTCTCCTGCATCAACTCGGAGTCGCAAAAGGGCTCTAAAATTTCCTTCGCCTTGGCATGGTTCTGACAATACGTCCAAATCCCCACAGTCTCTATGCCCTCTCATGGCCAGCCCTTGCCTTCCACAAAAAATCACCGTTTTGATAATAGGTTTAAGAATAGCCCTATTCTGCAAAACTTGTTTTTGCTTTCCTCTGTCCATTACTTGATCCACAGGAACCGTTTTTCCTTCCGTGACCCTTAAGAACTCATCGGCTTTGAGAACTGAATCCTTATGATAGAAAAAATTTTCATGTTGACTGAACTTCTCCAAGGCCTTCTTCCAATTATTAAATCCTTTTGAAACAAGTTGACCTGTAGCTTGTGTGGATCTTAAACCGACTTCATGGGGTGCAAAGAGAACACAAAATTTGCAATAGGCACTGTCCTCTGCCTTTGAGTAAGCTAGCCAGTTATGCTTACTCAGCCAAGATGAGCAGAACTTCCGAGTGTGGTGAGGTTTTCCTTGACTTGATACAGCACTAGTGACAGTAGCAGGAAAACTGTAATTTGCATATGGTTCCCAAAGATTTTTTAGCGCTGTTATCCTATCTTCATCTGTGAGGTTAGATTTCTTGACATAATTAGAAATATCTGCAGCCAGAATTTCTATTTCAACTGTGTTTGGTATTGTGTTTTGTCCTACCTTTACCTCCTCACAAGCGTTTGAAGACAGCCCGGGGTCACGGCTGTTGCTTGCTTCGACTGCAGCCTCATCAATGTAACAAGAGCTCAGGGAAACGTCGTTGGGAACGTCACTATTTTCAATCTTACTTTTTTTTAAAAAATAATTTCCCAGTGTCTGTTGGCCTAGCCCTTTTCGTTTTTCACTCATTGTCTTTTTTTTTTACCTTGCTCCTCAGTTATTCAAGAACAAAATTTGCTATATAGCCGAAATACGCACATAAACACACACACTGATCGTTAAAGATGCATTTCACTGTAAGATCAGTTGAAAGTTCAGGACCATTATTAAATTCAGCTATTCACCACGCAGGCCCTCGTTCCGAAACTACCAATTCACTGTTATCACCTTGTGTCGTAACGTCGCACTTTATTTCAACTCACAGCAACACTTAATTCGCGAAGCGTTGGCACGATCTATTTATTCACTTCCACAATTTTCTCACTGGGTAAACGAAATCCTCGAGTTTTCGAGCGAACAGCCGCTTCCCCGCCGTTCACTCTTTATATAGGGCCACGGAGGCGCCTGTGACGTCACTCTACACAGCACTGGTATAGTACGACTCCAGCGAGAAGGCATTTGGGTCACGTGATTTTGGACGAGTCCATTAGTTAAATTCAATCACAGGTTGAAACGTCTTAAGAAGAACGGGTTTCCAGAATTGGCGCCTTTAGTGCGAATTAATTTATAATTTGTACAGTACGATAAAGAGCTTTATATGTATAATTACATTCAGTGTAAGTGTTGGGATATGCTGGAATTGTTTTCTTCACAATGATTAAAATTATTTATTACAATAATGGTTGTAAATGTTTTTTTTTTATACTTTCTCGAAGGCAGACCTAGTTCTCCCTTGTGCTGACAGCGCCCTTCGCGTTTTGCTTTGTCAGCCCAAGGGGGGGGCCAGGGCCCCCTCGGCCCCCCCCGTGGGTGCGCCACTGTATGCTGGATACGGATGGTAAAACAGAATTGAAATACATATAAAGTTTGTAGAGACAGTTTCATAATAAAAATGTCGGTGAAAAATCGGCTTTAATGAAATTAATGACAGATAATATGAAGTTGACGCTCACGGCACTACACTAGTTGACACTACTTTTCTTTAGACAAAGTTCTGGAAAGACAAATTCATACTCATGAAAATCATTGCATTAAAAATCTATTCAGAGAAATATTGTAATGTATACAAGGTATTTTAAAAAGATTGACAACTAAATATCTCTGGAACGATTGGAACCCATGGTTCCAATTTAAAAAATGTTTAACTAAGGTCATGCGAATTTTGATCATGTAAAACTTTACTAGAAAGTACAGAATACAACTTTTTATACGAGCTCCTAGAAAGACCTCCAATTATAAAAATATTTTTCATAGCCCAATTAGTCAGACAAAAAAGTTCTAATGTCATACGATCAAAATTACTCAAGATATTAATTCAAGGTTATCGGCGCATATAAAACTAAAATCGGCGCATATATAACTTGCTAAAAATATCGGCGCATATAAAACTTGCTAAAAATATGTACATTTGTAAGTTTTCGAAAGGGAATTTTATCTAACGAAATCCAATTTTTGTACGACCCCTGAAA
Organism: Amaurobius ferox; assembly: GCA_951213105.1. Classification (NCBI taxonomy): domain Eukaryota; kingdom Metazoa; phylum Arthropoda; class Arachnida; order Araneae; family Amaurobiidae; genus Amaurobius; species Amaurobius ferox. Next base: position 178,868,841 of record OX578133.1, on the reverse strand, counting down.
TCTTATGTTTTTGCCCTTTCTTTTGATCGCGTCATAATGGTTTAAGATCTAGAATTTTGACAATATTTCCACGGCCAATTTTGCATATTAGCGATCCAGGATTTTTTTTTTCAGTAGCACCTAAAATGAATTAGAAACAATTTGTTAATTGGAACTTTCTTTAGAGACCGTAAAAAACTTAATTTCCGTACTCTGCCAAAATGTGTTGCGTAACCCAAACTTTTGTAGTTTGAAAGTCTATCTTATTTAAATAATTTCTTAAATTAGAACAATGGATCTGTAACCAGTCGTTCAAGACATGATTAGTTGCGCAATCCTTTTAAAACACCTTGTACGAGTATAAAGCTTGTTAGCCTTAAAACATACGCATCTTGTTTTCGACATTCACTGATAAACTGTTAACAAATGATCAAACGTAATATTTTTTGTTTTTAAACTATATTGATAAATGAGTTCACCTCATCGAAGAAAATGTCAGCACCTATCATCGGTAAGTGAAGATTGAGCGTAAAAGTTCAAGCATGTCACCTGTTTAACAAGTGACAATCTACCAAAAGCTACATATCCAAAGCTACACCTAATTCTACCAAAAACATAGTTTACACATTTAATAGAAGAAACTTGCGTTATTAACAGATAAATTATTGTCACTAAAGCAGAAAAGCAGAGAGCTTTCCAGACATGGGCACCCATGGAACTCTTCCATGGGGGCGAAGGGGGACAAGCTCAAGGATAAGGTGTACATACAATATCCACTAGCTTACTGTCTACTTTTGCGATCTTGAACGTCCAAGAGAGTAAGTGCCCTCTTGCCCTCCCCTAGGGGCGCCTATGGTTCCACATTGGATGAACAGGGACTTTAAACAGATAAAATACCAATAACTATTAATGGAATTTTCATGCGATTTTATTAGGAATAATTGCCACAAAGAGACTACTAGATTGTTATAAGATCCTAAATCCATAGCAGCAATAAGATTGTTATTAAAGTCTGAATAAAATGAGCAATGCATGCATGGTAAGACGTCTGTAAATACTAGTTATTTCATATCTAAAATTTTAACTTTATTTATATCACCCATTACTTAAGCAATGTACATCAATGAGTTATTACTGTATTTTTTTTAATTTCTTTTTACATAAAAATACCTTTTAGAAATTTAAAAAATACAAAACTACTTTGTAAAACGAGAAATGTAGAAAAATGCACAAAGCCTTTTTATTTAGTTTTCGTATTTGAAAAGTACTAGTTTCTAAGCTTTAGGTATTATTATGCATGATGTCTCAGGGCTGTCCTGAAGAAAATTGAGAGTATGCGGTGCTGTCTCATTTAAAGAGTATTGAAATTACCTGGTACCAAGGGGTGGAGCCCTTGGTGGGTGTGTGAATGGGGGCGCTGCCCCCCTTGAAAATTTATGAATCATTTAGGCCATATAATTGCCATTTTTAAGCCCATAAATCACTTTTCATAATATTAATAGCTTAATGCGAATATATATATATATATATATATATATATATATATATATATATATATATATATATATATATATATATATATATATATATATATATATATATATATATATATATATATATATATATATATATATATATATATATATAGATTAACAGATATGGATCATTTTGTAACTTAAAACGCTTTTTATTTTTTTTCCTGCACTTACTTTTGTATTTTTTGTAACTTTTCACTTACTCACTTTAATATTACCTACATACATAATTCTCATTCATTCCACTAATATTATGAAAAAGTTATTTCTATCATATGGCAACATCAGTTTACACTTTTATTAAAACATTAAGAAAAAAAAACATAACAGGGAAGAGTGGTCAAAAAATTATAATTACTTCGCTGTCAATTCTTTTATATGTTCACTTTTTAGCTAATAATCTATAGCTGTAGTAACCTAGTAACTAATATAAAATATTACTAGAAATAAATATTTGAGACAGGCAGCTTCGTTAGAAGGGGGAAGGAATTGAATTGATACCTTACACGGCTGTAAAAGGCTACAAAAGGCTGAACTTTGTTGAAAGTTGCCCCAAAACCAACAAATGCAAAAACTTGACCCAAAACCCGAGACCTTGAGAGTACGAGGAGAGTACTCAGTATTTATTGAGAGTACGCGGCGCATACAGCGCGTATCCTTTCGGTACAGCCCTGGATGATGTTCCAGCCAAAAAATTGATCCCGAAGTCTATGTATTTGAAATAATGAATCCCAGGATTTATCTCTGATTTTACTTAAAATCATAAATCTTTGAATTTTATCAGTTTTGAAATAATGTCAGAATTATTAAATATCTATGTTATCAAGTAATGGAACAAAACAGCAGAAAATTAGTATTTATTCCTTTTTAATGGATATAGTATAAAATTAAATTAGTTCTAATTCTAATCGGTTAGTCCCATGTCAAATTAAAGAAATATTTCAAAATTGTGTGCATTTCCTTTCTTATCATTCAATGAGCAAAATAGATGTTTAATTCTAAAAACTGATAAAATAGAACTGCAATGCTATAAAAGCATATTATTAATACAATTAAGAATATTATCAATCGTTTTCCCAATAACTGTGTTAAATATGTTTCTTCTCTTTTAAACACTTATAGTTGTTAAATGATAAAATTTTTGCTTGAAAAAAATCATATATAGATCAGTTACATTACCAGTATATATCGCAATCACAAAAGAAAGTTACACAACTGAAAAAGGCAATTTTTCAGGAAAGCAGAGAAACTAAGCAAACTAATTTTTCTAAAAGATTTATATATAGAATCATTAGAAGATAGCTTGATATATAAATGTGCAATTTTTCAAAGCAATGGAGACCAAACTTACGCATCTCGCGTTCTTAATTTAAAATCATAAAATTTTCATTTGGCATATCGGGCATAACAAAGAAAAAGTGACAACTTACATAGGAACATTTAATATAAAATTAAAGATATTTTTCATGCACTTTACTTTCCTCGCGCTGAGTTAAGGGAAAAGTATACCACAGTGATTATGGCGTGCACCACTTTTCTTGATAGCTATGATTCTAATTAATCTATTAAGTAAAATCAAGAATAAATACAAAAATATATGCCTCTTTCATGAAATGTCCATTATATCTAAAAGCTTTATCGAAGTTTGTTTTAAGGAGATCTCAGAGTTCTATTATTTAAATAAACACACGCACACTAAATCAAAATACGAGGGCATAAAATATATAGCTTCTTTTAAATGAAGTAAAATTTAATTCCTAATTCCAAACGATCCCAACATTAAAACGATTTTTATCCCGAAGTCGTGAAAAACGTCAGAGATTACAATCTTCTTTAGTTACTAAGTGAAAATGGCAATAACACTATCAATTGCATTAATGTGACTAAAATTTTACTTACCACTAAAATTGCCATCAAGGTAAAGACAAAGATAACTAATTTCACGTAGTCCATGTTTCTAAAAGCAAATATTTGCGAGTACTCGCGACGCTTAAAATCACTCAAGAAACAAACGTCTCTTCTTCACGCCCGCGCAATAGCCATCGAACACAATCCAGAAGCATCTATAGCGTTCAACTTTCAACACAAACTATTGAATATGTCACCAAGACCCAGTCTTCGATATAGCAACCATTTTTCATTTACTGAAAAAAACTAAATTTAAAAACCGGAATAAATATTCTATTATATAAATTCAAGATTCAATTTCCAGCTACTAATGAATTTCCCCCGATTCTTATTTTCAAGGTAAGGCTGTGCCGTCAGTCAGCCTGGCATCCAATTAAAAAATGTTCAGCTTTGGTGTCACTGGAAGAAGATTTGCTGCCAAATTACAGAACGCTTTCGAATTAAAGATTAAATTATAAATTGTTTTCCTATCAAATTTTTGAAATATGCTTCAATATTATTTTAAATATCTGTTTCAGATTTCCTGTCTACATTTTTAATATCTTCCAACACGTTTTTGCTATCCGAAATTATAGTCACATTTTTCCCTTCTGTGATTAGATAATCGTGGGTATAGATAAGAACCATACATTCCGCCATAAAAATGAAGCAAGCCCTAATAATTCGAATTTTTCTTTCGCTGCCTTTTATTTTAAATCAATATCCTTCACCTTTATTAGTTTCTGAACCATCTATACCTATCCAAATCATTTAGTTCTTTCTTTCTTATGATATTTTAATATAAAGGGAATTTTCTTCTTTCATAGCCGATTGGAAAGGGAAGTCATGAGTACTGATAAAGTTATTTTGATTTTCCCAAGGCGGAACAAGTTGGCTAGTGGTAGTTATTTGAAACAAGATTTTCTTTAATAGTCAAAGTCGAGTTTTTGTTACCATTTTAAAGGCCCAGTCCATATCCCTTCCCTTAATTTCTATTATGTGTTGCCTATTATATTTTGTTCTCTTTATCAATTTCCATCTTTAAGATCAAGTTCTCCAGTCTGACTCTTTGTCGAAAAGCCTCGATTACCGTGTTTTTAGGTACCCCAAGTGCAGTCCAGATCGCTCTGAAAAATTATATTTTTCCTTATTGTATCAGTTTCCTCTAATCTGGCTTTGTTTGCATAATCAATTTGGGCTGATGGCATAACCTGAGTTAAAAGTTTTGTAAACATATTAATTTGAAGATCCCAAGTGGCACTTGCCAACATTTTATGTATTCCAATTGTTATAACACTCTTTTATGACTTCCATCTGGTGCTCTTTCTACTTCCAGTTCTGTGTAGTCAGCAGTCCTAACATCTTTATGCTTATAACATATTTAGGTTTTGCTTCGTTCGTAAAAATCCAGCGCTCAAAAGTAATGTAAAAATATAAGAGCATAAAAGCCAACGAAATCAAGTAGAATGTAACAAAATATGAAGAATACAAATGATTTCCAAAGTTATCTTTGTTAGCTTTATCAATAAACTATAAAGACAGGCAAAGATCATCTAAGAAAAGTAAAAAGGGTAATAAACAAGAATTAAACAAGAATTATACAGGTAGACGAGATGAATGGATAACTATTATTAACAAGGAAGTTCAAATGAGAAAAAATAGAGAAACATTCATGAAAGTCCAATTCAAAAATGGAATTAGGTAAAAATGATACAATTACTTAATTATCTTGTACTGTATTTTTACGAAGTTTTCGCTTAGCAGAGTTATTTTTTATACAGCAATTGTTACAGTTTTCATTTAATAAAATTGTGTGTTTGTAATAAATTGAAAAGTACCCTAATACAATCATATAATAATTTCATAACTGTGCTAAGAAGTGTTTAGAATATTTTAAGGGCACTGTTACATGATAAAGATGCCTTTCTATATAATAAAAGGCAATGTCTGTATGTCTGTGTGTCTGTCTTATACACTATAGGTTCAGCGACGCGCATAGCAGAGCTACGAAATTTGGCAATTCAAGACCCGGGGGGTGGGAAGGGGACACGTGAAAACCGATTTTTAAAATTTGAATTATTTTTTTAGTTATTTAATGTTTTATACGACTTCGACAGTTTTTTCCCCTTTTTTCTCCACCATCCAGACGTCGTAGAAAAAAAACAAATCACACGACCGGAAAGAGCAGACAATGGTGAGTAAAAATATATCAATTTCAAATCTCAGTGACAAATTCTAATATTTTTTAAAGATTTTAAAACAAAAGTCACTTTCGGCTAAAAAAAATACGAACTTTCGTTTTTAAATCCTCGCATCTAAAAAAGTTCCGAGAATTTCGACTAATAATTTACATTTTTAGAAAGCTCAAACATCAGGCTTTCTTACAAGCCCAATCTGACCAAGAAATAATAAAAAGTAGCTGCAGAATCCGTATTTTAAGAATTTCCGAATTTCAATTTCTCGGCGGCAAACCGGCAAAATAAGTTTTCCTCCCATGCCCGCGCAGGCGCACTGCGAGCGGAGACGCAAAGTGTTTCCATGGAGATTGTGCATCGGTCTAGGAACATTTTAAATGATGGAATTAAGAGCTTAGCATATGGTCATTATAAAATTTAAATGATTGAATTATGATGGATTGAATTGTGGTGATGTAGTGTATACATCGGGTGGTGGTAACAGTATACAGAGGGAAATTATTATATTTATATTTTAAATGATGGAACAGTATGGTTTTTTTAAATGGATATTTTAATTTATGGATATTTTAAATGAATATTTTAAATGATGGAACGATGGAATGAGGATATTTTAAATGATATTACGTTATATTTTTTGGCCTAGAGAACAATTAAAAACCGCATTAGTGTTTGCTTTCTATAAGGTTGGCTCATTATGCTGGATAGAATTGTGGCGATGTTATTGTTTACATCGGGTGGTGGTTGGGACCACAATGAAAAAACTTAAACACTGAAGAAATAAAAAAATAAATAAAAAGAAAGTAATGGAGATTGTCGCGATGCCTTAAAATTTCATTTTCAGTTTTAACGTCATTAAACTAAACCAAAATTTGTTAACTCCACGGGGTTGAGGGCGCGGTAGCCCAGTGGTTAGCGCGCGGGAATTGCACTCGGTAGGACCGGTTTCGATTCCCGCCACTGCCAAAACTGCCGCCGTGTTCACGCGGAGTACGATCACGTTAAACATGTGGGTCCGTAAGTCCTTCCGAGAGGTTGGTAGTAGGGGAAGGAGGGTACGGTCTCTGTGGATGTCCCTTCCCCCCCTGGGTTCCTGTCTAAATTGGGTGGCACTTCCTGGCCGTCCAAATAGTTACCTTACACCTTTCTGGTAGGTCGCGCCAGCGAGTTTGCCACAGTCAGAATTTTCAAGGATAGCGAAAATGCTGGTCGCCGAAGGCGGCTAGTGGTTAATAAATCATCGATAATGCATCAAACATAACAGCTTTAGTTCAAAAAGACCTCTCGATAAAGGAATTTCGATTAATGGAGACTTTAACTGTAATTTCTAAAAGTTTTCTTTCATTTGTGATAATCTGTACAAAATTTTTATTCCCAGGTTGTGATAATATTTTTTAATAAGCAGTACAAAATAAGTAAAGTTTTTATTAAAAATAGTACAATAATACCTGCTGATGTGTTAATATAACACAATGTAAAGCAAGGTTCCAGATATCCATACAAAAACATATTGCAACATAAAACAAATAAAAAATTAAACGATGTTTATAGGAATTACTAGTAGATATTATTAAATACATTTTGCTAAATGTTATTAACATTTTTACATTTATTCGCAGCTTTTTTGTATGAAGTGAATATAAAAAGCTGGATCTTCAACTTCGTTGAGTTCCTTAAAGTCTCCGTAAACATGATGATTGCTACTTTCTCCAAAGACTTCCTTCAATAAGTTTGAGAAAGGTTCCAATTTATGGGGATAGTAAGACAAGCGGAAGTGACTGAAAAAGAAAGAAGTGTTATAACAAATTTTCAAAAAAAGAAATGTGATTAAAAAATCTGCTTTTACTTTAATTTTTTTCATTAAGTGATAGAACAGTGTAAATTGGTTGCATTTATGCAATTTTCAATTGTATTAGGTCCACTATGGCTGGGCCTAGGGCGGTTGATTTTAATAAGCGATAAACTTCTTGGAGAGTACAACTTTGGAACTTATAAATTATGCGTATTGAAAATTAATTACATTTTTACTTTCGTTTCTCAGAAAATAAGAGGAAAGTATGGTGTTGTGATAATAATTGTGACTTGTACCACTTTTCTTGCTGGATATGCTTTTAGCAGTAGATTAAGCAATATTTTACTTACGATGTAACCTAAAAAAAGTATATTGTCCGTAATTTAATCGTAAGTCAAGTTCTCACCATAAATACATCCGTGGGGTCCCTATATACCAGAAGGGACTTTTGTTGATCTGTGAGTGTGTGGGTAGGTGTCAAATCCTTAATCCTTCGTAATCTCGAAAACCACTGAAGCGATTTGAACTCAATTCTCAATTTAGGCAGAAAGTTTCATATATTATGTAGATATGAACGCAGAAAAAATTATTCAAAAATATATATGCAATTTAGCTGTAAAACGAGATTTTGTCAAAATAATTGTCCCTTCGTAATCTCGAAAACCACTGAAGCGATTTGAACTCAATTCTCAATTTAGGCAGAAAGTTTCATATATTATGTAGATATGAACGCAGAAAAAATTATTCAAAAATATATATGCAATTTAGCTGTAAAACGAGATTTTGTCAAAATAATTGTCCCTTCGTAATCTCGAAAACCACTGAAGCGATTTGAACTCAATTCTCAATTTAGGCAGAAAGTTTCATATATTATGTAGATATGAACGCAGAAAAAATTATTCAAAAATATATATGCAATTTAGCTGTAAAACGAGATTTTGTCAAAATAATTGTCCCTTCGTAATCTCGAAAACCACTGAAGCGATTTGAACTCAATTCTCAATTTAGGCAGAAAGTTTCATATATTATGTAGATATGAACGCAGAAAAAATTATTCAAAAATATATATGCAATTTAGCTGTAAAACGAGATTTTGTCAAAATAATTGTCCCTTCGTAATCTCGAAAACCACTGAAGCGATTTGAACTCAATTCTCAATTTAGGCAGAAAGTTTCATATATTATGTAGATATGAACGCAGAAAAAATTATTCAAAAATATATATGCAATTTAGCTGTAAAACGAGATTTTGTCAAAATAATTGTCCCTTCGTAATCTCGAAAACCGCTGAAGCGATTTGAGTCAAATTTGGGTGGTATATTGCGTATATTATGTCGATGTGATAAAAGAAAATTTAAGGTCTAAAGTTTGGCTAGGAGGTCTAATGCCCACTTGTTTCGCGTGGAAAGTCTGGGGATTGCCTCGACCTTCTAGTTTACTTTTAATTTCATAAAGTGAAATAGCAGTGAAAATAGATGAATTGTAAGGATGCAATTTTCCGGTGAATAAAGGGAAAATTCCCCCTAGGCCCATATATTTTAATAGTCGTTAAACATCTTGACGGGTACAACTGTAGAACTATAAAATCATGCGTATTAAAAATAAATTAATTTTTCTCAATTTAGTATTCGACCACTGAACTACAAAAATGGCATCTGTTAAAAGTAAGAAAATCTTATGTGGACATTGCATGACTTTCCCTATATAATAAAATAGCTTTTATTCTATCACAGCGCAGATAAAAAATCCACAGCACAATGATTTTGGCTTTGAACTAACACCACGTCAATTGATGTTGGACTTTTATCAACTTCTGAGTTCAATCACAATGAATTATTCATACTCATGTGCAAAGACCTCATTGAAATGTTATTAGTTGTTGATGACTATCTCATGAAATAAAAGTCTATTGGTGAATCCTTGGACGTCAAAATGCAGATTTAGTACATAAAATATCTTTTCTCGTAAATGGAGTGGACTAGATCCATGAGAATGATGTCAACAGATTTGTTACATAATATTGCATGTGGAAAGTGAGTGAATTTGATGATATTACATTTTTAATTTTATGAAATTTTCGCATAAATTTATTTGATAAATATGCAATATCTCGAAAATGGTTCATTCTAGCCTTTTAAAATGAGTGTATTTAGTTTTATAGTATAAAATTACATCGCAATGATTATTTATTTATCGTTATTGAAGGTTCTGATTCTTTATCATTTAGGTATTCACGTCTACTTAATATATGAAACCTGTAAGGCAAATTTGATCAAAAGACTTCAGTGGTTTTTGAGATTACGAAGAGCCGACGAATTGTCACACATATACAGCCACAGACTGATATATAGGGTATTTACCGTGAAAATTCATCTTGCGATTAAATAACGATAACTTTTTAAGGATATATCAGTCAAAATAAAATGGTTATATTATATCGACAAATCTTCAAATAACATATCGATGGCTCCACCACCAAAATTTACAGCAATCGAAAAGGTTGCCGAGTCTCACGAATGAAAGTTGCTCTCAGGCCCGGATACCGCCAGCGGCATCGCTGCAGATTTCCCGATGGTCCGGGAACGGTGGATTTAATTTTTTATTTTCTTATCGATAATGTGTATGATGGAACGAAGTTGAAAGACCGATCATGTTCCTTTTTCGTGGACCGCTCTTGGACCTCGTATTCGAGTCTGGTTACGTTTTTTGTGTGTCTTGACGAAGAAGACTGTTTCTTGCCTTCAGAACCTTTTGACACTATTATTTTTACTGCATGTTGCTCCTAACGAAGTTATTTTAGTTTTATTACATTAACAGCAGTTTGAGCTGTACGTTAAATTAAAAATACTTTTAGTTTTAGGAACGTGCAATAGATGACGCTACCAATCAAAATTGGCAGCTCTATTGAAATGGAGTCTAATTTCGACCAAAATTTATAATTTAAAACTAAATGGAATTTTTTAAAAATCTTGGCAAGGTGTTTCTTTTCAGTTGTCAGGATACATCTATACCAACTTCATGGCTGTGGGTCGCTTATATTTTCCGATACGCGGCAGACATTTTCCTTTATTATTATATAGATTTACCAAAATGATGTTAAGTGAATAATTATAATTCAATTCACATTATTTAAAAGATTGGCGTTATAGATCGACATAGCTGTAACGTAGTTTCCGTTTTCACTTTTATACTTATCTTTAAACTGATTGAGAAATATACTTCAAAATGGTATGTGAGAAAATTTAATTTCACTCACTCAACAGGCATTCCATGATATCTTCCCTTCTTCGTATATTGACTGTCAGTAGTTGCATCAAAGCTGTCTACAATATCAGAAATATCCATTGTATAATCTAACATAACCATAGTTGGATTAACACCGGTGTACAAAACTGAAGTCTGTATATCTTTAATGTGCTTACTCTAAAAATAAAAATAAAAATTATTTTAAATATTCGTAAATTTCTTTACCGTAAATTGAAGCTAATGTGGTAAACATTGATACACATTATATAAATCATTTTTATTCAAGTGAATATTTCACCAGATTTCAAAAGTGACAATATATACAAAGTGAATAAACAAAAAAGATCAATCATGTATAAAGCATTGATTAGGAAACACTTTCCAACTGCAATTTTATTTAAACATCTCTAAAATGCGAAACATTCAGTGGCGATATTGTTTTTAATTATCATAAAACTACAATAATTTATTTTACTTGAAAACTTCAAACTTCATCGAAGAATAATGCATTTTATTCAAATGACGTCATCGAAATATAAATCGTCTGGCTCTATATGTAAAAGCATTGAATATTTCATTCATACACTTTTATTCCAGACTCCAAAGTTAAATAATTTTGCTTGAAAAAATTCAGCAATTCTTATACAACTCATCTTACAATCAGTTGTTCACATTCTGCATTCATTAAAATTAGGCTTCGTTGTAGAAATAATCAAAGTTTGATGATCATTTAAACTCAAAAATATTGTAATTGCGTTGGTGCAGAATAGATGCACAAAAAATACACAAAAATAAAGCGGTTTTAGGACGGATGTAACACAAAATATAAATTTAAAAAAACTTTAAAAATTACGATTTTTACTCTGCGAAAAAAATATGAATGCCATATTTCATTTTGAAGTGAGTCAGGTGATGTCTTCACACTATATATGGGTGTAATTATTATTTTAATTTTTATTTAAAAATCTACCAAACATATTTCGCTGAAATTTTTAATATATATTTTATGGGATAATTTGAATATTTTCTAAAACTTTCGAAGCAATTTGTGAATTTTAACTTTGCTTAAAAAATGTTTAAAAAATTAAGTCCCATAGGGTTCAATGTATTTCAATTTTTCAATCAGGTTTCAGTCCAAAACTAATTGAGTGATATTATTCAGTTACATTTCCACATGTCCCACAAACCGTCTCAACAACATACTAAAATTTCTTTTTGATAAAGTTCTTTTTAAGGCAGTTATCGTGCGAACGGACAGACAGAATGACCAAAGTCATAAACACTATTCAACTATGTTGTAAAGTGTTAAAAAATGTCACAAAAGGAAAAGTGAATAACTCGTAAAGTGTTGTGTACACATATATTTTATTGTCTGCTATATTTCAGTGATTCCTAAAATGTTTGGATTCGCGGCAACCTTATGAATATGATTTTACACTCACTGCCCTCTGGCTTTTCATAGATGTTCGGTTTATTTTTCAGTTAACTGTGATTTCCCATTAAAATTGAGAACACCAGATTAGCTAAATATGTATTAAAAAAGTTTTTGTTGCAAAATAAGAACTTACAAATACTATTTTAAGATACAAAGAAAAATAATATAATTATATACTATTTAATAATACAATATATTTATATCAAGTTCGGAGCCCCAAGAACAGGCAGGGTTCTGGATTGGTCAGCTTCTGAATGTTTATTATGTTTATGTAATGCTGTGTCACGCGACATTCTTCGATGGAATGTCACAGGTGTAATAAATTGCATTTATGAAAATAATATTTTCTATTTAAAAAAGTGTTTTCCTCAAAATCTCGCAGTAAGTCTGGAGAATCTCATGGTACCATTACATCGATTGAGAATCGCCGCTATACGCAGATGACAGGTTAGAAGAGGAAATACTCCACGGTAAGCTGGAACTTTATGTTATAGAAAGATAAGCAGCTACTGGAGCTTATGTTTATGTTATATCGCCATTGCGTTATATGGCGATATAACATGAGCTGGAGTTTATGTTATATTACAAAGTTGACGAAATTTCGCCAACTTGGCGATATTTCGTCCCAGTTTGACAAAAATATTGTCAAATTTGCAAAAATGACTCTAAATTAACGAAAATAACGCCAAATTAATTAATTAATCATTAAAATATTTTAATATATGGACTATATTGCTTATTGCGGATAATATCAATATTGATAATTATCAATTTTGAGTTACATCATTTTTTCATTGTGAAAGAAGCAAATTCATTGCATTGTATAGCTAAAGACATGTGCTGCCCACATCAGATTTTTTACTTTTCCTACATATACATAGAATAATATAGAGGGAAAGTATTGCGAGAGGTTTTTTTACAATTTTCGGATTTGTGTTCACATCTAGATAATATTTCGCTTATAAAGCTCTCCTAAAAATCAATGGTAAATATATCGTTGTGCTTGACGAATTATTTAAGAAAAACAATAAAATTTATTAATCACATATCTTGATTTTATTTTTGATGCATTTGTCTTAAAATCCTTAAGCATCACGTTTCGGCAAACTTTTCTCATAACGTACGAAAGGTTTTCATTAAAAACCCGACTCACATGGTAACAGTTCTTCACATTTCGTCTACATAGAATTATGCCATTTCCACACAGATCGAATTTAAAGTTAATTGATTTATTTTTAATAGCCATTTATTCAGAAACTAACATTTAATCCTGTCTAAGACAAGAAAACCAACACGTACTAAAAAATTAAGCCGGAACTTTTTCAAAAAAAAATTATTTTCTTGACATTTCCTTATAGTCAAAAATATGTCAAATATAGTCAAAAATATGTCAAATATAGTCAAAAATAGTTGTCTCAATTGTAAATTGTCCCAATTAGGTTCTACCCGTACCCGGTGGTCGAGTTTCAGCCTTTCATATCCTTAATGGGGACTTCAAGAGGGTTCTGAGAGACATTAACCCTGCTCCCTCCCTATATTATTTACTCCAGTAGACATAGCGAAGATCCAGCTTCGTTAGATTCGGTCCAGTGGTCGATATTATAAATGTGAAAAGATTTAGCTTTTTAAACCACTGGGGGACGACTTCAATGTCTAGAAATACATGTGAAAAAACCATAATCCTCGCAACGGGGGGGGGGGGGGGAGGGTCAAAAATCCAACTACAATAGGTTCTGTCCGATTGTCGAAACTATAAATGGGGAAAATTCAACCTTCTAGTTCACCATGGAGGCTTCTAGGAGGACTGAATTCCAAAAAAAACCCATTTTCCGTCCCAGAGGATAAATCGAAATTCCGGATAGTTCTCTCCAATGACCCATACTATAAGTGTGCAAAAATTTATCCTACTACGTTAGCTTCTAGAGGCACTTCTGAAGGGTCTGAAAATACATTACGAGCCGTTTTGAAACCCCAGTTTCTCCACTCCAGGGGGGTAAATCAAACTATAGACGATACTGTAAGTGTGCAAAGATTCAGCCTTCTAGATCACCTAAAGGTTTCTAGATGGCGTGGAAAGAAAATAACTCGTTATATATATATATATATATATATATATATATATATTACTCATTTGTAACAGATATGCTAGAGATGGTTTTTTTTTGTACATACAGTTGTTTATGCATAATTTTCGATTAAAATCCTTCGATTTTTATTTATTTATATATATATATATATATATATATATATATATATATATATATATATATATATACTATTACAATAAAGTGAAACAAAAATAGGTAATATCCTATAGAAGCCTGAAATTAAAAGAACGATTCACTACAAAGGAGGAGGCGAAAATGCTGCTCAATTTCCCTAGTAGAATACATGATTGTAAGCATATAAAGACGGGAGTGACCATTTGAATTACATAAAAATGGCAGGAGTGGATTGCGACACCCCTTTCCCGCTTAAAGCAGCTTTTACAATCCGGATAACGCTCACGGCACCAACATAATTCCATGGTCAGTCTCCCAAATGTGCGGAAGCTAAAATCTCCCAAATGTTCTGAATAATAATTGGTCAATTTAGAAGAAATCAAAATTACAATACTTTTAGGAAAGACTGCATTTACAAATGTAAAAAATTTGCAGAGGAAGCTATAAAAAGAAATTATCCAATCAATTTTATACAGCATTATTACAATTCATTTTTAAAGAAAAGTTGTAATCTAAATTGATAATTGAGGTTTAATATTCATGACTGCGAAACTTTTATCCTGATATATCTCTGCGCATGAGCAACATTACTCTTATAAGGAGATGTTCCATTAGGTTAGACTGACGGATGTTTCTCTTTCAAATTCATTTGTTTCTTCTTTGGTTATGAGTCTGTTCTGGTGCTTTTGTTTTCGCACATTTGGGAGATTGACCATGGAATTATGTTGGTGCCGTGAGCGTTATCCGGATTGTAAAAGCTGCTTTAAGCGGGAAAGGGGTGTCGTAATCCACCCCTGCCATTTTTATGTAATTCATATGGTCACTCCCGTCTTTATATGCTTACAATTATAAATATATATATATATATATATATATATATATATATATATATACAGGGTGCCCAGTGCTTTCGGTGCCCAATGGCTATTTCCTCAACCGTTAGTTACAGAGATACACTTCCAATTGCAAATATGTTTTAAATTTTAAAATCTATTATCTTAGAAACAGTTTAAATCAATAAATGCATTTCTTAAAGAAATACGAAATATAAAATTTTATACAGTTCCCCGGTCCTACCAATTATGTTTAGAAAAATCATCCTCATACAATTTTATGCAAAATAAAATAAAAATCCTCCTTTTACGACCAAAATTGACCAACTTATAGCTGTTTAAAGTTGGAGCACTTTTAATGCTGAGAAATGGTCAATATGGTCCCTGATTGGTTGGTTGCCTGGAGAAATGGTCAATACGGTATATATATATATATGTGTGTGTATATATATATATATATATGTATATATATATATATATATATATATATATATATATATATATATATATGTATATATATACATATATATATATATATGTATATATATATATATATGTATATATATACATATATATATATATATATATATATATATATATGTATATATATATATATATATATATATATATATATATATATATATATATATATATATATATATATATATATATATATATATATATATATATATATATATATGGATGATGATTAGAAAAGTCAGTACCCCTTCCCTGTCTACTTATTATGAACATTAATTAAGCACGATCACTTGTCTCCTTACCCAAATGGCTTGAAGGGGATAAATGCTATCGATGCTTTATTTCGGATACCTTTGGACAACCTACGAATCTTAAACTGTTTTACAACAATCAAGAAAATGCCATACTTACATTGTAATAAATGCTGTGAGCTGGAGTTCGACCATGTTTCAACGTATAGTCGTAGTTTCTGTGGTCTATTAGAAGGTACCCATTTGGTTTCAGCATTTCGTAAAAGTTCTTAATTGCTAACTTGATGTCTGACATGTCACCTTTCAAGTCAAATAAATGTGCAAAGGAATTTCCCAGACATATCACAGCATCGAAGCCACCATCTGGTTTATGGATGTCATCAGGAAGTGTTAACCAATTTGCTTCTTCAATTACTGGTAAAGAAAAGAACTATAAGTATAGAATGTGTAACTAATATACACTGGCTTCGAAAAGTTGAGCATGAACGGTAAAATCAGCAAAAATGGAAAAGTAAAGCTTTGATTAACTCAAACTTGTACATGAAAGTAGCAAATGTGTTTGTGCTTTAAGGAAAACAAGAATTATGTACAAAGATGAAAAAAATATTTACTTTTCGTAAGTTATATGATGACGTCACATTTGGATCATTAACAAAATTATGTTTAAAGACAAACAAACCGAACAAAACTTACATTAATTTGGTATTTGATCATCCCGGACCTTCATCAAAGCTTTACAACGATTTTCCATGCTTTCAATGAAGTGATAAACCATCGCAGACACCAGCAATGGCCATTCCTCTAATAGAGCAGTTTTCAACTCTCTGAGACTGGCTGTAGGAGTTAAATGTGCAGAGACAACACGCTCGAGGGCATCCCAAAGGTTTTCAATGGAATTAAGGTCGGGGGAATACGCCGGCCACTCCATACGAGAAATGACCTCACTTTCCAGGTATTTGTCAACGATGTTAGCTCGATGGAGACGGGCATTATCGTTCATAAGGAGGAAATCAGGACCAACTGCTGCAGCGTAGAATCTCGAACTGGGGTCTAGGACTTCATACCGATACTGCCAGCCGTCACAGAACCGCCTTTAAAGATGTGCAGCTCTGTGCGATATCCCATTGAAATTGCAGCCCACACCATGAAGCTGCCACCTCTGAATGCGTGATTTTCGATGATGTTCTTGGCCTGAGTGTGTGTGCCTCGTTCTCTTCAGACCCTTATACGCTTATCATCTGATTGCAGGGCAAATCTGGACTCGTCCGTGAACAGGACGTTGCATCAATCTGAGACAGTCCAATTGACATGTTGACGACACCACTTTAATCTTGCCCCTCTGGCTTGGACGGTAAGTGGAACGCAAAAACGTGGTGCACGGGCTTACAGTCCCTTCACGTGGAGCCTTCGGGGCACAGTACTGGCAGATATTGTCTTACCAAGTGCCGCTGCAACCAGAGATGTAACAATAATTGTAAAGGTTCCTCGTCGATTCCGCTTGGCCACTATAGCAATATATCGATCATCAAAGGAGTGGTAACCCTTGGACTACCTGGCACAGGTCTCCGGACAACTGTTTGACTTGTTTGGAATTGTTTCCATAATCGAGAAATTGCCAAATGAACAATGTCAAAGAAAATAGCGACATCTTTGATTGACTGTCCTGCTTCAATGCGTCCGACAGCACGACAGTGCTCACTATCTGTCATTCGCCTTCTTTCAGCCATATAAACACGAATATTATCAAAAATAATCCTACAAAAATTATAAACACTTCGTATCAGCATTTAAATGTACCTCCTCAAACCCTTCAGAATGATGGCGTCTTCAACGACTGCCTAATTAGCATATATCTGGGCAGTCAATCGTGATTGGCTGTAACATACGTTATTTACATACTGCCATCTACATCCGCAGCGATTTTCAGCCACTCAAATTCAAATACGCTTTAGAAAAATGAAAATTTGCATTACGTGCTTAACTTTTGGAAGCCAGTGTATAAACTGGTTTCCAAAATGATCTTTACATATATAAAAACACTGATTTCTCAACAACTGCTCAATATAATTAAATAAACTTGGGGTGTGTAGGGGGATACATAGCATCATAACACATAAATAAAAACTGAAAAATCGAAGATGAATGCATGCAATACAAAACTAATTATAAAATAATTAAAATTGAAATAATGTGTGACAAGAAGATTTGTAAAAAAATTGAATAACTTGGGAACAAATGCAGACTTTTAACATTAATAGGGAATGTGATCTCCCCTAACTCGAATACACATATCACAATGCGATTTCATGTTCTCCATAAGGTGATTAATTAGAATGTGGGGCAGTAATCTTCACTCCAATAGGGTCTTCAAGGCATTGTGATCTCTGGGAGCAGGATTTCGTGGTGCGACAGCTTTCCTGAGGAAGTCTCATAAGTTCTGCATCGGGTTCAAATCAGGAGATTCGACTAGCCAGTTTATTAGCTCAATGCCTTCCTTTTAAAGAAATCCATCAACCAGGTTTGCTCGATGTAGACGCAAGTTATCATCCATAAAAAAAATGTCAGATACACATCTAAAAAGTGTTACGTAGAATTCTAAGACTTCATCTCGATATCTCTAACCAGACACAGATCCTCTGTAGAACACGTGCAGGATAGTACGTTCATTGATTATAACGCCTTCCCATACCATCAGATATGAACCGCCGTAACGGTCATATTTCCTAATGTTGGTGGGAAGATTTTGAGTTCCTGGCTCCCAACCGGCGTGAGCGGGTTTAGCAGCAGAGATTAAACTAAACCTCAACTCACCACTGAAGAGAACACAGGCCCATTGCTATTGGCTCCAGCTCTGATGTTCTCTGCACCAATTCAGGCGGGCTCTATTATATTGTGAAGTCGGCGAAACATATACCATTGGCGTTCTAACATAAAGGCCTTTGTTATTAAGCCTTCTGTATATAGTTTGTCACGATACTAATAGTTTCTGCAAGCTCTAAACTAAGCGGCCTGGCAGTCAATTCTCTGTTCCGGTGGGTAGTTACGGAC
Source organism: Amaurobius ferox (assembly GCA_951213105.1). Taxonomy (NCBI): domain Eukaryota; kingdom Metazoa; phylum Arthropoda; class Arachnida; order Araneae; family Amaurobiidae; genus Amaurobius; species Amaurobius ferox. The sequence goes on along the minus strand of OX578133.1, from coordinate 178,849,939 downwards.
AGATACCGATCTTGAGAAATGTTGCTATTCTTCTACAGCTTTGTTCAGGCCTCCTAGAAACAGTTCTAGGGTCTTGAATTTGCTTCCAGAGAGCAAAGACTATCTGTGGGGAAGCATTCAGCTATCTTGCCAATTCCATTAATGTCTGCCCAGCCTCAACTGTTTTGAGTCGATAAACATCGAAGTCAAATCCTGAATTGCAGAAGTTCGCAGGGAAACATACTTCATGCACAGGGCTTGCATTGCCTTTACATGACGTGAAGCTATTATTTGCATATCAGAAACAAATTGATAAAATTGGATTGAATAATCATAATAAAGTTTGCCATTTGCTCATCCCCCTGAAAAATATATCAGATTGGTTGGGTGTTTCATGAATTATCATTATATTTATGTATGTAAAGATTAATTTGGTATCTCATTTAATTGATATTTCTAATAATACTCATATAGTAAACAATAGTTTTGAATTAGTTAATAAATTAAAAGCTTTTACTGATATCCATATCATTTATAACTTTGATTTTAAAGACATAATATAGATATTAATGATCTATTTAAAATTATTTTAAAAATGTTTGAATAGTAGTATAACATTACCCTGAAATATTCATCATATCTTTTTAAAAATTACTTAATTTCATACCATGTGAAAATTATGTACAGCATAGTCATTCTATTTTTAAGCAGCGTTTTGGCATATCCCATAAAGTACATAGCAGCTAATCTATATTTATATTTCTATGAGCCGACGCGGTAACTGAGCGGTCAAAATAAGCGTTTTCTAGCGCTCGCTTGGCCGCCTGCACGTGAGTCCCACATGTGGGATTAATTAAATTTTAAATTAAATTTTCGTCATTAAAATTATTCAAATATTTTTATTTTTAAGTATAACTTCTGGAATGGATACTTTTGCATCAACATCAGCAATATTTTTGATTCTGGGATCAATAGTTTTGTCGCAATCATGCCCGCAAGCAATATATATATATCAAAATAAGATTTTAATAAATTCATGAATATTATACAATTTTTAATAATATTATTACCAGATACACCTTATTGGAAAAATTATCGTATTGCTATAAGTATTCACTTATGAGGGACATCAAATTTTTAGGTATTATCGATGTATAAGAGAAGAGGTACAAAATAAAATATGAAGCATGGGAATTCACTCTGTTCATGATACTTTTAAGACTTGGAACGTCTTAGCAGCATTAAAACCCCAAATAACCGACCGAAAAGTAACAGGGGTTTTATGAAATTTTAGACAATGTAAGGAAGATTTAGACTATTAGATTTTTTTTTAACTTTTTATATTTCGCTAAAATTAATTTTGAAGTTGTGTTTGTTTAAATTAAATACACTGGAATGGTTTAGGGTAAATTTTGTTTCCAAATAATTTTCTAAAAATTATACTAGCATAGTTATTTGCAGCTTTATCTATGTAAGTAATTACAAAGTCTTTATGGGTATTTAGTAATGCTTCATTAATTTTAGTTTTATTAACAGGTGTTGCCAGATTTAGATTTATGAGAAATCGTTTACTTATATCGATACATTTAAATTTCCAATCATTAAATGTCTCAACAGGCATTGCAAATTTACAGATAATATTATAGGTGAATTTATAGATATCTAAAGAGTTAATCTTACAAGAAAGATCAATCATGCATAAAGCATTGATTATAAAGCATTTTCCAACTCTAATTTTATTCAAACATCTCTAAAATGCGATACATTGAGTAGTAATATTTTTAAATTACCACAATACAATAATTAATTATATTTGAAAATTTAAAATTTCATCGAAAAAACGAACTTGATTCAAATGACGTCATCGAAATATAAATCGCCTGGCTCTCTATATAAAAGCAGTAAATATTTCATTCATACATTTTTATTTCATTCATCACAGTACTACAATAATTTATTTTACTTAAAAACTTAAAACCATGCAGATAAAAATAATTTAACTCTATGCATAAAACTTCATCCAAAAAATCTGCCCTTAAATCGTCTGCTTCTCTATGTAAAATCAATTAATGTTTCATTCATATCATCTATATTGCAGACTCCAGAACAAAATAATTTTGCGTTAAAGAAATTTAGCAATTCTTATACAACTCATCTTATAGCCTAATCTGTTTACATTCTTCATAAGTGAAAATTAGGTTTCGTTGTAGAAATAATCAAAGTTTGATGATGATTTAAACTCAAATTTATTATAATTGCGCTGTTTCAGAATACAGATGCACAGAAATTAAGCAAAAATAAATAGGTTTTAGGACGGATGCAACACTAAATATAAATCAAAAAGAAGTTTAAAATCACGATTTGACACAAGATGGATGCCATATTTTATTTTAAAGTAGGTTACGTGATCTCTTCATATAAAGGGTGTAATTATTATTTTAATTTTTATTTAAAACTACTGAATATATTTTGCTGAAAATTTTTTTATATATTTTATGGGATAATTTGAATATTTCCTAAAACTTTCCAAATATATTTCCTGAAACTTTCTAAGCAATTTGTGAATTTTAAATTCACTTAAAAAATGCTTGAAAAATTAGGATCCATAGGGTTCAATGTATTTCATTTTTTCAACACGGGTTCAATCCAAAACTAATTGGGTGATATTATTCATTTATATTCCCAGACTGTCTGAACAACATACTAAAATTTCATTTTGATAAAGTCATTTTTACGGCAGTTATCGCGCTAATGGATAGACAGACAAACAGACAGAATGAACAAAGTCATAAACACTTATCAACTATGTTGTAAAGTATTAATTATAGAATTAAAGGTATATATATATATATATATATATATATATATATATCTTTGCGAAAACTGCTTAGTCAGTAACTAAAAATTCACTGTAACCTGTTCTGAGATGATTGGTAATACACATGCTTTTCCAGAAGTACCACAGTACTAGGGGTAGATATATTTTCATTTTATTTTCATTATATTCTTTTGATATTACTTTATAATACTTTGCATCCTCATTTCAATAATTAGCCACAAGCTGGTGTAACAGAATATTTTATATTCATGTTTGATTTTTTTGTGTATTTGATCCACTTTGTCCTTTCTTCTACGTCGGGCCATGTACATTATTTCTGTAATACATTTTACAGTTTTGTACACAGAAACGTAGAATCAGCATTAATGAAACATGTATGGCCCTTGATAACGTACATGGTTTCAGAAATGCTTTTCATATTCATTTTATTCCTTTTATATTCACTAGATTCCATTTATTCAATTTCCAAACTTCTTGCCTAGCTCATCGTGCTACACTTGGCTACTGATTTGCAATTTTTTTACCTTTACCTTCAGTTTACAAGCAATTTTCTTTGGTATTTCTCGGGTATATATATATTACAAGTAATCATAAAAATCTTCAATTATATATATATATATATATATATATATATATATATATATATATATATATCAGACAAATGTAATAATAAAAATAATCAATTCAAGTAATCTTGAAATATTAACATCACCATAGAAGCAAAACCACGGCCATAATGCCGATAATAGAAAGGAACAGAACCGACCCAAATTCGAAGATTAACCAGATTTAAATTCATCTTCAGGTCTGAGTATTTAATTCTAATTAACCCAAACAAATGCCTATATATATCCAGGGTGTCCCTAAAATATTGCTCGCAGCTTTTATTCCTTAAATATTGATCTTATACATATATAATAAATTACAAAGTTGCGTAAAAAAAGGTACAGAATTTTATGAAATCGATTAACATTTTCAAGGGAATTAAATTTTAAGAAATACAAAATTTAAACTTTTTGTACAGCCTCCGTACAAAAACATTTCCAATGAGTAAAATGTGCTCTATACACTAATAAAGTGATGTACAAAATTTCAGCATTTTATCATAAAAAGTCCCAGAGATATGAAAAGACAAAAATGCTGGCTTAAACCACTTTTCAATGCATCGACATGGGCTCTCAGAGGGGAAAAACCATGACGGCAGATCGCGTTTCAAGGGTCATACACAAATTACGAAAGAAAACAATGATTATATAAATAAATAATAATTTTGCTATTTATTGGTACAAAAGTATCTACACTGTGCAGGAATAATAACTTTACACAAAGATTACAAAGCTTGTTTAAAATGTTTTCCATCCATGTCAAAGATCCATTAAAGATAAGAGGCGGATATCATTTGACTATGATGCATTTCTGCATTGCGTCATTTGCACTCTTGCTGTAAACATTTACACTTTAATTTGTGGTTAATTTCTCACCAACTTTGTTTAAACATATCTCTGGGACTTTTTATGATAAAATGCTGATATTTTGTACATCACCTTATTACTGTATGGGGCACATTTTACTCATTGGAAATGTTGTTGTACTGAGGCAGTATAAAAATTTGAATTTTGTATCTCTTCAAATTTAATCTCCTGAAAATTTTTATCGATTCCATAAAATTCTATACCTTTTTTTTACGCAACTTTGTAATTTATTATATATGTCTAAGATCAATATTTAAGGAATAAATGCCGAGGTCAATGTTTTTGGGACACCCTGTATATATATATATATATGTGTGTGTGTGTGTGTGTGTGTGTGTGTGCGTGTGTGGGTGTGTGTGCGTGTGTGTGTGTGTGTGTGTGTGTGTGTGTGTGTGTGTTTAACCGATAAGAATACTGATCAAATGAAAACCTGTCATTAAAAATATTATTTTTTTTGGGGGGGGGGGCAGAATAACAATCCAATAGAAATGAATAGAAATGAAACTACATAAGTGAATAATAGAATGAACAACAAAAGATAGAAGATAAAGAAAGTACAAAATCATTAGGAGATTAGGAGGCGCATGCACATTTTTTATTTTTTCATTAAAAGTAAAGTTCTTTTCAATAAATAACCTTGCTACAAAGAACAAAATGTTTATTTTGGACCACAAAGTACTTATTAAAAAACCATACCATTAAGCATAAAATAATAAAAGAAATTTAACCAGATTTATATATACTCTTACATATATAAATAGTCAAACATGTTTCAATAATGTAGCTGGCTTGAATATACTAGAAGCTGCTTAATGTGCAATGAGTGTACATTGAAGAAATTGATATGCATTTTCTTGAACATATTTAGCACATTTAATTCTTGCTAGTTTGATTGTTTTGCACAGTAGTACTACATTGTTTTCTTTTACAGATTATGGTATAAATGGCGCGATTTATGAAAATATTTATTTTTTCGGGATAATTTATGTCTCTTTTCTAAAAATTTATTATTATTTTAGGACTGAAAATGGTATATGAATTATTATGTAATACATATTAATATATTTGTGTTGATTTATTTTGTATATAGTTAACTCAGATGTAATTTTATTAAAATAAATACCCCATTGGTCAAAAGCTTTTTCTTTCCGTCTGTTCCAACGTTGTTTCAAAGCGTATTTAAGCATTTTATCACTGGCATCCACACTCATTATTTTGAAACCTTCTTCTAATAGCAATATAGAATCAATCCTAAAGAAAAGAAGATAATTAAGAAAAGAAAATTAAATTACTTAAAACTCCATCATGCAAAAATTTTAAATTCAAATACATTATATAACATTCAAACCTCCTTCTAATAGCAATATAGAATCAATCTTAGGGAAAAAAAGATAATTAAGAAAGGAAAATTAAATTACATAAAACTCCATCATGCAAAAATTTTAAATTCAAATACATTATAGTATAACATTCAAACCTTCTTCTAATAGCAATATAGAATCAATCCTAAAGAAAAAAAGATAATTAAGAAACAAAAATTAAATTGCGTAAAACTTCATCATGCAACAATTTTAAATTCAAATACATTATATAACATTCAAACCTTCTTCTAATAGCAATATAGAATCAATCCTAAAGAAAAAAGATAATTAAGAAACGAAAATTAAATTACGTGAAACTTTATCATACAAACATTTTAAATTCAAATACATTATATAACATTCATATTCACCTGATCTAGTATGACCTTATGACTTACCTTTGTTATCTTCTATGAACTACTACTCTTAAACATGTAATCATTTTACAGGATAATAAACTGGATCGCAACATAAAATGCAGAAAAAAGCATACGTACATAAAGATGAAAAGCATACGTACGTTTCAGAAATCAATGAATTTTCTTATTCCTTTCCTTTCTGAAGAAAGAAATCCATTGAATTCTGAAATGTGCGTATGTTTTTATATCTTTATTTGCTCTGTATTTTACGTTGTGATCTTGTTTATTATATGACTGGTTGCAAGGTCAAGTTATTTACTTATTATACGGGCTTCCTAGGAAAGCTCTTAAGCACCCCAATAACTTTGTAAGGAAAGATCCATAAGTATACAAGTTAAGTCTATCTATAGTAGAGTAACCATATCCGATCGAATAAATGCACCGCTTTTAACGGAGAATTTAGAATAACAAATTATGGAACAAAGCGAAATAGACGCAAAAGCCAATTACAATGGTGCAGGGCATTGTCTAATCGGTAAGAGTTTACAATAAGACTGTTACACGAGAATCTAATGTGCAATAAGTAAAAAAACTTTGTGCAAAGGAAAACTTGGACAACGTATTTAAGCACAAAATTATGATTATCTTATTTATGCTAAAATACGTTGCTCAAGTTTTCCTTAACATATTTTACAGTCTGTTCAAAATGCCCTCAGAGGCAATGCACATTTGAATTGGAGAAATAATATTGCTGCGGTGCTTTGAGAAGCATTACAAGTTTCACCGTGTTATAGACCCAAATGATACTACGCTCGCATTGTACAATTAGCATGATTGCGCATGGAATAGGCTGGCCGCACGAATGATTATTTTTTAAAACTGTCGATTTGGAAATTAAGTGGTATTGTCTGCTTCTGTATTATTTATTTAGTAGGCACTTATTTAGAACTCGAGCAACGTCGGAAAATTCATTCTATTATATAATAATTGTTTAAATTGAACAATTCCCAAGTAGATCTTGCCTGTAAAAATTCAATTATACAAAAATTCCCAAAATAAAGTATACGAATATTTAAGTATATGAATAGTAATGTTTTACCTTTTTAAACATTTCTTAAAATAAGATTAATCCTTTGTAGCAGATCAATATTGACCCAATATTAGCATTATATATAGACCCAATATCATGCTAATATGAAAATGTGGACATTTTAGCAATAAGTGGTCAATAATGGCGGCCACTTATAGCCAGTATTGGCATGCCAATATATACTAATATTTATCTAGTATTGTTTATTAATATATTCCAAATATTCAAAATATTTCCAATGTAACGCCAATAATAGCGTATTATTGTAATGACAATATCTAACCAATATTCGCGACCAATGTATCCGCCACTTTCCGTTTGAAATATTTCCAATGAATTGCTAAGATGTACAATATTGGCCCAATGTTGGACTGCTACTAGGGTAAATATATAAATAAGTTAAAAAAATTTATGCATTTAACTCGAATAGTTGATTTATAAAAAAAAAATTCTAAACTTAGGTCAAATTTCGAACGTTTTTAACACGTTACAACATAGCTAAAAAGTGTTTATGACTTTGTTCATTCTGTCTGCCGTTCGCACAACAACTGCCATAAAAATGACTTTAAAAAAATGAAATTTTAGTATGTTGTTGATACGGTCTGTGGAACTTATGGGAATGTAAATGAATAATATCATCCAATTAGTTTTAGATTGAACCCGGGTTAAATAAATGAAATACATTGAACCCTATGGGACCTAATTTTTCAAACATTTTTTAAGCGAAGATAAAATTGCAAACTGCTTCGAAGATTTTAGGAAATATTCAAGTTATCCCATAAAATATATAAAAGAAAATTTCAGCAAAATATGTTCGGTAGTTTTTTAAATAATAATTAAAATAATAATGACACCCATATAATATGAAGAGGTCACGTAACCTACTTCAAAAATGAAATATGGCATCCATCTTGTGTCAAAATCGCGATTTTTAAAGTTCTTCTTCGTTTATATTTAGTGCTGCATCCGTCCTAAAGCCGCTTTAGTTTTGAGTTTTTTCTGTTCAACCATATTCTGCGCCAAGGCAGTTACAATATTTTTTAGTTCAAATGATCATCAAGCTTTGATTATTTCTACAACGAAGCCTAACTTTAATGAATGTAAAATGTAAATACATCAAGCTATAAGATGAGTTGTATAAGAATTGCTGAGTTTTTTTCACGCAAAATTATTTAACTCTGGAGTCTGGAATAAAAGTGTATGAATGAAATACTCACTGCTTTTACATAAAGAGCCAGACGATTTATATTTCGATGACGTCATTTGAATAAAGTTTGAATGAAATTTAAACATGGATTTAGAACGTACTGTTTTCACCATGGTTTTAATTTTCCAAGTAAAATAAATTATTGCTGTTCTGTGATAATTAAAATAATATCGCTGCTGAATGTATCATAGTTTAGATATGTTTAAATAAAATTACAGTTGTATAGTATTTTATATATATATAATTAATGCTTTATGCATGATTGATCTTTCTTGTATTTATATTTAGGGTTGCATCCGTCCTAAAACAGCTTTATTTTTGCATATTATCCGTGTTTCTAAATTCTGTGCTTACGCAATTACAATATTTTTTATTTTAAATGATCACTTAAATGATTGATTATTTCTACAATGAAGCCTAATTTTAGCGTATGCAAAATGTAAACAAAACAAGCGATTATAAAATGAGTTGTACAAAAATTGCTGAATTTTTTAAAGCAAAATTATTTAGCTCTGAAGTCTGGAACATAAATGATATGAAAAGGATAGTCATTGATTCTACTTAGATAGAGAAGCAAGCGATTTTATAGCATTGTCTTTTTTGATGAAGTTTGAAGTTTCCAATTATTGTACTATTATAATTTTTAAAATATCACCTCTGAATGTATCGCATTTTCGAGATGTTTAAATAAAATTGCATCTCAGTTAGATAGTGTTTCATAATCAATGGTTTATGCAGGATTAATATTTCTTGTTTACTTAATAAAGATGTACTGTTATATACTGTACGCCATACATCTTTCCCAATGACAGGTTACTGATATTCCGATATTCTCTAAGAATCTTCAACTATATCGTGAACTCAGCTCATAATCACCATAATTCAGTTCAGGAGTTCATTTATGCCATTATGACCAAAATATAATATACAAATTGAGCTCGAGATTTGATTTAACATATGACAAATATATTTAGAAAAAATTTCGCAAGAAATTTTGCTTTATAATGAACACGAAATTGCATTATAATGAAAAAGAATGCATGATTCAATTAATTTTGTTTCTTAAGATTTGACATGTATTCCATAAATTCAGTAACACCTAGACGTCCGCATATTATCCATACAATAAGAGATTATCTATGACACGTCTCTAATAGATAGTATACGATTGATTTCTGTCATTTCTTATCTACTTCAGTCATCCCTTTATGCCATAGACATTCTAGACTGCTGCTTCTAAATTACTCCCATTAAGTAACATATCTATAGTCTGATAGATATAATTAACTCATATATTTAGTAATAAAAATTTGGTATATCAGGATTTCTTTAGCTTGTTTCGCCCATTATTTTCATGTTACGAAAAGCTTAGACATTTTAGTATTGAATATATTCAAAATCTCAAAAGTAATCATTTTATTATAAATTTATACATCTGAAAGGTTTTATAGAACATTATTTGGACGCGAATCAATGACTTAATAGGGATTTTAAACTACCGCATTTATTCAAACAAAAACGTGGAACAGGTAACTGTCATTTACTGAATTGCGTTTCAAAGCTCATCTGTGTTATAGTTCAGACGAGTAATACCATTTGCAAAATTCTCGCAATAAATATGACAGTATAAAATAATTCAGGCAAGCAAGTTTAGTAATATTTAAATTGAAGGTTATATCTTTATGCCGGATTTACGATATTTGCAGTCTTGAAAAACCAGGAAAACTCAACACACCCGATCTGATCACCAGCTCTTGTGATTAAAATCAGCAAGCTGTTAGCTGCGATCTTCTGGTATTCATTATTCTAAATGACTCATTATAGAAGAGATTTGGACAATGATATTCAATAGCAAAATGTAATCCTATAAAAGCCTCGAAATTGTTTCTGGCCGTACTTCTCGAGAATATATCTCGAGGTATAACTTCCTCTTGGAGATTTAAAAGTATTTACGTTACATTAAAAAAAATCACGGTACACCTGGTCCAATTGCAGATGATTGGCATTAGAATTAAAATGAATTATAGCTATAATCTCCTCAACGTTGCTCAAAATTGCCAGAGTCTGCCAATTGCAATGGTGAATACCCTTATCTTTTATATGATCGCATTGCAAACGACTCTTTGAAAAGGAAGTCCAGACAGCGGATATCAATAGCATGTCGCTTCGGGAAATCCTTAAAATTGTTTCTACCCATAATCCTTAGTACCGAATTTCATAATTCGGTTCAGTGCCCGTGATTGTGGTGTCTCTAAGCCTACATTTGGCTTAAGACGCCAATTCTTCACTTTCAATTTTACAACTCCTTTTTTACATATGCAAATAATTCAATTCACATTATTTTTTGTACATAAACATATTTTTATATTTACGACATACGACATACACATACACATTATACATACACATTTATACATACACATTATTGTATTTTATACTTCCTATCATTCTATTGTAACATTATTTTTATCTTGATGTGAATATATAAATATTAATAGTCATACATCTGTATATAGTGTTATTTTTACTTTTATGCAGAATCCTTTAATTACAGTACAGGATTATTATAAAATATATTTATCATCGACGTAAGAAATATAGTTAAATAGTTTGTCATTTCAGCTGTTTATCATTGACTTGCTCATTCCAACTTTCGTCACCATCCCCACCCCTCCCCAGTTCAGAAATCCTGCTTTTACCCATATATTTAAAATCTGAAACATTTCAGCTGGGAACTGACGTAGAGTATGAAATACCATTCAATTACACAACTTGAATTACTCTACACAATAATATATTTTTTGAACTGAAAATAAATTATGAAACCAGGAAGCAAATTTTAATAGGCGAATACCAGAGATGCCCTTAGTGACAAAAATTAATGCCAGACTTTCTAAGGAAAGCCGAGGTGCATCATGTTGCATACTAGGGGGGAAAGAATAGGTGCGAGATAGTGTAAAGTAGAGCTCCTCTACTACAGGCTGACTTATCAAGCATATTGATGCCCATAGAGTTTCATACTACAGTTACAGAAATTATAAAATAAGTGTTTAAAATAAATACTTTATGTAAAAAAAAAAGAAGTTTCAATTAGAATATTGTAGAACTTAGCTCGCACAAGTATGCTCTAGCCACGGGTATCCAATTATTTATTACCCATTGTTTTCTTCTTTCTTCATTTCCAGGAAAGCGAAATATCTTAAAACCCTTTCTAGAATGATTAGAGCAGTTCGGTGTAGAACAACCACCCATAATTATTGCAATAATACTCCCTAAAGTGAAAATACGAATAGAGCTAATGCTAATGAATTACGCTTCCAGCTATGATGGGCTTCAATATGCTTGATAAGTCAGCTCGTATATAGAGGAGCCTTAGTGTAAAGTGGCCATGTCATATTTTTTCATCTTCAATGTGCTGCCACCTATCAGAAATGAAGTGAACCAGATTATCTAAGATAATTTTTTTTCTTGCTGCCCACTCCACCCCTCAAAGAAAATTACGTAGATACGGTGTTAATAAATTTTCACATATAAAAAAAGGGGGGGGTCATGAAGTATGATTTTAACACTTATTATTAATTTAATATCACACTTTATTAGTTTTAAATCTGTAATTACAGAAAATTAATGTTTTATGCTATAGAAATTCATGTTTAGAACAATAGAAATGTTCATAGATTTTGTGTTACTGGCTTGTAGTCGAAGTGCCGCCCAGGGGGGCAAGGTAGCCAGCAATATGGATAAATAATGATGAATATGACGCCTAGCGTCAACGAAACAGCTACAAGAAGGTTTGTTGCTATTTTATTTTTGTGTACATTTACGTTTTCTTTATTTAGTCATGGCATATAGAATTGTGTTATTTTTCCATGAAGTGCCATATCTATATTTAAAAATCGAAAGATAGTGCTGCTTATATACTTACTAGCGATTTCACCCGTGCTTCACGCGTTCTCAATGGCTATTGATCGCTAAATGTAACTATCTAATTAACCTACATAATAAAAATTCTGAATATCAAAAACCGTTTCAAATTTAAGCGTAAAAATATAATGGCGCACATTTTTGTGAGGCAAAATAAAATCCCTTTAAAAATCCCTTCGTATTGTACCTCTATTAAAATCCCTTTGTATTGTACCTCTATTAAAATCCTTTTGTATTGTACCTCTATTAAAATACCTTTGTATTGTACCTCTATTAAAATCCTTTTGTATTGTACCTCTATTAAAATACCTTTGTATTGTCACCCCAATTTGAATTTTCGACTTTTTCGTTGATTCGGAAGTTGAGAACAAAACAGTGATACTGGCTCGAGTGGATGTGCGCGATCATTTTAAAAATCGGTTTTGAATTATTTTTAATTAAGCTTTTCATCGTAACTCTTAATTCAAATTTTATAATTTCACCCTGAAAGCTTGCAAATAGCCATGCTGCCCCAACCGGGAATCGAACCACGGATCTTCGTAATGGCCAGCCAGCGCTCTACCGTTGAGCTACTGGGACGGAATTGCAAGTTTGTCGAATTGCACTCTACTTTCTCCACCCTCTAATGTCAGATTGACGTGTAACTGGCAATCTGACTAACCACCTCCTACTATTTTTACCTCAGGTTAGCCTCCTGCTGCTATTGTTATTCCCCAGGTTAGATTTCTGCGTGGTCATTAACCTCCCGATTTGAAATCGCGCTCAATACAGTAGAGTCAACTAAATCCGTATTAGTCGTACTAGGGTCATATTCAGACCACCGACATCATTGCACTAACATGCAGGGTTGATTTGTTTGGTCGCCTGTGTAAAGAACCTTACTGCATCACTCGGGAACCGAACGACAGATCTTCGTATTGGCTAGCCAACGCTCTATACCGTTGAGCTACTGGGACGAAATTGCAAACTCTTATCGTAGAAGTGAACTCTGTAAGATGGGACGGATCGATTGAGACCAAATTAAAGATTCTAACTAGAGAGGAAATGAAAAGTGGTTTTGAATTGTTGTTTTTTATTATTATTATTTTTTTTATTCTATTGCACCATTACCCCTAATTCAAATTTTTGAAATGCTAGATTTTCCTTGATATCAAAGCTGAGACGGTTCAAATGACACAAAGATTCTAGCTATAGTAGACATGCTCGATAATTTTGATAAATAACCCCTTCCTCCCTTCCTAACTCACTCAGGCAGTACATATTATATATATAATGAGCAACATTTATGCTTTTCATTTACTACATTATTTTTAAAATTGTGTAAATAATTTTAAGCTTTTAAGTGATGTAATTTTTCTTTATTTTATTTAGTGATCACTTTGCCTCCTATATCGGTAAAGTGGCCATTTGATAACACTATATTAATTTACTTCTTACAAGACCCACAATCGATAAAAACTGCATTCATGCTGAAACATAAATCTACACAAATCATAATATTGATTAATAGCATTATTTTAATTTTTTTAATTTATTACTATTTGTTTTAATTATGTTTTTTTTTCAGTGTGGCTACTTAACCCACCCTTTCCCTACGTTCAGTCAGATTACAACTAATCCGTCTCTTGTGTGAAAAAAAAAATGAATTTAAACTTTCATAAATTAAACTTACCCAGTTCCGCATGCAACGTCTAATATATGATGAATTTCGTGCTCATTCAGAAGATTCAATAGAAATGTTCTATAATGCTTCGTTCTGTCATTTTTCTCACCAATATAAACTTCCCATACTTTCGCTGCCTTACCATCAGCATACTGATCTGGAAGACCTTCAGTAGCTACCCCCAATGACCGTGAACGAAAGACTGTGTCCACCATAATGAATATAACAAGAACTATCGAAAACAAACTTCTGTCAGCTCTTAGCATAGATTCGTAGTCGAACTCCAAACCCTGAATATCACTTTTCGTTTACAGTTTTATATTGTCCATGAACGATACCAATGTGTTTACAAGGTTAGGTAATCAGGCTTATCTAAAACTGATAAAAGCAGATAATCTTGCATTAAGAAGTTTTAGTGTTATGAAATGTTACCACGGTAAGCAATAACAAAATGGCTACTGCTATGCCTTTGCCCTGCAACGTTGGTAATGGAAGGTGGAAGTGATGTGGCAATAACAAAAATTTTGATAGTGGTAGATAGATCGCAGCTGTTATCTGCAGCTTGAGATTCAATCGTGTGTCACAGGGTATTGTTAAAAAAATGTCAAATGTCCATAATCACATAACACGTAGCAATGTTACACCATTTTATAAATTTTATTCTAATCATTTTAAATTGCTTTAAAAAAGTTCGGGTGCACTTTAAATAAGATGGGAAATACGTTTTTAATAATACTGTTTCCCTACAGACTCAAATTAATTTTCGCTTTCTTTTGCATAAATTATTGCATTTGAATGTCTCCAAATAAAATGAAACTTAAAAATCCTATGTGGACAGCACATAACATTCCCTACAAACTGAATTTCATTTTTGCTTTCTATCTTCCATAATGCATTAAACTGAAGGGGAGTGAACAAAATAGCAAAATTAATTTTTTTAAAACTTACATCAAATTTGCAATTTAAGAAAATTTAATTTGGTGACAGAACTCATTTAGAAATGACCTTATACAATACTAAGTCGCCAGAATGTGAAACAAATGAAATGTCTCGAAAATGGCTTATTCTAGAAAAATATGGTAAATTTCACTAGTTTTATCATCAAAAGTTACATATAGAACAAGCATTTATTTAATACATTTAAGCATATTAATTCTTTACTTTTGTATTTTAACTATTTTTATGGAATATTTTGGAAAAGGAGGCCAGATTATTTTTCTCTAAATTGCACCAAAATCTAATCAGCACCAGGGTATCACATAACTGCCGCATGTCATGAAATTTTGTCGGATAGTATTTGGCCTAGAGTGGGTACATGCATTGCACAATCAGCCAGACACACACGCACACACATACACTGAGACACAGTCACAGCCATCATTGGCATATGATATTCACAGTAGTGCTTAGAGCTTTCTATTTGCACCATCTGTTTCAGGAAAATGACATTTCTTACTAATTCGATGATGATCTACAGCTTTCTAATTAACATTTTTTATATCATAGGAATACTAACTTTCACATTTTGCCCCTAGGGGTGCCTCAATCAATATCACCTAGGAGGGCGTATAGTCATTTTGCTATACCGATACATCACTTTCAAAGTTCTAGCTACCATTAATTAAAATTTATTTGGCCTAATGTATCTTATGATATCACAAAAAACACCATTTCATGGAGAAAACTCTGTAAAATACAGAAATCAAGAACACTTTTCCAAAAAAGTTATGAAATCTCAAAATGGTTTATGCCAAGTCCCTGCGGGAACGAAACTGCACTTTCAGATCTAGAGTAAGCATCCTGCAGAAGGATCATAACCCTTCTTTAAATCAGGGTTAAGATTCTTCAACAGGATACTGTACAATAGCGAAGTGTAGAGCAAATCTAGGTAGACAGTGTTTACCCAAGCAACCCGAATACCAAGTAACTTTAAATTTTAATTTTAGATTATTTGAAATAAATGCATAAAATATTTCAAATAATGTATAATTAAAGTGAGAGTTTCTCAGTAGTGGGTTATTTGAGTAGACACTGTCTACCCAGATTCCCTTAACGCATCACCAATAGTACTTTAGACCTGAAAGGTACAGCTTCGGTCCAACGGGGACTTGAGCAACCATTTTGAAATTTCATAACTTTTGAGGAAATACGTTTCTGCTTTTATATTAAACGGGAAGTTTTTTACCATGAAGTTGTAAAAAACAATTGCAACACTATAATAATACTATATATAATGTGAGATTCCAATACTTTTTTTAGAAATATAGATCAACATGATTTTGTTACAATAATATATCACGTATTGAAAATTGTAGGCGAAGCATCATTTATTCAATTTTTGTGCAATTGTTCTTTACAAATTTTGAAATTCTAAATCAAATCACCTTAAAGTTTTAAAAGAAAAGTATATAATTTCCACCAGAATGCACAAAAGAAACGAGCCATCATTCAGTAAAATCGGTTCAGTAGTTTAGGCTGTTGGTCCCGCAACACTGGAGAAACAAGGCCGGTACTGCAATCATAAAAAATATCATATTTACAAAATTATTTTTTTCTCGGGTGCAACCATCGAGGTAGTATGTATGGAGAGAGCTTAAGGGTTGCAATCGTCGTCAAAGATAAAGACAGGTGTTGTGCGGACGAATTTTCCGAAAAATCATTTTCTCCCGACTGTGACCCTATACATTTCAATGGCGATTTCTAACCGAGAGCGTACTTGAGAAATATAAATGGTAAAATAATGGTCACGTACTGTTGTGCTTACGGCTGCAAGGAAAAGCATGTAAAAGGAGGGCTTTACTCTTTTCATGGATAAGATTTGTTTTCATTCTCTATCTTACAAATATAGTTAAAAAGTAATTTTGCTAGATTTTAGCGTGGTGCATTTCATTTGGTTATTAATTTCATTGCTTTTAATGCTGTATTATTAGAAGTTTTGCCTTATTTTTGGTGTTTGTGATATTGCGGAAGACTTATAATGTCATTCTAACACTTTAAAAAACATTTGGAGTACTTTGCTGATAGTTATAGAGTTATTTTCGGTATCCTCGTATGTTTTCCCTTCGAGGTAGAACTTGGCGACAATTGGCGACTTGAAAATGTCAGCTAAATTTTACATCATAACTTTTCAGTGCATTTTATATAAAGATATATGATCTGAAATATGAGCATGATCTCATTTCTAGTTCATAGTAAATCGTACTTAATAAGTATTACTAGTTAGCATGGAAGCCCATAGAGGAAGACAAGGGGACACTTCAAAATCACAAAGGCGGACATCAAACTAGTCGATGCTGTTAATCTTATCCTTGAGTTTGCCCCTCCCCCCTCCGTATAAATTCTATAGGTGCCGATGCTGGTTAGAATTAATTTCATATAAGCATCTCGATTAAAAAGATATATTTCCCATCGTTCACAAATAAAATATCAAAGGATGTTCATCAAACTCCCTGTCTTTTCAAGAAGTATTTTTGTATTACACTAGCAATCTATTAAATGAGCAATCTTAACTCTTAAAAAAGAACCTCACATTCTCCTCATCATAATTTAAGTAATAGGCTTCTTGATCTAGAAACAGCTCTACCAATATAAATATTTTTATTTACATCTTGTTTTATATACCAAAGTCATGTTTCATTGTCTAATGCCTTAGTTATTTTAATGCTTTAGTTGTTTTTAAAATTTTTAGAGATAATTTTGGATTTCTTCAATTTTTGCTATAAGTTTTTAATATTTAATATAATTGTACAACATTTATGTTTATGCCACATTGAGTTAGCCCACTGCAATTGTACTTACGGTCTTTTTAATTCTGGATGTAAATTTCACAATATTTATTTAAAGCATTTTTCAAATTAATTATTAGCAGCCAAATCTCTGAAACTATTATAATTAAATGCAATTTTTCTATTTTGTTTCGTAACATAGCTGGGTGCAACCAACGAGTTAGTATATATGGAGGGAGCGCGGTCCAATCTTCCCCGTGTTAGTAGCATGGTCAAACATAGAGCAGGTGTAGTTGGTCGCGGAGGAGAAGAAAATTCATGATTTGGCGATTTATCGCCTAAACTATGTAGTGTACCTTCTGTTTTTTTTTTAACTTCTAGAGGATGAGGGGGAACGGGAAGTTGTTATACGTGATATACGTTATAGGATTTTAAAGAATATGAAGAAAAATACGAAATAGGATTAGAATAATTTATTACTAAAAAATTTTATTACTAAAGAATAATTTTGTTAATGAAGTCAATTCCGTGAAACAAATTGAACTACAAAGCAATTTCAAATAAAATATGATATGAAATAGATTACAAGTATACAAATTGGAGAATATGCATAATATATTTAAAAATAATTAGAAAGTATATGAAAAAATTGTATGCATGCTTTCGTAAAATCTAGAATTCTCCACTTTTATCTTTAAAAGTTGTGTTAGCAGTATCCATATGTGTTTTGAGGCGTAATACGACTGAGTCATTTTTACATCTAATTTATTTTAATATATTGTATGCGTACTGTCAACTATAAAACAATGTAATATTTGCAATAATAAAATATTTGACTTTATTTATTTATTTTTTAATTTATAAAATGACATTTCAGAATAAAATGCAAAATTATGCCTAAATTCATATATAGGTGCTCTATTAAAATAGCCATAATTTTTAGCAGTTTACAACAAAGTTGAAAAGTGTTTATGACTTTGTTCATTCTGTCTGTCTGTCTGTCTATCTGTCTGTCCGTTAACATGATAACTGCCGTAAAAATGACTTAATCAAAATGAAATTTTAGTATGTTGTTCAGACGGTCTGTAGAACCTATGGGAATATAAATGAATAATATCACCCAATTAGTTTTGGATTGAACCCGGGTTGAAAAAATGAAATACATTGAGCCCAATGGACCTAATTTTTCAAACATTTTTTAAGCGGATTTAAAATGCACAAATTGCTTCGAAAATTTTAGGTAATATTCAAATTGTTCCATAAAATATATAAAAAAAAATTTAGCGAAATATATTCAGTAGTTTTTAAATAAAAATTAAAATAATAATAACACCTCTTATATGAAGCGATCACGTGACCATGATATGAAAAGATAACGTGACCCACTTCAAAATGATATATGGCATCCATCTTGTCTCAAAATCGTGATTTTTAAAGTTCTTTTTAATTCATATTGAGTGTTGTATCCGTCCTAAAACCACTTTATTTTTGCATAAATTCTGTGCATCTACATACTGAAACAACGCAATTACAATATATTTGAGTTTAAATGCTCATCCAAATTTGATTATTTCTACAACGAAGCCTATTTTTCACCTATGTAAAATGTAAACAGCAAAATATGTAGAATGAGTTGTATTAGAATTGCTGTATTTCTTTAACACAAAATCATTTAGTTCATGGAGTCTGCATAGCTGATATGAATCAAATATTCATTGATTTTACAAAGAGAAGGACGATTTTTTTCGATGACGTTTTACGCATAGAGTTTAATTACGTGTGGCTCCATGGTCTTAATTTTTAAATAAAATAAATTATTATAGTATTCTGATGAATGACATGAATGGGAAATTATTTATGAATGAAATGCTGCTTTTACAGAGAGAGCCAGGTCTGTTATTTTTCTATGACGTCATTTGAATGAATTTCAACTGTTTTCGATGAAGTTTTCAAATATAATAAATTATCGTAGTATTATGATAATTCTAAAATTATTACCGAGGAATGTATCACATTTTAGAGATGTTTAAACCAGGCAATTTATATGTCATTTGAATGAAGTTCATTTTTTTCGATGAAGGTTTAAGTTTTCAAATATAACAAATTAATGTAGTATTGTGATAAGTTTTAAAATATTACCGAGGAATGTATTGCATTTTAGACATGTTTAAATAAAATTGAATTGAAGTTGGAAAGTGTTTCATCATCAATGCTTTAAGCATGATTGATCTTTCTTGTTAAATTTTCAAAACGTGTTCGGAAGGATTTTGCATGTTTAATCGATATAGCATTTGGAAATTTTTTAAAAATGTTTTTCTCTAAAGTATAGGAAATAAATAAGATTATAAAATATTATGGCACAAAATACAAAAATTGCATTTCATTATAACAGTTTCAGAGATTTGGTTGCTAATAATTCGTTTGAAAAATGTTTTAAATGCATATTGTGAAATTTGCAACCAGAATTAAATAGACCGTAAGCACAATTACGGTGGGCAAACTCAATATGGCATAAAAATATCAAATGTTGTACATATTAAATATTAAAAACTTATAGTAAAAATTGCAGATCAATCTATCCCAAATTATTTCTAAAAATTTTAAAACCAACTAAAGCATTAGGACCAAAATTATAATTAAAACTATGTGCAGAATTAAGTTTTAATGACTTTTTAAATAGAGTTAATTTTTTATTAAATGCTTCTGCATTTGTAATGTAAAGTATGTAAGTAAAACTGTATGATGTAAGTAAAAATATTTATATTGGTAGAGCTGTTTCTAGATCAAGAAGCCTATTACTTAAATTATGATGAGGAGAATGTGAGGTTATTTTAGAGTTAAGATTGCTCATTTAATAGATTACTAACGCATGATCAAGAAGTTGGTGATTCAAATACTTCTTTGGGCAAAGGCATATTTCTTTCTCAAGAACTAAACAAGAGTTGTTGTTGTTAAGACCCAAACCATCCAACCTACCAGAAAGGTGGAAGGTAACTGTTTGGACGGCAGGAAAGAGTCACTCAATTTAGACCGGAACCCTGTGGGGGAGACATCCACATGGACCGTACCCTCCTTTCCCTACCACCAACCTCTCGGAAGGACTTACGGACCCACATGTTTAACGTGATCGTACTCCTCGTGAACACGGCGGCAGTTTTAGCAGCGGAGGGAATCGAACCCGGGCCTACCGAGTGCAATTCCCGCATGCTAACCACTGGGATACCGCGCCAAACTAAACAAGAGTGTTATACCAAAATACTTCTTGAAAACACTGGGAGTTTGATGATACATCCTTTGATTTTTAATTTGTGAACGGGGGAAAATATATCTTTTTAATCGAGATGTTTATATGAAATTAATTCTAACCAGCATCGGCACCTATAGAATTTATCCGGAGGGATTCAAGGATAAGATTAACAACATCGACTAGTTTGATGTCCGCCATTGTGATTTTGAAGTGCCCCCTTGTCTTCCCCTATGGGCGTCCATGTTAACTAGTAATACTTATTAAGTACGATTTACTCTGAACTAGAAATGAGATTATGCTCATATATCATATATCTTTATATAAAATGCACTGAAAAGTTATGATGTAAAATCTAGCTGACATTTTCAATGAATGTAAACTATTATTATATTATATTATGAACGTAAAATTCTATCATACAACACGTTTTTACTCTCATTATCTAAACTCCTATTTTTCTTCCCGAGCCACCCAATCTTGCGAGTCGCCAATTGTCGCCAAATTCTACCTCGAAGGGAAAACATACGAGGATAACGAAAATAACTCTATAACTATCAGTAAAGTACTCCAAATGTTTTTTTAAAGTGTTAGAATGACATTATAAGTCTTTTGCAATATCACAAACACCAAAAATAAAGCAAAACTTCTAATTGTACAGCATTAAAAACAATGAAATTAGTAGCCAAATGAAATGCACCACGCTAAAATCTAGCAAAATTACTTTTTAACTATATTTGTAAGATAGAGAATGAAAACAAATCTTATCCATGAAAAGAGTAAAGCCCTCCTTTTACATGCTTTTACTTGCAGCCGTAAGTACAACAGTACATAACCATTATTTTACCATTTATATTTCTCAAGTACGCTCTCGGTTAGAAATCGCCATTGAAATGTATAGAGTCACAGTCGGAAGAAAATGCGTTCTCGAGAAATTCGACCTGCCTTTATCTTTGACGATGATTGCAACTCTTAAGCTCTCTCCATATATACTACCTCGATGGGTGCAACCGCTCCAATGGACAATTCCGTCCTCTTTTTTTATTTTTTTATTGGATTCGAAATGTTGCAAAACGGACAAAAGCATAAAAAATTTTAGTCTCCGAGCTGCATTTAATGTTTTAATAGCAATCAAATTTCGCCTTTTTGACTTTTGCGGGAAAACGACCCATTTTGGCGCGCAGAGAATGTGACGTCAGAATACTCGTGTCTTCGAGTATTTCTAAGTTTGTTTATATTCGGAAAGTTCCTCTAATTATAATTGTTTCTTCCATCCCAAACTGCCGAATAGTTATAAGAATTGTATCGTTCCAATTTGCACGACTACTAGTCTTGCATCGTCAGATAAAATATTTATATCTGTGCCAAAAAATTATGTTTTTCGTGAAAAATAGTGTGATGCGCATGAAGTCAGATAGTGAACAAAATTCACCACTGTCATCAAAGAGTTTTCGTTACGTATGTTATAGTGATAAATCAGTGACTGTATAATCCAATTTCCAAAGCCTTTTTATGAGAAGTTATTTCTTTATGATCTATTAAACTTAAGGATCAAACTGGAATTCTTAAAAATCCTTAAGGGTCATTACTGGATATCACTGCTGCTTTGGCTCTCTATGTATAGTTTTGCTATTACGGGTGAATTTAAAGCCAGGTTCAATGTGGATTATTGACTCCGGTTTAGTTGGGATGTTCGCAGGTAATTTTAGAGAATACAAAAAATTCCATGCATGAAAATTTTTTATACCAATATACTGCAGAGAACAGTTAAAATTTAGTATTTTCATTAAGTACATGTGCTTTGAAAAGTTATAAAATATATTTTATCTAGTATTATCGAACAGTGTAATATATGTTTTTTTCAATTGTCAGAAAGAATTCAACGTGAAATTCGTAGCTCTTGAATAGTCTTTAAAGAAGCAACAAATTTTCGCCATTCCAATGCAAGAAGTTGCACTAAAGGTTCTTCCCAGTTCAAGTTTTGTAGCCAAAGTTTTTGTAGAAATATTTTAGCTTTGCATACAATAGGACCTAAGAGACCTAGTGGATCGTATAAGCGAGCAATAACCGATAAAACATTTCTTTTGTTAACGACCGATTCAGTCTTAAATTCTACTTTGAACAGAAATTGATCTTCCTCGAGTTGCCAACTCATGCCTAAAGCTTTCACGATTGAAGGCTTATCTACATGAAAACTCTATTCTTGATTTAAATTTAAGGAACTATTTAAAATATTAGGTGAGTTAGAATTCCACTTGTGCAGTGACATACCCCCTTTCTGAAGTAAAGCCATTAATTCATGTTGTATCTTTTGCGCTGTCTCTATATTTTGCGCACTAGAAAGAACATCATCCATATAAAAATCCCGCATAACAATTTCCGAGGCTAACAGAAAGTGTAAGGATTCATTTTGAGAGAGTTGTCTCAAAGTCCTAATTGCCAAAAATGGGGTACTTACTGTTCCATAAGTAACCGTCTTTAACCTGTAAGTAGTAGGGTTCTCATTCGCATTGCGAGCCCATAAAATTATAAGAAAGTCTCTTTGAGAGGGTTCAATAAGAATTTGTCGAAACATTTTTGTAATATCCGTGGTAAATCCAAATTTATATGTTCTAAATCTCAACATTATGTCAAAAATATCTTCTACGACGTCTCCCTTTAATAGGAAGTCATTCAGTGATTTACCCGTTGTTGTGGGTGATGATGCATTAAATACTACGCGAAGTTTTGTAGTTGCCTTATCAGGCCGGTAAACACCGTGGTGTGGAAGATAATAATAGTCTTTAGGAAACGTAGTGTCGTCTACTTTTTCCATGTGATCTAATGCTTCATATTCCTGCATGAAATCCCTATAAATCTCCAGCATTGGGACGTTTTTAGACAATCTTTGATGTAATCGCTTCAGCCTTGTTTCTGCGATAAGTTTCCAATCCCCCAAATTATGCAATTCCTGCTTCACGGCCATTTGAACTATGTAACGACCATCCATGCCGCGTCTGTGTGTAGCTTTGTAATACGCTTCACAGTCTTCAGCTTCCTTACTTAAAATGCGTTCATTTAAATTTACGTCTTCCAATATTTCCAAAATTTCTCTAGAGTGGTTTCAATATTGTTGACTTGAGATGTAAGCCCGCAATAACTGGATGCTTTATTGTGGCTTTCAATGTAGCCACTTGCAATATACCCAAAAACAGTGTTTTGAAAAATGAGAGACTTTAACGAAGTGCGAACTTATTCTCCTCTAACAATCTCGAAGAATGTTTCTTCTCCAATCAGCATGTCAATTTTAGATGGCTTTATAAAATTTGGATCCGCTAACATGGATTGCGAAGGAATTCTTACATTTTGTATGTCTACCTTTTTTGCAGGAACAATATCTGTAATTTTCAGAACAACTAAAAATTCAATGAGGCCGAAAATGAGCTATTACCATTTGTTATGGTAGCAAATGCTTGCGATTTTATCGTTGTGGTGATCCCACCTAAGCTTGAAACTGGAATGTTTATTTTTTCCTTTCTTAATCCTGCGTAATTAACAAATTCATTCGTTAAGAAATTTGACTACGACCCATTATCTAAAATTACTTTTGCTTTTACAAATTGTCCTGAGTTACTATGAACCCATAAAACTGCTGTCGAAAGTAAAACGGTTTTCTTTGTCGATTACATTAAGTCGTTCTGTCTTCAACGTGCTTGAGGTTTTCCTGACCACCATTCTGTTCGTATCTAGCGCATTGAAAGTCCCAATAGGGCGATAGAAAAGTGAATTGTGCTTTGATTTGCACATGTTACAAACATTCTTGGACTGACATAAAGCAACGTTATGACTACTACTAATGGAATTTATACACAAGAAATGCTTCTTAATGAGCTCATAACGTTCCATTGGAGTGGTTGCGAGAAATGACTCACATTTGAAAATTGCATGCGGTTCTTACAAATAACACAAGTCGACGTGTTTGTGATTTTTGTTACTAAGCTTTTAGTTTTACCCCTGTGAAGAGAATGAACTTTCGATTTGAAGTAAGAGACTTTACTTTGCATATTTTCCAGGATTTGGCATCTCTTTTCTAGAAAAGTAAGAAATGTGTTCCAATCCGTTAAATCGGTAGAGAATAATGACATTTCAAATTGTTTACATGAAATTAACATAATTTCACTCAACTTGTCTAGTTCTAATTGCATGGATTTTAGTGCTCTTAAATGCTTCTGTAATTGATCAATTAATGATCACAAATCTTTGGCGGATTCAAAATGCAATTTTTCAATGAATAGCAATTTCATTTACATAAGCATTTATTATTAATCTTTTGTTGTCAACTCTGGTTTCAAGGGCCTTAAACAAGGAAGAAAATGTGTCTTCCATCGTTTGCATTTGCTTAGCCGTTCCTATTAAACATGACTGCAAATAATATAATTTCTGAGATACCGAAAGCCGAACATTTGATGTAACTAAAGCATTAAACTGTGATTTAAAATTATTTCAGTCTTCGTAATTACCAGAAAACTTAAGCAAAGGAATTTCAGGCAACTTTAAATGTACTTCATAACTTTTCAAATCTTTAGAACTGTTATTGATATTCTTTAAACTGAGACATAAGACTTAGACACTGAGATATAAAAACGTTTGTGGCTTACCTCTATATTTGAAATATCTGTTTCAATGTCTGCTAGTTGGTCCTCTACGCTATCCAAATCTTCGTCAGTCATAGACTTATAATACTCTAATCGCAGCTCTTCTACTTGACTAAGCAATTTATGCACCTTTTCTACTTTCACTTGCAGCACCACAGTAGTTATAAAAGGGGCATTCTGCGGCGGATCGGGGAGGTGGCTCAGGAGGAGAGGCCCTCTTTGGGTGGAGGGTCCCTCTTTGGGAGGATGCCTCTCTTGAGCCACCTCCCCTCTTTGGAGTGTCTTCCCTCTTTTGAGAGGAAGCTCCTTGGAGGGTCTTGAGACCCCCAGGAGGGAGGATGCCCCCCTCCCCTCTTTTGGAAGTTTGGTGAGGTGCAGCACCGGATGCCTCTTTCCTAGTATTGCGAAGTCTTTCACGGAGGCATGATGACTCATACGGAGTGAGTTTCACTCGGAGTGTCACAATCGCTGACTGACCCTTGACCTGAGGAAGTGGTTTCAAGGGATTTCGCAATCGATGACTGAGCATCACACAATCTGGAAATGACGTGTCGCGCCTTGGAGCTCCTTAGCACACGTCCTCCCTCTCTGCTGGTCAGCGACAGAGTGAAAGATCTTATCAGCGTGACGTAGTTAAAGCGCCCTCTGGCGAATTTTGATGAAGTGCTGCCATCTATCGGCATTTTTTTTCCAAAAGAATTTAATGTTTCACTGGTCAGGAGCTGGATTCGAACTTGGGCCCAACTGATTAGAAGCCGAGCGTCTTACCATCGTGCCAAAGCACCCGTGCTTTATAGTAAGTTATCTTCGAAGTGTACCTTATCAGCGGAAGTTAGATTATTTTTCAAAGTTCATTCGAATCGCTCGGTGAATAGCGATGCACTTTATAAAGGGTGCGTTTTAAAACAGAATGCTACGGAGTGAATATAAATCTGTATATTATAACACAATGATTTTTTTTTAAAACAAATGTATACACAAACTTTAAAAACACGAATGTAATAATTAGCTAAAATTGTATTCAGTGGATTTTTTTTTTTTAAATAAATCAATACGATTTTTATAATAATAACGAAATAATTTCGAATGTTTAAAAACAAATTGATTACGGATTTCCAGTGCACACACAAATTGTGTTCAGTGAACACAAAAATTGTATTCAGTGATATATAGCAATGTGGATTTTTTTTTTTTTTTTTTAAATAAATCTAACTATCAATACGATTTTTATAATAATAACGAAATGATTTCGAATGTTTAAAAACAAATTGATTACGGATTTCCAATGAACACACAAATTGTGTTCCGTGGACACAAAAT
Source organism: Amaurobius ferox (assembly GCA_951213105.1). Classification (NCBI taxonomy): domain Eukaryota; kingdom Metazoa; phylum Arthropoda; class Arachnida; order Araneae; family Amaurobiidae; genus Amaurobius; species Amaurobius ferox. The sequence goes on along the minus strand of OX578133.1, from coordinate 178,823,122 downwards.
GGTGTTAAGTGAATAGCATTCAACCCTTTATGTGTTGTGTATCTAAAAACAAATTTATACACAAACTTTAAAAACACGAATGTAATAATTAGCTAAAATTGTATTCAGTGGATTTTTTTTTTTTTTTTAAATAAATCTAACTATCAATACGATTTTTATAATAATAACGAAATGATTTCGAATGTTTAAAAACAAATTGATTACGGATTTCCAATGAACACACAAATTGTGTTCAATGAATACGATTCGACCATTTTAAGTGTTGTGTATCTAAAAACAAATGTATACACAAACTTTAAAAACATGAATGTAATACATAGCTGAAATTATGTTTTGTGAACAGGATTCGACCATTCTAAGTGTGTGTGTGATTTTTGAAAAATAAATCTAAAAGTATATAAAAATAATAATGAAAATTAGAACTCACGGAACGACGTCTTCACTACCCGCTGGACAAACTCCAAATGAGTGATACACTCTCATTACGCTATTAAAAATTAGATCTTATCTACAATGACGTCAGCATTATGAGGTGTTTCCACCTATTTTTTTCTAATAATATATTTTTAATAGTTGGATACTTCAACGGTCTGATTTGCTACACGTAATCTGAAACACATCACTTTAATGATATTGTGCATTGAATATGATTTGACCATTCTAAGTGTGTGTGTGTGTGTGTGATTTTTAAAAATAAATCTAACAGCATATACGACTAGTAACGAAATGATTTTTTTTCTTTTTATAAAAATAATAATGAAAATTAGAACTCACTGAACGACGTCTTCACTACCCGCTGGACAAACTCCAAATGAGTGATACACTCTCATTACGCTATTAAAAATTAGATCTTATCTATAATGACGTCACCAGTATGGGGTGTTGCCATCTATTTTTTCTAATAATATATTTCTAGTAACTGGATACTTCAACGGTCTGATTTGCTACACGTAATCTGAAACACATCACTTTAATAATATTGTGCATTGAATATGATTTGACCATTTTTTTAAAGTGGTGGGTGTAATTGAAATATCGAAGTTTAGAATTTAACAAGCTAACGAACTTTCACCCCCAAAATTTTAGCATTCAGTTTAAATAAAACCCAATGAATATGATATCACCATTTTCACATCGTAATTTTACTACCATTATAGAACTTAGAAGTGAGTGTACATTATTTTTTTCAGGACACCAATACAATTTAAAATCTATTGAATAGGAATAGACCATTTTGCACATATATGTACCTAGATTTCAACACCCGGTATTAAAACCTGCTAAACATGAAACGAGTAAGTATTGTGTGAGATTTTATCACACTAACTTTCAAACTTTTTAAATTTTTAAAAATGTCCGAAATAGTTGTATTTCATCGGTAGACATAAATTGTATGGAACACATTTTTATGAAAAAAATATCTGTTTCGACAGCTTTTAAAAATAGATTTCTACAGTTGTACACTACGGTTCTAGAATTTTCTAAATACGAATCGACTGTTTGAACTACCAATGATGGTTTTACCGATGCAAATATTTACAGGACAAATATTTCAATGAAACCGAACTTAGTTGAAGCTTCTAAGTTTGAATATTTAGAATCATTTCATATAATTTTTATATTCACATTGAAAATAGTTAACAAAATTGGAACTCACGGAGCGACAACTTACTGTCCACACTCCAAATGAGTGATACACACTTATTACATTATTAAAAATTAGATCTTATCTATAATGATGTCATTATGTTGCCGTATTGCCACCACACAATTATTCTTTCCAAATTATGCATTTTTTTCTTTTTTCTTTTTAATAACTTGCTACTGTCTTATGCTATCCATTTTTTTTTTTTCATATAAGCAGATATTCCATATACCTTCTAAATGTTAAGTTATAATTTAAAAAAAAAAAAAAAAAAGCATTAGAGGTGTATTTTATGTCTGAATTCGTCCAAGTGGAAATCCGACAATTGCAAATGCATGATTGCATCCTCACATTTCAATAGACACCACTAAAATGTGTGGATCTTATTTTGAAAAAGCTGCTCTCAGAAAGAATATGTATATGAATACATATTTTCCATAAATATACCCCCTCCCCCCACAATACACACAACATGCAGGCCAAAGACTCACCCAAAATACATTCTAAATCGGCTCTATAGCTTATCGCGCTTATCAGTGTAACAGATAGTGACCCAAAGTTCAAGTTCGCAAAGCGAGTTAATTGCAATGTTATTGTTTTAAGCAGTTCCCATATTTAAATGAAAAATTTATCAAATTATACAATACATACAAGAGCTGGAAGATCATAGCATTTCAATATTATAGAATACTCACGAATGTTTTTTTTTTTTCCCCATTTAAAATTATCAAATTTTAATGCAATTTGACAAAAATTGCACAATACTTAGTGTATGACTATCAAATAAGAGCTAGGTTTTATTGTTACAACAACGTTTAAGATCATTAAACGAGTATATATATATATATTTTTTTAAAGAAGAATAGTATATAACTTACTGTTTTTAAGGATAGGTGATTGTTAACATTGAATTTAAATGAAAGAGTGACCCTCTGAGACAAGTACAGTACATTGCAATAACATTAAAAAATATGAAAGATATGCAATTAACACCTTAAAAGAAACATGTAATGAGTTTTGATATCTTAACACGAGACATTATTGACATGCACATAGAAATGTCACAATTTTGTGGCTGTAGGTGCTCCATAAGACCCCTCTGCTCTTAATAAATGATCCCATTTGAATGTACATATTTAACAACACACAGAAAATGACACGACCACAACAAAATTTTACACCTATTACAGAATAACTCTCAACTTCGTAGATTTTTAAGAAACTACAGTCGAATTTTCACCGATTCTTAGAGATTGAAACACAGCATTGTTTATGAATCTTCATACTTTAGAGAATGGAACATAAATTAGCATTTATTTTGAATGAATTCAGAATTTTGACATTGATTATAAATTTATGATTTAAACTCTGTAAAGTGTAAATATCTTTTGTCATGAAACTCACACTGTAGACATTTGATATGATTCGAATAAATCTATTTTTAATTTTTTATATTTTATTTTAAAAAGTGAGATTAGTAAACCTGTTACACTTGAATGCATAGATACATAACTCACAACAATATAACATTTCTTAAATGGAACATGCTAAAAAAAAAAAAAAAATTAGCTAATGAGTATAAATAAGGAATTCAATTTGAAAGATAAAAACCATTTAATGAATCTATTATTAATGAAATACACATTAACCATTATCACTTGTACATTTAAACAAATAAGTTAAAATAATTTCCTTATCGCACTTTCATAGTCCTCTGATTTGAATGACTCGAAAAAATTTCTATCATAGCAGTAAAAGACTTCTTCACCACGCAACAAAACTTTCTTAGCAATGTTATTAATGTCAAGATTTAGAAGTACTTGTTCAGACACTCTGTCAAACATTTGTAATGGAGTGCTGTAAAGACATTCATGGTAACTTAAATCTTCAACTTGACCAACACAGCCAACACATTTGAAAAGTTTTCTTACATGACACATGATGTTGTCATGAATACAAGAGATTAATTGTTCGAATGCAAAATTTTTGTCACAAATAAGTGATGGTAGAAAGGTTATAGTGTTCTTTATTTTTAATATTTGAGCAGGAAGCCACTCTATAAATATACTTTCTCGAAGATGTATACTAATGTTGTTAACACTATTCTGTAAACATGCTATTTGATTTTTATCTAAGGTAATATGACACTGTGTTAGACAAAATTTTGAATCATATAATTGAATTATTTTCTGCAGATGCAATTTTCCGTTGTCATTGAAACAGAACAACTCATTGCGACTGACGAAAGAGGTATCTGCATATAGAATATTGAACGACCACAATTTTTGAGAAAATTCACTCCATGTAGCCGGTGACAGTGTAACACCTTCACGCGTAGGCTGTAATTCATTTCGATCGTTAGAGAGATATTTCCATATATACACTTTTAACTTCCCATGACGAAGTTTCAAATACACATACACATTAGAACCTAAATGCCAACGACGGAGTGCATCTTGCATAAAATCTGAAGAAGTAGATTCAGTCGAAACTGATTCTGCATTGGAAGATAACAGTCCACTATGTGTTAGAGCACAAGAAAGCAGATCATGAGTTGAGTTTTCAACCTCGGTGAGAACTTGTGAATTGACAACGGTAGATGTTTCTGCTGGGGTTTTGGAAGACATAAGATAGGTTTCTAACCAATCCACAGCAAATTTTTGTGAGGGTGAATTAATCACATCTGAGACAATGTCCACAGATTTTGTTTCTTCTAGGGCAGGAACAGTCAACTCCGCACTATTTACACTAGAAATTATTTGCTCGAGTGATGGCATACTTTGAATTTTAGACATTCTTTTTAGATAGTAACATCCAACTACGACATTCACAGTATAAGATTTATTTTTAAAACACTAACATCTTAAAACATTATAATTCTGTCACAGCTATGAGCGAAGCAAACCTATCCACACAACGTCCAAAGTTGAAATGACTTATCAAACAACTTCATAAGTATAATCACGTAACCTAAATCGAGTGTCGTGTGCAAACAGATCACATAAGATATGAAGTGATTAGAACTTATAATTTTTAATGAATCGTACAACATTAGATTGTGGTAAATACAATTGTTATCTACATGAGAAAATTTCTATATTATTTCATTCAGCTTCGAAATCATAGAGTGAAAATATGTACCAAACTTACTTAAAGTTCCGAATTTTAAATCACATTAACATTATATACTTAGAAAAATTTTATATATATTTTTATAACTTTAGGTGATATGTATCACGCGGAATATACAAGAATAACTACCAAAAACACGAAAATAACTAACAGTATGAGGCCTTCACAAGTCGGCATCCAAACTAGAAATGAACGATAAACACACTAATTGCAACAATTAGATGAGAGCTTATCAGTTCTTATCTTATCTAAGATTCCACATAAAATGACGTCATCACTCCAAAGTTCACAAGATGACGTCATTGGTCCAAGGTTCGCAAGATAGCCATTTAGCCTTTTAAAATTAAGAAGTAATTAAAATTTTTTTAATTACTATCGATTTTTAATTACTTCTTAATTAACTACTGTTGGTTTCTCTTAAAAGAAGATCCTAACGCACACAGAAGAAAGAAGTAATTTATATATGTGTTCTCCAACTCCAGCTATAACACATTGCAGGAAGAAAGCTTCCATCAGGAGATATTGCAAATTGAGCAGCATTACCAAGGTAGATGGGACGAATCGATGATGAGTGACTACTGTTGGTTTCTCTTAAAAGAAGATCCTAACGCACACAGAAGAAAGAAGTAATTTATATATGTGTTCTCCAACTCCAGCTATAACACATTGCGGGTACATTTTATCTCTTATAGTTATATTCTACAAGATTTTTTTATGTAATAAGTTAAAAAAATTATGAGTATTTCAAATTTATTTAACATTTTGTATAATTTCATATACTGATATACTCAGTCACTTTGCAAATTTTGTACTTTTCCAGCTATTTCTCAAGGTTGTTTAATAAAAAAGTTATACGTGATGGAGAAAAATTGACTTCAATTTCAGATTTAGCGTCATCAAAAGCATAAAATTCAATTATTGTGGTTTCTGTTCCAAAAACTATTTTTCGATTTGTATACTAGTGTTATTTTCTGAAGACAACAGTGGCAACTGTTGACTTCAGAAATGGGTGATGAAAATTCAGCGGTGAAGTTTCCCCTCTTCTCCGACAAAGGACATCTTTAAAACACATCACGCTATTGACATAAGTGTTGTCAAATATTATCTAAAAATAGCCAAACGAGTCTGAAAATTTCACCAAATAATAATAATAACCCATTCAGACGTTAACTTTAGGCGAAGTAGCGTTTATCCTACATCACCTGCTTCATCTCACGAGCCGCTACTGGAAGCCGAATGTTATAGATCAATGTATAGGAAGTAAATAAACAGATAGTTATGTATGTATTTTTTGTACATATTTTTTTCTTATAGTTTATATTTCCTTAAGAACAGGAATGAGAAGATCCTAGGATGGAATATTGTCACAAATGTCAGAGCTGTATTATAGATTGAAATATACAAAGCTTTCTTCCTTTTTAACACTTTACAACATTGAAAAGTGTTTATGACTTTGTTCATTCTGTCTGTCTGTCTGCCGTAAAAATGACTTTATCAAAATGAAATTTTAGTATGTTTTTCAGACGGTCTGTGGGACCTATGGGAACATAAATAAATAATATCACCCAATTAATTTTTTATTGAACCCGGGTTGAAAAAATGAAATACATTGAACCCTATGGGACCTAATTTTTCAAACATTTTTAAACCGAATTTAAAATTCACAAATTGCTTCGAAATGTTTATGAAATATTCACATTGTCCCATAAAATATATAAAAAAAATTTCAGTAAAATATGTTTGGTAGTTTTTAAATTAAAAATTATTTAATATAGGGAGAAAAACAAATTCAATTAAATTCTGACTTTTGGGATATCCTCCAGAAAGAAAAAAGTGATATATTATATAATAAATATCTTTTCAAGAGTTTAATTATTCTGTATATGAGAGAGGCTTCCCTTTTTAACATAAATTTGGTAGATAACAATTTTTCAAATTTTTTTTTAATTTTATATAACTCTTCATGATATACTTATTTGATGGCATTTTTAATGCACTTTCCTAGGTCTTAGAGAGTTAAAATTTGGTACACAGCTTAAATTTTTAGAACATTTTATTCTACAAAAATTTGGTGGATCTTTAAATATAGATCATACATTTTTTTCGAAATGGCCTGCAAATAATCCCCGTTCACTTCTATAAATCATTGTTGTAATGTTGTTAAAAATTCTGATGTAGGCAGCACATGTCTTTCCCTGCAGACTCATATTCACGTTCTCTTTATTTCTTCAATAATAATTTCAGTTTATCTGCACAAAATAACAGCCATAAGTATTTTAAATGACATTGAATTTGCACGTTAAACTTAAATTTAGTTCTCATTTGATAGCTGAACTTATTGTCAAAGGTGGCGTATCGAAAACGCGAAAAAACTAAAATATCTCAACGGCTAATCCTAGAGTAATGGGGTTAGTCTTATTCTTTTCGTTGTCAAAAATCACATTCAAAATAGGAATTTAATTGATATAATTGAGCACACGTAGTCTTTTATTTTTATATTTAACGATTTTTGCGGGCCATTTCGCAAAAACAGCCCGTTCCTTTCTCCCGAATCGTACTAGAATAACAAGTGATTTATATACCAAATTTTGTTAAATTTGGTATATAAATCACTTGTAGGTTATTTAAATATTATACACCAAATTTTGTTAAATTTGGTCCATTAGTTTTCAGCTAGAGTGGATGTTGTGATACAACCATTCAAGAGACTTAATTAAAGAAAATAAAATCAATTGAACTATCATATCTCAACACCTGATTGGGTCGGACACTCACATACAATTAAAAGGGAAATTAATTATTAATATTTAATGTAATGGGACCGTATAAGTGGGGAATAAAATTTTGAATAAATATGACATTGCGTTGTGTTTTTAAATATTAAATCATTTTGTATGTGAGCGCCTAAAATTACTTACCTGCAACTTGAATTCATTCACTCTAAATTTTCTTTATCAAATGATGCAATAGAATTATTATTTCACCTTGTAACTATTAGTTACAACTAATTATTCAGTTATTCAAATAAAAATAATATATGCATTTAAAGTCAAAGTTACTTTAACCACATCGATTTTCTTTTTGGAATTGTATATATATTCACCAAGCAGATGTGCAAAGTCAAGGATTCCATAATGGTAATGGCCACATCTAGAGCCCCTTTTTTCGCTAAACTCGAGTTTCAAACACTCCGTGCAAAAGAAAATGGAAATAATAGCAGGACGCGGTTCCAAAATGTAAAATGTAACACTGCACACAGAAATACCAATATGCACTTTGCTGTATATGTTTCTCTACATATAAATGAAATGGCAAAATTATCAATCTTCATGATGACTTGTTAACTCGTTTACATATCCTAAGAACAATTCTTTTAGAATAATTCACTAAAGGCAGGTGAAAGATGTTTATAATAATTATGTCAAGTTAATACCCACATAACTTCCACTAAAGGTTCCAAAAACCATAAATGTATAGTAACAGACATCACTTTCCTTGCATGAGACCAGAATTGCATAGTAATTGGCAAAAAAAGTGAAATCCACTGAAATATCTATAGAGACACATGCTGCTGTCAAACTGTGAAATAAATAAATATTCTTTAACTTGGCCAAAATAACTTTAATCAAAAATTGATCAATGAATAGGTATCAATTGTAAAAAATTCACTTGAGAATAGCAAGTTCCTGCATTCGCACTTTGTAAAATATACATTCCACAGAAAATCAGATTTGATTCATAACAGAAGCACAAAACAAAATATATATATTAAGACGTAAAAAAAAATAATTTCATTTTTCAGCACTTCTAAACTTAATGAATATAAAAAAATGGCAATAACACGAGGCATCCCCCCTAAAGGGGACCCCACCGATATTACGACCTTCACTGTCCAGAAATTTCGAGAGAAGAGCAAGTCAGCAAAAAATTCTCCTGCGCAAAACCGGACGTTGCCATCAGCGAAAACAAACTCCTGCTCAACCAGGGAGGTCAAAATTTAAGAGACAGAAGAACCTGATTTCCTCCATAAACAAACCGCCTTGCCAATTGAAACTGTGTGCCCGTATCCAGCCATATGAATGGATAGCAGCACGCTATAATTAAAATTAATAAAAGAGTCAATTGGCCTATTAATGAGTATATAAAATAAAAGCAATTTTGAATAGAATAATTTTGAATAATAATAAAGTAAAATAAAATATTTAATGATTTATAAAAAAATGTTAATTTGGAATAATACAATAAAAAGGTGTTGTGACGTGTCACAACAGTGGATAAAGACAATTTCTGCCTGCCATTTCGCAAAGAAGGCAGATTCTTTTATTACGAATCGTACTATAATCCAATGAACATCAGGGTTTCCCACAAAAAACTTACCTACCAAATTTTATGAAATTTTGTCCATTAGTTTTTCAGTTAGGTAGATGCAATATACTCACAGACCCACAGAAACACACACACAGACGTCTTCCTAAAAATAGTTTTTCGTGTTCTAGAAGTCCCAAAACGTGTAGATCCTTCGAAAATTCGAGTTCCGATCTTCGGCATGATTCCAATACTTTGAATACATACGCACGCACACACACACATATATATTATCTATGTATCTAAATTCCGTGCCTACGCAATTACAATAGTTGTGATTTTAAATGATCCCTAAACTTTTATTATTTCTTCAACGAAGCCTAATTTTAACTTATGCAGAATGCAAATATCTCAAGCGATTGTAAGGTGAGTTACATAAGAATTGCTGAATTTTTTCACACAAAATTATTTAGCTCTGGAGTCTGGAATACAAGTTATATGAATGAAATATTCATTTATTTTGCATAGAGAATCAGATGATTTATATTTCAATACAGTTTTAAATATTTAAGTATAATAAAGTACTGCAGTACTGTGATAATGTAAAAGATATCACCACTGAATGTATCACATTTTAGAGATTTTTAAATGAAATTGCATTTCAGTTGGAAAGTGTTTCATAATCAATGTTTATGCATGATTGATCTTTCTTGTTGTTTTAACCTATGCCCGTCTCCGACCTCTCGGTCATAAGTCGACGAGCAGCCCGATACAAAGAAGAACGATAAAAATAGTCACTAAAAGCCTTGTCAGTGACACATAAAGGAAAACAGTCAAGAACAGCAGAGCAAATGTTGAGGTGCTCTCCAGTCATGGGAACGCCATGGTCGCAAAGAGGGCAGACATCTGTATCTGTTAGTTCCATTCGATACAGGTGACTCTGCAAATAATCATGATCCGTGGCAAGTCTAAAACAAGCCACGCCAACTGCTCTATGTAAAGAACTGGGTATTCTTGCCGACTTATTTAACACGGAGTTCCACATTTTCCTCTCTCCCCGTACAGACAAACAGTTAGCTTTAATAGAGTGGGAAATATATCGCTTTCTTCCTGTTAACCTAGTTTGGCCGTATCCAAGCTGTTTTTAGTCCATATTAACTTGGATAATCGGGGCTCTATTGTATTTATGTTTTTGCAAAATTAATGAATTCCTTTTCGATATGTTTTAAAAATACTTATAGCTATTTAACAAATTTAAAAAAAGACCTTCCTTTTTTCAACATATATGCTTGACTAAAAATATCGGGAAAATTTCTAAAAACTAAATGAGCTAAATGTTAGGGACTATTTTCCATAGGTTAACATGGGGAAAGGGAAAGAAGTGGAAACCTCTTCCATACTAAGATATTCCATTCATGTTTCATTTTATTATATTTTAGCAAGTTGAAAATATTTCATAGAAATCACTTTTTTATTTTTAGGAATTTCAGGAGCAGAGTACTAAGCAGATAGATGCACATAGATAAAATTTAATTTCAGGGATGTTCTGCAAGTTGAATTTTTTAATTGTTGCAATACTTTTCATTTATGATAATTGATTAGGGTGTATTCATATGACGTCATGAGGCAAACACGTGGTTTTTAGGAATTTCATAACCAGAGACCCAAGCAGATAGATGCACATAGATAAAATTTAATTTCAGGTATGTTCAAAACATATAGGTCTATTATCATCCATGAGTTTAATTTTCAGTTATTGCAATACATTTTATTTGTGATAACCAAGGGCTGTGGAGTCAGTAGTTTATTATAAAAGAGGCGTACTGCAGCTAACGAAGGAGGCGGAGCAGATGATTCATGAGTGAGGTTGCCTCGTTGGGAGGAGGGTTCCCTCATTCGGGAGGAGATATGCCTCATTGAGGAGGGTTGTTTTTGGTGAGGTTCAGCACCCGATGACTCATGGCCTCACTGGTGGAGGGTCTTTAGACCAGCTGAGGAGGCAGTATTGTGAAAGAAGTAGTATTGCGAAGGAGGGCTTGAGTGCAAGAGAGTGAACTAACTGATAACCTTAGAGATGACCTTTGACCGAATTGCACAATCACGTGAGAATCAATTGCGCAATCACGAGAGCCTCTTAGCGACCGACCTTCTCCCTTGCTGGCTGGTGACGCACTGATCCTTGTTATCAGTGCTGACGTAGTTAAAGCAAACGGGGGAAGGTTGGCTTAGACTTAACTATCGCCATCTGGCTACTGTGGAAGAGATGTTAAAAGGAGAAGTAACCGTACAGGGGTATTCCCTTCGAGTAAAATCCCTTCTCGATGGGCGCTAGTGTGATTTCGCGCAATGCATCTTGGGTGAAAGAAAGATATTCTTTGTCAAGGAGGGGAAGGAAAAAGGTTATTTCTTTCGCGAGTCACTGTGTTTGTCTGTTGTATTACCACGTGGGCTGACTTTATTACAATTTTAAGTTGTTAATTTAATATTTTTGTCACTTCATTTACATGGTTGACATGTGCGCGTATTACAATTCTGGGCTGTGTACATTTGATTTTCCGATTGAGTCTCTTGCAAACACAAAGGTACGTGAATTATTTCGATCCTAAAAGTATTTAATCTATTGTTTTATTTAATATGCATATATAATCGCAATAAACACCTTTAGAAATAAAGGATCTTGTCGTTTAGGATACTTATCATGATTATATTTACTCATTTGTATACTTAGAACTTTTGATTTTACTAATCTTAAGCCAATTGAATAGCTTGACATAAACCAGTTGATTAGCTTGTTTGAGATAGAATTATTTTTAATTTTCTGTCTGTTCAGGCTGATTTGCTGGATGTGTTGAAGCAGATAACATTAGAAATAAAATACTTTTAGATTATTTATACTGTGATTTTCTTTTTATGTAAATGTGTTTATATAATGAATATGTGTAAATAAAAATTGTTTGATTAAATTTTGCTTAGCTTCACTCATGTTTCATTATTTTCTTTGTCTAATTTATTTTTATAGGACATTCTTTTTTCCTGGTAGGAACCATTATTGATTTTACAATTATTACAGGAGTTTTTTTTCTTTCTCCTTAATTTCTGTAGTTTAAGTTACACTTCTGCTAAAAGAGTTTATCTGAAAGAAATATGTAAAATATAGAAGAGTTTCTTTCTTAAAAACATTTTACCTGCAACTTATAAATTGCAGATGTATTATTAAAATTTACAAAAATTATCTTCTATGAAGAGTATAAAATATATCTGTGAAATAAAATATATCTGTAGAGCGAAAATGTGTGAAAAAAAAATTGTGGAACTTCTTACTCTTAATTTGTTTTACCTGATCATGTCAAAGGTAAGTGCATTTATATAATTTCTATTTTATTAATATTACATATAAGAGTGCACTTGAATTTGAGTGTAAAAGTTTTTTGTAAGATCATGCATGCAAAATAAAATTCTTATTTTAAGTATAATTAGATATGAAATAAAATATAATTTTATTTTACCGTAATATCTTTTAATGATAACGAAAAAATATCTAAAATTGAAAAAAAGTTTAATACAAGGACAAAGCATGCAAATTTAAATTCTTATTTTGAATGTAATTGGAAGTAAAAAAAAACATTAAATTTTTTTATTTTGCTTTAAAAAATCTTTATGTAAATGAAAATATGTTTTCCATTTAAATTGCATCACTTATCATACTATTATCAAATCAAAGTATAAAAAAAAACAAAAAAAAACGAGAAGAAACAATAAAGAATCTTTCATCCAGGATTCTCGTCCTGTAACGTTGCTTTTCCTGCATGACAGGACTTTCCGCAGTCGCGATAAGGCTGTTTACATTGGGTCTTGGAAGCTTCCCTTCTTTACGGTTAGAAATTCTTTGGTTAAAGCGCCCTCTGGCGAAAGTTGGTGAAGTGCTGCAATCTATTGGCTTTTTTTAATTTCCAACTGTCGGCAGACGGGCTCGAACCCGAGACTGTTAGATTACAAACTGCGTCTCGTAACCACCTGACCGTCGGCGGCTGCTAGATAGATTGTTATCGTGAATGTGTATCCTGAGAAAATAAACGGAAGATAGATTATTTGAGGGTTCGTTCGATGTGTTAAGACCATTTTGATTGGAGTTATTATGGAGGAGATATATTTTTTAATGAAAATTATATATATTTTATAAAAGGGAATGTATTTTATAAAGGGAATTTAGATGTACACGGAAAAGCGATACTTCATAATTCTTCAGTGCGTTTTAATACAGTATGTTAGCAATTTTTTCGGAGTGTTTTAGTATATAGCAATATGATTTTATAATAAAGAAATGATTTTAAGTGTGTGTGTGCTTAAAAACGAATCTTATAGTAAATTATGGTAGGAATGTATTTTATAAAGGGAATTTAGATGTACACGGAAAAGCGATACTTCATAATTCTTCAGTGCGTTTTAATACAGTATGTTAGCAATTTTTTCGGAGTGTTTTAGTATATAGCAATATGATTTTATAATAAAGAAATGATTTTAAGTGTGTGTGTGCTTAAAAACGAATCTTATAGTAAATTATGGTAGGAATGTATTTTATAAAGGGAATTTAGATGTACACGGAAAAGCGATACTTCATAATTCTTCAGTGCGTTTTAATACAGTATGTTAGCAATTTTTTCGGAGTGTTTTAGTATATAGCAATATGATTTTATAATAAAGAAATGATTTTAAGTGTGTGTGTGCTTAAAAACGAATCTTATAGTAAATTATGGTAGGAATGTATTTTATAAAGGGAATTTAGATGTACACGGAAAAGCGATACTTCATAATTCTTCAGTGCGTTTTAATACAGTATGTTAGCAATTTTTTCGGAGTGTTTTAGTATATAGCAATATGATTTTATAATAAAGAAATGATTTTAAGTGTGTGTGTGCTTAAAAACGAATCTTATAGTAAATTATGGTAGGAATGTATTTTATAAAGGGAATTTAGATGTACACGGAAAAGCGATACTTCATAATTCTTCAGTGCGTTTTAATACAGTATGTTAGCAATTTTTTCGGAGTGTTTTAGTATATAGCAATATGATTTTATAATAAAGAAATGATTTTAAGTGTGTGTGTGCTTAAAAACGAATCTTATAGTAAATTATGGTAGGAATGTATTTTATAAAGGGAATTTAGATGTACACGGAAAAGCGATACTTCATAATTCTTCAGTGCGTTTTAATACAGTATGTTAGCAATTTTTTCGGAGTGTTTTAGTATATAGCAATATGATTTTATAATAAAGAAATGATTTTAAGTGTGTGTGTGCTTAAAAACGAATCTTATAGTAAATTATGGTAGGAATGTATTTTATAAAGGGAATTTAGATGTACACGGAAAAGCGATACTTCATAATTCTTCAGTGCGTTTTAATACAGTATGTTAGCAATTTTTTCGGAGTGTTTTAGTATATAGCAATATGATTTTATAATAAAGAAATGATTTTAAGTGTGTGTGTGCTTAAAAACGAATCTTATAGTAAATTATGGTAGGAATGTATATTATAAAGGGAATTTAGATGTACACGGAAAAGCGATACTTCATAATTCTTCAGTGCGTTTTAATACAGTATGTTAGCAATTTTTTCGGAGTGTTTTAGTATATAGCAATATGATTTTATAATAAAGAAATGATTTTAAGTGTGTGTGTGCTTAAAAACGAATCTTATAGTAAATTATGGTAGGAATGTATTTTATAAAGGGAATTTAGATGTACACGGAAAAGCGATACTTCATAATTCTTCAGTGCGTTTTAATACAGTATGTTAGCAATTTTTTCGGAGTGTTTTAGTATATAGCAATATGATTTTATAATAAAGAAATGATTTTAAGTGTGTGTGTGCTTAAAAACGAATCTTATAGTAAATTATGGTAGGAATGTATTTTATAAAGGGAATTTAGATGTACACGGAAAAGCGATACTTCATAATTCTTCAGTGCGTTTTAATACAGTATGTTAGCAATTTTTTCGGAGTGTTTTAGTATATAGCAATATGATTTTATAATAAAGAAATGATTTTAAGTGTGTGTGTGCTTAAAAACGAATCTTATAGTAAATTATGGTAGGAATGTATTTTATAAAGGGAATTTAGATGTACACGGAAAAGCGATACTTCATAATTCTTCAGTGCGTTTTAATACAGTATGTTAGCAATTTTTTCGGAGTGTTTTAGTATATAGCAATATGATTTTATAATAAAGAAATGATTTTAAGTGTGTGTGTGCTTAAAAACGAATCTTATAGTAAATTATGGTAGGAATGTATTTTATAAAGGGAATTTAGATGTACACGGAAAAGCGATACTTCATAATTCTTCAGTGCGTTTTAATACAGTATGTTAGCAATTTTTTCGGAGTGTTTTAGTATATAGCAATATGATTTTATAATAAAGAAATGATTTTAAGTGTGTGTGTGCTTAAAAACGAATCTTATAGTAAATTATGGTAGGAATGTATTTTATAAAGGGAATTTAGATGTACACGGAAAAGCGATACTTCATAATTCTTCAGTGCGTTTTAATACAGTATGTTAGCAATTTTTTCGGAGTGTTTTAGTATATAGCAATATGATTTTATAATAAAGAAATGATTTTAAGTGTGTGTGTGCTTAAAAACGAATCTTATAGTAAATTATGGTAGGAATGTATTTTATAAAGGGAATTTAGATGTACACGGAAAAGCGATACTTCATAATTCTTCAGTGCGTTTTAATACAGTATGTTAGCAATTTTTTCGGAGTGTTTTAGTATATAGCAATATGATTTTATAATAAAGAAATGATTTTAAGTGTGTGTGTGCTTAAAAACGAATCTTATAGTAAATTATGGTAGGAATGTATTTTATAAAGGGAATTTAGATGTACACGGAAAAGCGATACTTCATAATTCTTCAGTGCGTTTTAATACAGTATGTTAGCAATTTTTTCGGAGTGTTTTAGTATATAGCAATATGATTTTATAATAAAGAAATGATTTTAAGTGTGTGTGTGCTTAAAAACGAATCTTATAGTAAATTATGGTAGGAATGTATTTTATAAAGGGAATTTAGATGTACACGGAAAAGCGATACTTCATAATTCTTCAGTGCGTTTTAATACAGTATGTTAGCAATTTTTTCGGAGTGTTTTAGTATATAGCAATATGATTTTATAATAAAGAAATGATTTTAAGTGTGTGTGTGCTTAAAAACGAATCTTATAGTAAATTATGGTAGGAATGTATATTATAAAGGGAATTTAGATGTACACGGAAAAGCGATACTTCATAATTCTTCAGTGCGTTTTAATACAGTATGTTAGCAATTTTTTCGGAGTGTTTTAGTATATAGCAATATGATTTTATAATAAAGAAATGATTTTAAGTGTGTGTGTGCTTAAAAACGAATCTTATAGTAAATTATGGTAGGAATGTATTTTATAAAGGGAATTTAGATGTACACGGAAAAGCGATACTTCATAATTCTTCAGTGCGTTTTAATACAGTATGTTAGCAATTTTTTCGGAGTGTTTTAGTATATAGCAATATGATTTTATAATAAAGAAATGATTTTAAGTGTGTGTGTGCTTAAAAACGAATCTTATAGTAAATTATGGTAGGAATGTATTTTATAAAGGGAATTTAGATGTACACGGAAAAGCGATACTTCATAATTCTTCAGTGCGTTTTAATACAGTATGTTAGCAATTTTTTCGGAGTGTTTTAGTATATAGCAATATGATTTTATAATAAAGAAATGATTTTAAGTGTGTGTGTGCTTAAAAACGAATCTTATAGTAAATTATGGTAGGAATGTATTTTATAAAGGGAATTTAGATGTACACGGAAAAGCGATACTTCATAATTCTTCAGTGCGTTTTAATACAGTATGTTAGCAATTTTTTCGGAGTGTTTTAGTATATAGCAATATGATTTTATAATAAAGAAATGATTTTAAGTGTGTGTGTGCTTAAAAACGAATCTTATAGTAAATTATGGTAGGAATGTATTTTATAAAGGGAATTTAGATGTACACGGAAAAGCGATACTTCATAATTCTTCAGTGCGTTTTAATACAGTATGTTAGCAATTTTTTCGGAGTGTTTTAGTATATAGCAATATGATTTTATAATAAAGAAATGATTTTAAGTGTGTGTGTGCTTAAAAACGAATCTTATAGTAAATTATGGTAGGAATGTATTTTATAAAGGGAATTTAGATGTACACGGAAAAGCGATACTTCATAATTCTTCAGTGCGTTTTAATACAGTATGTTAGCAATTTTTTCGGAGTGTTTTAGTATATAGCAATATGATTTTATAATAAAGAAATGATTTTAAGTGTGTGTGTGCTTAAAAACGAATCTTATAGTAAATTATGGTAGGAATGTATTTTATAAAGGGAATTTAGATGTACACGGAAAAGCGATACTTCATAATTCTTCAGTGCGTTTTAATACAGTATGTTAGCAATTTTTTCGGAGTGTTTTAGTATATAGCAATATGATTTTATAATAAAGAAATGATTTTAAGTGTGTGTGTGCTTAAAAACGAATCTTATAGTAAATTATGGTAGGAATGCTCAGCGAACACAAAAAATTGCGTTAAGTGGGTTTTATCCTGTGAAAGCGATACGACCATTTTGAGTGGATTCTTTAATAACTTATTGATTTTAAGTACGTTTGTTTAAAAATGCAACTTATAGTAATTATGATTAGAAATGTTCAGTGAACACAAAAAATTGTGTTAAGTGGATTTTATCTCACGAATAGGATTCGACCATTTTGAGTGTTATGAATTTTAAAACTATGATTTTTAACATCCACAGAATATGTTCCGACAGTTTTTAAAATAAATTTTATGGATGTACAATATGGGAAATAGGGTTCTAGAATTTTCGGTATACGATTCAACCATTTTGAGATCGATCTAGTATTTTCTAATAACTTTTTGATTTTAAGTGCATATGTGCTTAAAAACGAATCTCATAGTAAATTATGGTTATGAAATTTCAAAAAATTGTGTTAAGCGGATTTTATCTCGAGAATACGATTCGACCATTTTAAGTGTTGTGAATTTTAACACTACGATTTTTAACATCTACGTTTCGTCAGCTTTAAAAAAGATTTGACGATGATACACTATGGTTCTAGAATTTTCTAAATATGAATCTACCGCTTTGAACTAACAAAAGATGTTTTCACGGATTGCAAATATTTCGATGAAACCGAGCTTAGTTAAAGTTTTTTTCAGTTTGAATATTTAGAAACGTTTTATAACTTTAGGAAAAATATGTCACACGTAGTGCGGAAAATAGTTAATAAAAAATTGGAACTCACAGAGCGACGTCTTGACCGGTTGCTGTTCAAACTAGAAATGAATGATATACATTATTAAAAATAAGATCTTATCTATGATGACATCATCATTTCGAGCTGTTGCCACTTATTCTTTCTTAATGACATGTTTTTAATAACTTAATGTTATAGAGACCCTTGAACTAACCACTGTTCTACTCTGCACAATCGATTCTTTCCAAACAATGAAATGCTGGATTGATATTTTAAAAATGTGATCTGTCTAGAATCCGAATAGCTAACCACTACCGTATTCCGCACAATCGATTGATTCTCACCAAAGCATATAATACTGGGCAGATATTTAAAAATGCAAACTGTCGCGACTTCGACGAGCTAACCACTGCATTGGTGCACTCAATCTGAAAAGAATGATATTAGAGAAAAGTTATCATTAGAAATTGCATGTTATACATAAATAATGAGTGTTACATATTATAAATTACAAGAGTATGTTATACAAAAAGAAGTGTTAGAAAAAGTGGGAAATGCTAGTAGAAGAGAAAGTGTGTGCACTTCCGACGGCCCCAGGGGTGGTGCACCCTGTCGCTACGCTCTTTAAGGGCAGCGTTCCCCACCAGTATGAAATAATAAAAATTGGTTTTAAATAAATCTGAATTTTATATTCAGATACTTGTAATTTTATTTTACAAGATAAAGTTTCATAAAGAAATTTAAACTTAATTGTTTTTAAAAACAACTTAGAAATAAATAAAGCTGAATTTTAAATTTAGATACTTGTAATTTTATTTTACAAGATAAAGTTTCATTATGAATTTTAATCTTAATTGCATTTAAAACAATTTATAAATAAACATGAATTTTTAATTGAGATTCTTTAATTTATTTTATAAGATAAAGTTCCAGGAGGAATTTTAAAAACAAATCTGAAATGTTTGAATTCAGATACTTGTAATTTTACATTAGAAGATAAAGTTTTATAAATAATTTTAAAAAATAAATCTGAATTTTTAAAATCAGAAACTATATTTCTACTTTACATTGCAAGATAAAGTTTCATAAAGAATTTAAACTTTATTGTTTTTAAAACATTGAAAAAATAGATAAAAATTAAATTTTAAAATGTAAAGTAGTAAATTTCACATTAGCAGGCCTACTTCCCATATAAAAAGGAATACGTTGTGTTCCAACATAAAAATGTAGCAAATTATTTCAACAGTGGAAAAAATCTTCTTTTAATACACAGATTTTTTTTTCCAATGCACTTGGATTTTTTTTTCCAATGCACTTGAATTTTTTTTCCTTTCAATATTTTTTTCTTTTCAAATTTTCCATTTTTTTCTTTTCAAATTTTCCATTTTTTTTCTTTTCAAATTTTCCATTTTTATATATATATATATTTCTCATATTCATATTTCCATAACTTCATTTTCTTCTGCATCATCTTTAATCCGGTGGTGGCCGTAAGCATAAGTAAGCACGCCATCGTCCAATACGTACCGTTTATCATCGTATGGAGAGAGTGACACCTTACACTGTTTCAGAGTGTATAACTGATGACACTCACTCCCGATGCGGTACTGAACGTGACGTGCAACTTTTTTATCGGTAAGGTAACTATTATACATCTCATGTCTCAGTCGCTTACCGATAACTGATCGGGAGACCCCATTTTCTGTTTTTATCGTACTACTAACTGCCAATAATGAGTACATATTAGACCTGAGCCTCACAAACTCAATCCCCGGATGTGCGTTCATTTCATCATTAAAACAACCAATCTTTTTATTGACACCACTGTGCACCGGATGATTGACGGGAAAATCAGAGGTGTCAAAGAGATGGCTGTTTTTCTGCATGTCCTGATAAAAATCACGACACTGCAGAGATGCTGATCAATCTCTGTCATGAGATCCAGGGGCTGCTGACACATCTTCAGAGCAGCCTGCCATGCCAAACCAGGTGCTGTCATCAGGTGCATACAATCCAACCCATAGTACTCCCTGCACAGGTGTCGAAACTGCTGAAATACGTCAGCCAAAAGAAGAACATCACTTTTAGCGTAGATGTTGTGGTAATCCCCTAGTGTTTTTAAGTTGAATGGCCTCCATACATTCTGAGCATGAGCATAATCATCAGTGGTGGGGGTCTCGACCGACAGAGTGCTATAAAAAGCTGAGTGTGGAGGTAATACCTGCTCATCGAATTTCGCCAACGAATTCATGTACTCATATGGGTACACTCTCTTGCGAAGCAGCAGCTCAAAATTGTCGGGTATATTGGTCTTCAATATTTTGAGTTGATCAGCTGGCAGATTGGCCACTAACTTCTCCAAGGAAGCATTCATGAATTGGAGGCTATCAATAAATTGCAGCCTCACACTCTCCTTTCCCTGGTACAGGGAGATGGAGATATATATCTCCATATTTTATGGAATGACCTCTAAACTGTGGTCTTTCAGCTTTCCAAGCCCCGACATTAAGAGGTGCGAATCATAGTTTTTCAAGTTGTGAAATACTATAGGGACACTCTTGCGTAACTTATACCTAAGATTACAATTCGAGTATGCTGCACCCCTATAGTTTCCAACTATATGACAATGATCGAGAACCCTCATAATGTACCGGTCACCGTCCTTTGCAAAGGCCCTCTTACACAGATAGCAGTGGGAAGCACTGCTGAAGGCCAATGCCTCACTCCTTTAAAGTCGCATAGGTGGGATACTATTAAAACGAACAGCCAGCTGGTCTCTTTCCAGGAGCATCCTCTACAGAAAGTGGGTTACGGCATCAGGGCCCCGATAGCAATACACGGGCTTGTGTGATTCGCCTTGGGTTCCCACGACGACGTATGCGTAACCGCAGGCTTCATGATGAGCCACCTTTCCTACAAAAGGCCGACCATCGCTAGGCTGTGCACTAGGCACTTCTACCAAAAGCGACTCAAAGTCGGCATAAATCACGAACGGGACGGGTGTTGATACTCCAAATTGGAGAATTTCAAACAACTCTTCTCGAGGCTTGGCATCTCAACACGTTGCGGTGCGTGCTCTTTGCAGTTAGGAGTATGTGCCATGAGTAAATCTTCTCTGGAGAAGCTGTGGAGGCAGTGATAGCACACGTGAGAAGCAGCATGATGATTAGCTAAATCCCCGAGAAATCTCAACATACTGCGGATCAAGCAGTAATGTTGTTGAATATCCTGCCTTATGAGGAGAAGGTTAATGCATCCTCTCTTGCTGATACATGTAAAGGAAACACCTCTTCATCCTCATAGCGGAAAACATTAATGCGACAGTTGTTCAGCTTCTCTAGGGTACCAACCTTACTCACGGGTACCGGACACTCCACATTCCCCAATTTTATCTTATGCTCCCTAGGCAAATAATGAGCCACACGCTCAGGGAAAACTTCCCGCTGCAAATTGAGTCTGTGAGCGGGAAGGCACCACATGAAACACTTCTGGTAAGTGTTCTCAATGTTGATGAGTGCTTTTTTGGTCCCAAATTTGAGGGGCAGGGGCAAATAATTTTCGGGGCGCAGAGGTCTGTATTTGGCCAAGCAAACATCCATCTTAATGGCTTCATCCAATGACCACCCCGACCCCAACTGGTGATAGTCCTCGAATGCACTCTGAATCTCGAAAGCACTCTAAAAGGTACCCCTCACTCACATGTTGCTCAATCGAGTGAGAAATTAGGGCAATTCCACACCTACTATGAAACTGTATTTATCAATTCGATCTAGAAAGCAGCACGAAAATAGGCCACACATATTGCTACCGTAAACCCTAGGGTTGGTCGTGTGATCTGGGTCTTCAACACCTACTATGAAAGTAGGTCGTCGTGCTCTCTTCCTCCCCCTCAGAATTCAGTCGGACCATCTTTGTGTAGAGGA
Source organism: Amaurobius ferox (assembly GCA_951213105.1). Classification (NCBI taxonomy): domain Eukaryota; kingdom Metazoa; phylum Arthropoda; class Arachnida; order Araneae; family Amaurobiidae; genus Amaurobius; species Amaurobius ferox. The sequence continues at coordinate 178,800,825 of OX578133.1, read as the reverse complement.
CCAGGTACCATTTGATCTGATTGACCAAAAGTTCTTCACTCAACAAGCTAATCAGTGGTACGCTGATCTATTCTAACGCCAGTGTGAGATCCTGTCGATTTTCCTCTGTGGGCTCCAACGTGTGAGTCGTGAAAACGCCCAAGGCTCGCTGAAAACGACGAAGAGCTCTCAAGGCTTGCGTTCTTCTACGCTTCTCAATCTTCTCAGCGTCGGCAGTTTTCCGTTTGAGGCCTTTAGAGAAAGGGTGAGGGTGATCACAACGAATATGTTGCAACAGCACATCGCGTCGAGTGAACGTTTCATCACATAGATCACACTTGTGCTGCGCAGCATTGTGATGTCGCCTCATGTGGCGAAGAAGGTCCATTTGGGACAAAACTCTTCACCACACACACCACAATTTAAAGTTTCCAAGTGAATTTTCTCGTGACACGTTAAATCGCTTTTTCGGGCGAAACCCATCTAGCAGACTTCGCACACAAAGGGTTTTACCCCTGAGTGGATCTTTAAATGTCGCATCAAATTTCGCTTCAGAGTGAAGGACTTGTGGCAGGTGGGACATATCTATAAAATAGATAAAATGTCCATATTAGTTTGGTTTTCCAAAAAATTCCTAAAAACACTGTATAAAATCGCGAGTCAGCTGTTTTTTTTTTAAATTATTGATTGCAAGTCTTAACAATTCCTGTAATAGAAAATGTAAGACAATCCATAAAACAGCTGATTTTACCTATCTACCCCTCCAAAAAGATGGAATAAAAATAAAATAACTCAAGTGGATACCACTAGGTCCCGCTTCTCCGACCACAGCAGGTGTTGCACTGGCCTTCACATAGGGAGGTGTCACAGCGACAGGCATATCCTTCATTAAAAACACAGAACATTTAAATGAAGGAAACGTTTATGAAGCTAAATTAAATTTTTGGTGTTTGGAATTTTTAAAGTACCAAGTTCTTGTGTTATGAATGATAAAAGAATTTATTTGAATGATTGTGTTAAAAGTTCTTGTGTTATGAATTTTAAAAAATGCTAAAATCCTTATTTTTTTTTAATTCGAAAAACATCTTGAAAACTCACTTCTGCAAGAGCCATATTCAACACTGTGTGAAATTCGTTTTGCATTGTAATTTTTTTAGTATAGTAACTATTATACTAACTACTATAATGAGGAGATCGAAAACACGTCTTTCTAAGCGCAAGTCTCGAGTCAAAGTGAACTCTACACCGCGCGTATTGTGGGCGGAAGCATTACATGGCTTGTCACGCGATTCCATACGTGGCAACCTGTGATTCGCTAACAAGATGTCACATGCTTCATTACGAAATATCACATGATTTACAGATAAGGAATATCACGAGAAGCGATAAGAAACAATACATCTTTCCACACATGGCAGTCTGTGATTCGCTAAGAAATGTTACGAAACATCACATGATACGATAAGAAATATCATGTGATACATCACATGATGATTCACTGATGAGATTATATAGATAAGACATTCGCTCAACGTTTGTTCTCGTAGAAGGTTGTTATTCATTATTTTTTAAAATGTCTATCATTTTTAAACGCGAGAAGTTGAATGTAGAATATGTTCATGAATTTTATTCGGCGAATGTAGTCGATTTAATTTTTCAAGAGTTGAAAAGTCTACCCTTTCAACAATCTCATGTGGTGGTGCATGGGCACACATACCAACCGACTCGAAAAGTATATGCATTTGGAGATGCTGGGCTATCCTACGAATTTTCTGGAAACAGCGTACTTTCTGTGGAATGGACACCTCTCTTATCGGACATAAAATCACGCGTGGAAGAACATATGGGGTACAGCTACAATTTCGTGCTAGCACACCTCTATGCGGATGGACATTCCAAAATAGGACAACACAAGGACAATGAATCTTCCCTATGTTCTAAAATACCTATATCGGCTCTCAGTTTCGCTGCTACCAGATCCATAATTTTCGAGAGAAAAGGACAACCTCCTCTAAGTATTCCACTTCAACACGGTTCACTTTATGCGATGCATGCACCTACTAACAAATTCTATTCTCATGGAATTTCTGCAGAACCCGAAGTCTCGGAAGTTAGAATAAGTCTATCATTCAGAACGCAAGTGCGAGTTTCCAATGTATGTGCCGGCTGCACCGCTTTCGCCCATACCCGAAATCGATTGGAGCTATATGCATACTCCATCTATAACTACTACAGATTCGCAAAGTGATTTGGTATCGTCGACCCTGAACTATGCTACTTCTCAAAGTGGATCGGTTTCGATAGAATTAACTTCATCAAAAAAGTTTCGTTATCATTTGGGATGTAACATTTATGTTAACGTGCAACATTTTCGAGGAAATGTTAAAGTACACTTTCGAGTGTACAAGACGAATGCTTCCAATGTTATCGTGCCTACCCCTTATAGTGTAACACTCACGCCTAATACATGGAGTGTATTTTTAAAACACATTTCAAATATGGACTATGAAAACCTATCTTTCACTATTAATGATGAACTCCTAGTATGTATATATGAAAACGATATATATTTACAGCAAATACCACCTTGCAATGCACAATTCAAAAAGAAATTAGTCTTAATAAATCAGGACAATTTTCATACTCTTCAGAATATAAGTAAAGATGTAACTAAATGCTTCTTGGATCAGTTACTAATAAATATCCTGCCAAATTGTATTATGAAGCAGCAAAAACCTGCCGAAGCACTACCGACTTTGCCACCCTATGAATTAAAACGTATTTTAATGCTGTGTGTGCATAAAAATTTATGTGCAGAGCTGTATAAATCACATCAACGCGATACATGCAAAAGTCACAGGTGTACCGATTTGAAATACAAGTGCTGTACACTATCCTGCCATATGCAATTTGTGGATTACGATCTGGTCGATCATGAACTATTATTGATAAACACTCAAGAAATCGCTCGAGAGTTTTGTGAAGCAAATGAAAACAATGTTTCAATGCTACTACCAGGATTTTTTAAAAATCTCACCGTAAAGGACTATTATACGGCAATGATTGATCTGTGTTCCATGTGTGAATATACGAAATACAAGTTAGTAGAATATTACTTTTTGTAAAAATCTATGTATTATATTCGCGTTTATTAAATATTTTTTTTAAACATTGCGTCATTCTTCTAACTGAAATTGGGCTATTACAATTTTAAATTATTTTATTTTATGTTCAGTCATTCATGAATATGTTTGAAGTTTGTATTTGATGAATGGGGAGAAAAGTATGTATCTAATCTGAGGAGGGACAGGAAAAAATATTCATTATGACCGATAAAAGTTTAGGTATGAGATGAACACTAAAAATTATTTATCTGCCTGCATATTGTGAAACAAAATCATTTTAGTAAGGTTTAAATGTATTAGTTTACTTACTTTGAAAAAAGCTGTAGTTTTCTTTTAAATATTTGAATTTACAACACACTTGCATAACACTTTTCCTATTTGCATATCAATCATAACTGCAGTTAACTGCACTGTAGACTTTAAAATAGTTGCATAAATTTTAAAAGGCTGTCAAATCAATTTTTTATATTACCCTCCCTCTTTTCAATTCAGTTTCCCTGAGTCAATTTTAGTTTCTTCGGATTGAAGAGACATATCAACAATTGTAACAATAATACCATTATCAGTCTCTTGTGCTTTTGTTTTAACACAATCATTAGTATTCGCCATAACAGATATGCTTAACATTATAAAAGTATTACAGATCCAAGATGAAAAAAAAATTTGCTATAACCGATACTTTGCTTACATCCAAGCTCTCTATAAGTGCACTGTGTATGCTGAAAATTAATACATACAATTATGTAAACTGTACATAAACATAGAAAATTTGTCTTCATATCTATTGTTTATAGTAGTAGCAGGAAATGTACAATACAAGTATTATAAATATTTATATGTACTCTTTTACAGACAGTGAAGCTAATCCACCGAATGAGGAATCGCCATTGAATAGTTTAAATGATTTCAATATTAATAATAACATGTCTGAAATGAATGCCAGTTTTACTGAACAACAATCAGAGGTGGATCAACTAAGACAGGAACTTGCTGAATTGAAACAGAATTTACAGCATCAAACAATAAATTCTACCTCTGAAATGCAGATCTTAAAAGAAAAGCTAGAACAGCAAAATCGGCAAGTGATGCAATCTGATTTTATGCACCTGTTACTAAATGATGCAAAATTAAAATTTTATACAGGCATTAGTAACAGGGGTATATTTCAATGGCTTCTGGAAACAACCAAAAGTTATATGTCTGTAAATTGTCAAATCCCCGCAGAAAAACAATTGCTTATTGTGTTGGTAAAAATAAGGCACAATTTATTAAATGAAGACATTGCAGTACGGTTCAACACATCAAGGAGAACTGTAGCAAGAGTTTTCGAATCGTGACTGCCAACTTTAGCTGGGAGACTAAAACATTTAATATATTGGCCAAGTAAACACCAGTTAAAAAAAATATGCCTAAATGTTTTAAAAACTCTATATATAAAGAAACAGTATGTATCATTGATTGTACAGAGATTTTTACACAAAGGCCATCAAATACAAATAGCCGAAATAAAATGTGGTCAAATTATAAGCTTCATCTAACACTAAAAATTTTTATTGGTATTACACCTAATGGGCAAGTTTGTTACGTATCAAACTGCTGGGGAGATAGGGTGTCTGACAAAGAAATTACTTTGAATTGTGGCATCCTAAATTATTTGAAACCCGGTGATGTGGTCCTCGCTGACAGAGGATTTAAAATATCAAATAATTTTAATGTTCAAGGTATTAACCTTGTCCTCCCAACATTCACCAAGGGGAGAAAACAGCTATCATATAAAGAAGTTTTAAGATCCAAAAGAATCTCGAATGTCCGTATACACATTGAGAGAGTCATGGGATACTTAAAAAATTTTCAGATTTTAAAATCTATAGTTCCATTACAACATTAAAATATATTGATTGTATTTTTGTAATTATTTGTGGCGTTCACAATTTAAATACACCTGCAGTTTTATAAAAATGTATTATATTTTACAATGACTTCCAAAAATATCTCAATATTACATGTTTGGCCTTTCTATATTATCCATATACATCTGTCCTTTCTATATATCCCTGAATATTGTATCTATGAGTGTATATATTTATTTTCATCTGATAATCATTTCATATTTTATTGAATTAGCCCAATATTTTGCATTACTTAATAGCTATACACCTGATTAAAAAATCACCAATTACAAAATTTTATGAAGTAAAAAGATTTATTGTGCTAACCAACCATAAAAGCAGAAACATTAATATATTGTTTATTTACAATCTTATTTAATATGTGTGCTACATGTAAATAAAAGTATTTATGTATTGAATTATGGAATTTTTTTCAAATCTAACATACAGCTCTATTACATATTTGTTCTTTCTATATATCTCTGTTAACTAAATCTATAAGTGTATTGTACATATTTATTTTCATCTGATAATCATTTAATATTTTATTGAACTTGCCCATTATTTTGCATTACTCAATAGCTGTGCACCTGATCAAAAAATCACAAATTACAAGATTTTATGAAGTGAAAAGATTTATTGTGCTAACCAACCATAAAAGCAGAAACATTAATATATTGTTTATTTACAATCTTATTTAATATGTGTGCTACATGTAAATAAAAGTATTTATGTATTGAATTATGGAATTTTTTTCAAATCTAACATACAGCTCTATTACATATTTGTTCTTTCTATATATCTCTGTTAACTATATCTATAAGTGTATTGTACATATTTATTTTCATCTGATAATCATTTAATATTTTATTGAACTTGCCCATTATTTTGCATTACTCAATAGCTGTGCACCTGATCAAAAAATCACAAATTACAAGATTTTATGAAGTGAAAAGATTTATTGTGCTAACCAACCATAAAAGCAGAAACATTAATATATTGTTTATTTACAATCTTATTTAATATGTGTGCTACATGTAAATAAAAGTATTTATGTATTGAATTATGGAATTTTTTTCAAATCTAACATACAGCTCTATTACATATTTGTTCTTTCTATATATCTCTGTTAACTATATCTATAAGTGTATTGTACATATTTATTTTCATCTGATAATCATTTAATATTTTATTGAACTTGCCCATTATTTTGCATTACTTAATAGCTGTGCACCTGATCAAAAAATCACAAATTACAAGATTTTATGTAGTGAAAAGATTTATTGTGCTAACCAACCATAAAAGTAGAAACATTAATATACTGTTTATTTGCAATTTTATTTAATAAGTGTGCTACATGTAAATAAAAAGTATATATGTATTGAATTATAGATTTTTTTTAAATCTAATATACATCTCAATATTACATGTTTGAGATACATGAAAAATATAAAATGTGTTTTTAGAAATAAGAAATATACAAGAGTTCTAAATTAGAATTTGTGGAAATATAGGGTGGACCAGGCTAATTCCCGATCACTCTGTTTCCGGGGTAATTAACGTTCACCCACCTTATAGCATAATATTATATTCAAATACAAAAAAAATCTTGTTAGGAGTCTAAGTATTCTAGTTGCATGAGTAAAATAAAATGAAAGTGCTCCTGTACTGAAAATCAAGAAATAAAATATTTTGTAAAGTACTACAAAAACATCTTTAAAAAAGATTGGTTCTGAAAATCTAACTTTTTTCAAAGATTCTCATTGAAGCGACATTTCCATTGACACTTTTTTTGTTTATGCTGTTTTACAATTATATACAGTTTGAGCTTTTAAATAATATATAGAATTTTTTATATACTTTGAGAAACTGGTTACACAAATATATTGATGTATACCCCGGGTTGACGGGGTAAATTTCGATCACAGGGGTTATTTCCGATGAACATTTCACAAAATTTATGGTCCCTTTTCCTTAATGAAGACATATATAAATATACTAGATGTTATTTACATATCTTTAACTTTATTTCAGACAAATTAGGCTAATGAATGTATTCATATATTTATGCTTAATATTAGTACTATTTATGTAGTCTATATTCATATATTTGTTAAAAATAGAGTAATGAAAAATAATTATTATATATGATGGCCACAAAACCAACTTGTCACTAAACCTAATCCACAAAGCTCGAAATAAAAGTATCTGTATCTTAAAACTTCCAGTACATACTACCGATGAGTTACAGCCGCTTGACACGTGCTGTTTCAGACCCCTAAAAACACAATGGGACAAAAAAATTAGTCGAAATACAATGTCTGTCATTTGGAGCCAAAGTAAGCACGGCAACTTTTACCGAGCTAGTAGATGAAACTGACCATTATCTTTGACGCCATCAAATATAAAATCCGGATTTAAGTCAGCGGGCATTTATCCAATAGATCGCACAACATACCCAGAGGAAAGATTTTGCAGAAGAATGCTAGAATCATATAGGCTGCAAAATTCTCCATCAAAGGGAGTTGTCAATTCTTTGAACATGGAATTGCTTAATGTGGGCCTACCTGATTCTCAGCCATCTGTGCCACAAACTTCAAGTGCTGTGATACCAACCTCAAATATATCAGAGGGCAATTGCTCAAACATGCAATTTCTTAACATATCCGAATCTCATCAATTATCTTTTCTGCAAGTTCTATGCACCTCGACACCAACCTCGAGTATATTAGGCACTACTGAGTATCTGTTATCTGAGCCATCATCATCATTACAAGCTTCCACTCCCAGTACCTCATCACAGTCATTTGAAGAATTTCTGAGCAGACGGCTAAACCAAACTCCTAGAGTATTACACTCAGAAGTAAGAAGGAGAATTGATATTAATTCAGCAGTGATAACTAGCCCTCGTCGTATTTCCATAAATAATTCATTCCATAAAAAAAATAATTACTCGCAAACCTAACACATTTCATTAAAAAATTAATTCTCATCGTTATTAAAATTTAATCATGAGTACAATCAATTTTTTCATAATGAATTTTATTAATTCATTAAAAAAATAATGAGTATCGTAACCTAATTCATTCGCACTCATTAAATCCAATCGTCGAAGATCGTAAAATTTTACAAGTACCCAACTCTTAAAAAAATAAAAATAAACAGGCAGCACATTCCCCATTCACCTTCTTCATGCACATTGAGTGGTTATTCTAATCTAAGAGAATGTTATGCACAACTACATTATGTATTAAATGTGGGATTTCTACTTTAGAAAATATTGCAAGCATCTACTGGAAATATTAAAAGCATGTTATACAATTATTAAAAGCAAATTAGAAATAAATTCCAGTGTTAAAGCATTAGAAATAAATGTTTAGAAAAAAAGTGGGAAATGTTAGTAGCAGGAGAAGAAAGTGCATGCGTTTCCGACAGTACCCAGGAGGTCACGCATTCTGTCACTACACTCTTTTTATGGGCAGTGTTTCCCCCCCCCCCCCAAAGTGAAATAATTTTCCTAAAAATAATTATGAATTTTAAATTAAAATACCTGTAATTTAATGGCAAGATAGAAGTTTATGAAAAAAAATGTTAACTTTAATGTTTTTAAAACATTTAAAAAAAATAAATATGAATTAAATATTTGTAGTATTTTTTTCATTACGAGATAGAAATTTATGAAAAAATATTACAAGATAGAACTTTAATGATTTTAAATGTAAAGTGACAAAATTAGATTATTTCACACTGGCAGGCTTATTTCCCCAAAAAAATTTACAAAAAAAATATTTATACAAAAGTACACAATCGTTTGATTTTTCTTTATAGGTGAATTAGAAAAAAATATAATTTTTAAATTTAAATAAATTAATTTAAGATGAATGTATATAAGAATTGCCTACATGGAATAAAAAATAGCAAATTAATTCTGTTTATTTCTGCTTGATAACATCATAACATAATATTAAAATTAAATTTGTATTAACTTTAATAATTCATAGTCTAAATCAGAGGTGGGAAACGCGCGGCCTTGAGGCCGCATGCGGCCTGCGTGATCTTCTTGTGCGGCCTTCATACAAGGTATCTGTTATATAATATAATCTGTTATATAATCCTAAAAATATACGTTTTTAGGTTTTTTAACACTTTACAACAAAGTTGAAAAGTGTTTATGACTTTGTTCATTCTGTCTGTCTGTCTGTCTGTCTGTCTGTCTGTCTGTCCGTTAACACGATAACTGCCGTAAAAATGAGTTTATCAAAATGAAATTTTAGTATGTTGTTCAGACGGTCTGTAGGACCTATGGGAATATAAATAAATAATATCACCCAATTAGTTTTTTATTGAACCCGGGTTGAAAAAATGAAATACATTGAACCCTATGGGACCTAATTTTTCAAACATTTTTTAAGTAAATTTAAAATTCACGAATTGCTTCGAAATTTTTAGGAAATATTCACATTATCCCATAGAATATATAAAAAAAATTCAGTAAAATATGTTAAGTAGTTTTTTAATTAAAAAAATTATTTAATATAGGGAAAAAAACAAATTTAATTAAATTCTGACTTTGGGATATCTTCCAGAAAGAAAAGAGAGAGATATTATATAATAAATATCTCTCCATTTGTTTAAACGTTTTGCATATGGGAGTGGCTTCATATTTTAAAATAAATTTGGTAGATAACAATTTTTCATTTTTTTTTAAATTTTATATAACTCTTCATGATAAATTTAATTGATGGCATTTTAAATGCACTTTCCTACGTCCTAGAGAGTTAAAATTTGGTACACAGCTTAAATTTGTTGAACATTTTATTCGACAAAAATTTGATGGATCTTTAAATATAGATCATACATTTTTTTCGAAATGGCCTGAAAATAATCCCCGTTCACTTCTATAAATCATTGGTGTAATATTGTTAAAAATTCTGATGTGGACAGCACATGTCTTTCCCTGCAGACTCATATTCGTTCTCTTTATTTATTCAATGATAATTTGAGTTTATCTGCACAACATAAGTATTTTAAATGACATTGAATTTGCACGTTAAACTTAAATTAAGTTCTCATTTGATAGCTGAACTTATTGTCAAAGGTGGCGTAGCGAAAACGCGAAAAAACTAGAATATCTCAAGAACGGCTAGTCCTAGAGTAATGGGGTTAGTCTTATTCTTTTTGTTGTCAAAAATCATATATAAAATAGGAATTTAATTGATATAATTGAGCACACGTAGTCTTTTATTTTTATATATAACGATTTTTGCTGGCCATTTCGCAAAAATAGCCCGTTCCTTTTTCCCGAATCGTAGTAGAATAACCTACAAATGATTTATATACAAAATTTTGTTAAATTTGGTATATAAATCACTTGTAGGTTATTGAAATATTATACTCCAAATTTTGTTAAATTTGGTTCATTAGTTTTTAGCTAGAGTGGATAAAGGCAATTTCTGCGGCCATTTCGCAAAGAAGGCAGATTCTTTTATTACGAATCGTACTATAATCTAATGAACATCAGGATTTCCCACAAAAAACATACCTACCAAATTGTATGAAATTCGGTCCATTAGTTTTTCAATTAGAGTGGATGTAATATCCACACAGACACACAGAAACATACACAGATACACCCTTACACACACAGACGTCTTCCTAAAAGTAGTTTTTTCGTGTTCTAGAAGTCCCAAAACGTGTAGATACTTTGAAAATTCGAGTTCCGATCTTCGGCACGATTCCAATACTGTGAGTACATACACATACACATATATATTATCTGTGTATTATCTGTGTATCTAAATTCCGTGCCTATGCAATTACAATAGTTGTGATTTTAAATGATCCCTAAACTTTTATTATTTCTTCAAGGAAGCCTAATTTTAACATATGCAGAATGCAAATATCTCAAGCGATTGTAAGATGAATTACATAAGAATTGCTGAATTTTTTTTCACACAAAATTATTTAGCTCTGGAGTCTGGAATACAAGTTATATGAATGAAATATTCATTGATTTTGCATAAAGAATCAGATGATTTATATTTCGATACAGTTTTAAATATTTAAGTATAATAAATTACTGTAGTACTGTGATAATGTAAAAGATATTACCACTGAATGAATCACATTTTAGAAATTTTTAAATGAAATTACATTTCAGTTGGAAAGTGTTTCATAATCAATGCTTATGCATGATTGATCTTTCTTGTTTAAGTTTAAATTTGATACGTAGAGAAAATGTCAACTTTATTTTGTCCACTTAATTTTATCAATTGCATTAAAATGTTTGTAAACTATCTATAAACTAACTAACATACGTTAATAAACATTTAAACTGAGCTTAATACAAAAATTAACTATAAAAATCTATTTTTAGCATAATTGCTACATCAAATCATCGGCTGTGAGCCAATTTTAATTTTGTCAACTTTATTTTGGCCGACACTGAATGTTTCAATGACTACTGGTGGGAATATCCAATTGTACATTTAAAATGTTAGAACGCCATCTAGTGCAACACGGCAACACTACCAGACATGTTATATGATCTCTACACAAAAACTATTTTCTTACTATTATTGTTGTGACTGACTCCATGCACGTTAAAACGTATTATTCTTTCTGCACGAATGGCAACAGGAAGATTTAAGTTCGGGTTTTTTTGGAATTGTTTTGTTTTTAATTTAAATAAAGGAATGCTGTTTTTTTAAAAACGGAAGAATTGTTAATAAAAGAAAAAGCGGTGTTTTTTCCTGTTTATCATTATTTTATCTCACTTGATGTTTACGAATTGTGTTTGTGTATTTGAATATTAATAAAGTGTTTTATTATAAGTTTCTGTTGATTGAGATACAACAATTATGTACTAAAAAAGACGCTTGTGACTTATACGCTTTCTTAGAGAAATTATTTAATATTCGTTTTGTCCACAGCATGTCAAATTGTAAGAAAAGAAAATTAAATGAAGAAAACAGAACATTTAATGTAGAGTGGGAGTTGGATTTTTTCTTTATTTCTGTGAAAGATAAAATGGTGTGTTTGTTGTGCAATACAGTTTTAACTACTTTGAAAAAAGCGAATGCAAATAAACACTATTCGACTCATAGAAAACATAAATATTTCAATTTAGAAGGTGAATCTCGAAAAGCTGCACTTCAAAAATTGAAAAATGAAAAGCATCATCGACAAGCGTCTTTTAGTGATTTTGTAAGGAAAAATATCTCTGCAGTTGATGTTACTTACAAAATAGCATATATACTTGGAAAAAAAGGCAAACCATTTAGTGACGTAGAAATAATTAAAGAATGTATTGTTGAAGCAGTGGGTATGTTAGATCCAGAAAAAGTTGCCAAATACAAACAATTGTCTCATTCAAGAAGAACTATAACAGATGGACAGCACGAATTAGCTGAAAATATAACAGAGCAACTTCGTACAATTATACAAAATGAAGATATTTATTTTTCAATTGCTTTAGATGAAAGCACTGATAAAAATGACTCGGCGCAAGTTTTATATTTTATTCGTGCTGTAACTAACGATTTTCAATATTACGAAGAACTTGCGCTGGGTACACTAACTGGAAGAACTCGTGGAGTTGACATTTTCGAAAACTTCAGAGAAATATGTCATCGATTGCAATTAAATGTCAGTAATTTAGTCAGTGTCTGCACCGATGGCGCACCTTCCATGAGGGGTAAAAACGAAGGATTCGTTGCTTTATTAAAAAAGGAAAACTTAAGCTTGAAAAAACTGATATCATTTCACTGTATTTTGCATCAGCAAAATCTTTGCGCAAAATCCACCATTTTGCAAGACGCTCTGGATAGAGCTATTGAAATTGTCAACTATATTCGCGTAAATGCAATGCGTCATCGTGAATTTCGGCAGATGCTAACTTTAGACGAGGAAACGTACAGTATTGATCTACCGTACTACTGCAAGGTTCGTTGGCTATCAACAGGACAGGTTTTGATAAAAGTTTTAACTTTACGACGACAAATTTTAAACTTTTATCAAGAACAGGGAAAACTATGTGATCTATCAGATGAAGCATTTTGCAGAAACATTGCATTTTTGTCTGATATCATGACAAAACAAAACAATTTAAATATCTGCCTGAAAGGTAAAAAGAAGCATATATATGAAATGTGGCAAAAGATCCGAGCATTTCGAAAAAAATTAACATTTTTCAAGTCATTGCTCTCTCGTTCGGATATATCTTTAGAACACTTCCCGGAGCTAGCAAAAATGTTGAATGAGCAGAAATGTGAAAATAAAATATTCGATGAATATGTAGGTGTCTTGGATTCTTTAATAGAAGAATATAATGAAAGATTTTCACATTTTGACGAGCACACTCCTGCTATGAAACTGGTATTTGAACCCCATTTAGTAGATATATCCGCGGCTCTTACAGAACTACAAATGGAGTTATTTGAGTTGGGGGAAGATAGTATCCTCAAAGCCCTTTCTGACGCTAAAAAGGATCCTCATAGAAATCTGGAAAAACGCTGTTGAATATCCATGCCTACGAGAGCATACACGCCGTTTACTTTCCTGCTTTGGAAGTATTTACTGCTACGAGTCAATATTTTCTCTCATGACAAAAATTAAAACTAGTTTAAGAACGCAAATCACAGATGCTCATTTAGAGGATCAATTAAGGCTTCGCGTTACGAAGCTTGATCCAAATATTTAATTACTTTCAAGCAAGAAACAAATGCAAATATCCCACTAACTTAAATTTTCCATCGGATTTTAAAATTATTTTAGGAATTGTTGCTATGTCAGTTATTCATAATTTAATACTATTATTTTTCTATTGTATTTCTTTATAATGTAATATAATTTACTGTCGAAGCATTGTTGCCAGCTAATATAGTTTTTGAGTTTACAAAAATGACGATTCTGGTGTAGTCAGTTCCTAACATCTTCTCACATCGCGAGGCTAAATGATCCACTGTCTTGGTTGCCAGTTCACAGCGAGGGCATTTCTTATTTTCAGTAAAAAATATATTTCTGTCCTGCAGAAAGCATAGAGATGCTTCTCGTGTTGTCGGAATATTACCTTTGGTCAGCCATAAAAAGGAGTCCTTCATAGACACCAGTTCTCTTTTAGCTGCAGTATACAACTTTTTATGCAGAGGTTTTGTATTTATGTCGTTGTATAACATCTCAATTTGAGCTTTATAATGTTAAAATTATTTAAAAATACTTTTACTTTATTATTTTTATTTGAAGTGGTATTTAAATATGTAGTTGTTTATTAAAATTTAAAAATCTGGATGAATATATATATATATATATATATATATATATAGAAAAATTGAAATATACAAAGTGAAAAAAACATGTAAAAAGGAAGGAATGCTCGGCAAAAAGCTTACATTATGGCGGTAAGGGGTTGTGACCTTACTCCCCAGTTCAACGAGCTCGTCAAAAACGCCGCGGCATTTTCACTCCTGGTCGCCAGCCCTGGCCCAAGCCAACCTCCGGAGTGACTTTGAAATCATCACGAAACCTGGATAGAGAAGTGCACGTTTTTTTCACTTTGTATATTTCAATTTTTCTATATATATAGTGTTTGGTACCCTCATGCTGCCTTGCGCAAAAGTTACTAAAACATTTTTATTTCCGATTTTTCAATTTCTATATATTTATATTTTATATATATATATATATATATATATATATATATATATATATATATGTGTGTGTGTGTGTGTGTGTGTGTGTGTATGTGTGTATGTGCTTACATAAATAAAAATACCAACAGTGAAATATAAAAAATTACAGCGGTATCTATGAATCTAATAATTTTATTAAAAAAATAATAATTAATGATTACTGTTATAACAAGTTTTTACCCTTATGTGAATACAAAAATATTTTATATTGTAAATTTTTATGTCAAATAATAAATAAATAAGGACTTAATTTTTTTTTTTGTTATTTTTCTATATAATGCACCAAATTGTTAAAACTATACCTAACTATAATAATTTCATAAAAGTCGCATTTATAGGTACATCAACTTATGCGACCTCCTTTATTATTACCTAATTTACATGTGACCTCTAATGGTAAAAAGGTTCCCCACCTCTGGTCAAAATTCATTATTTTAACCCATTACGCAAAAAAAGTATGTTGTAATTGATAATTGCCCCAGGTGTGATCAATAATTAGAATTTCTTTTAATCCAAAAAATTGTATATACACTTTGATAAAAGTTGGTAAACTATCAAATAGACACATGATCAGGCTTTCTCTATATCAAATTTGGTTATATTATCTGTGATAGTTTTTGAGATATTTAGATGTCATTGTCTTTTGATCGGGAATTTCCCCAGTCCACTCTACTACCTAAAATTAAAATTCATATGCAAAGATAAATTTGCTATTTAGTTTAGGAAGTTTCTAATAAAACCATAGTAAAAATCGAAACTTGAACTGTATTTAAATTGTGGAATCTAATAAAATGCCAAAATAAGCTTCAAATGGAGCTGAATATTGAACTACTAACAAAATAAATACTAACTGCTTTACCAACGACGACATATTTTAACAGTCATGACTAATAAAGTTCAAATATTAAAAAAAATGCATAATAGAAAGCAAATTATATCTGAAGTATCAATACTACACAATATTAAGCCTTAAATAAATCAAATACTTTGGTGTAAATTTTTGCTAATAAATGTAATTTGTGCAGTACAACATCAATAAGAATACAAGATGCAAGAAATAAATATTACGAAACGTGGGAGACTATACTTTGTTACTTTGAAAAGAAAATTAGTGCAAAACAGTAACAAAATTGTCAAAGTATTAAATTGAATATAAATAAAAGTATACTCGAGTTTGTTGAAAAGTAGGATTTATCATCATATCCAGTAGCATGTCCAAAATTTATGCTTTTTATTTATATCAAAAACAAGAAATTCTGATTTTTAATATTTTTTAAAAACTGTTACAGTTTACTTACATTTTACATAGGTGAAAAATAGGCTTAATAGTAGAAATAATCAAATTTGGAAGAGCATTTAAACTGAAATATATTGTCATTGCGTTGTTTCAGTATGTAGATGCACAGAATTTAGGCAAAAATAAAGTAATTTTAGGACGGATACAACACATTTTGCTAATATCGCCAACAATGGATATAAACTAGTTGTGAAATTTAGCTTATTTGCCAAATACTTATAGGATAAGGTTTTAATCCTGATTGATGTTGTTACAAATTGAAATTATTAAAGATATTAATTAATAAAACAAGTATGAAATATTAAAGATATTACTTAATAAAACAAGTATGAAATATTAAAGATATTACTTAATAAAAAAGTAACAATACACATAGAAATAAGTCTGAATTTGAATTTTAAGACAACATGAAATAGCATGAAAAACCATCATCAGCATACTCTTGAGTAATTGCATATTCTGAAAAGGAAGCGAAACATTGATGTACATAGAAATATGTCTGAATTTTAAGACAGCATGAAATAGCATGAAAAACCATCATCAGCATACTTTTGAGTAATTACACATTCTGTAAAAGAAGAGAAATATTGATGTACATAGAAAAGAAATGTGTCTGAATTTTAAGACAGCATGAAATAGCATGAAAAACCATCATCAGCATACTCGTGAGTAATTACACATTCTGAAAAAGAAGAGAAATATTGATGTACATAGAAATATGCTGATACACATAAAAGAGCGCTGCAACATTCATGACATTTTAAATATTACAGATATTTCAAGTGACAGTAAGAAAAATTAAAACATTTAAAATAAAAAGAGCTTGATCTAAAATCCAAATATATGCATGTTTTCAAAGAGTTACAAAATCTCGCTGTTTGTCCATAGCTAGCATTTTAAGTTTTTGAGATATAAGTATTACAAACTTGAAACACGGAAAATTTATAATCTTCAATTTGACAAGATTATTACTCAAAAACTATAAGAACTTTTTTATGTACAGCTTTAGAAATCAAATTTCCTCATGCATATTTTTATTGTTTACTATTTATATCTATTTTTTTGTAATTTTGAAGATATTTCGAATAAAAGTAAGAAAAATTGAGAAATAAAACAACTCACTTGAACAGAACTTTTAGGTATTTTTAGAAAAAAGTTCAAAATACTGAAATTATTTTTATATATTCATAATAGATTTTATTTCTAAAAAAATAAGAAAAATTATTTACATTTTTATCTATTATATCCTTTTGCCATAGGTACTTCCTTGCAGATACTCATCGAACTTCTACACTGGATTGATGAATACTGATATATTATAGATCTACTAAAATACAACTCAACAATATATACAAGATTAAAATCAACGTGCATACTGTAGTGGAAAAACACCTACACCTTATAATATAAGTTAACATATCATTTTATTTAGTGCAAGACAATTTTACTTTGGGAGCTGAAGCCCCCCTAGGACCTTGAATTTTAAGTTACTTACCAGTAAAATGGGGATCATATGTTTGTAAAAAGACTCTTCTAAAAATTTTACATTCTCATTCCAAAAGTCTTCCTGAAACTGAATCCTCTGAACCACCATGCCAACTTCTGTCCGCACAACAAAGTCACAATACCTTAAACCAGCAATAGCCATTTGTCCCTGTATCTGAAAATATAATGATTATTCGCATGCCTTATATGTTACATTCTTAGACTTATAAATTTCTATTCAAAATGAGTTTAAACTGACCAAAAAGACTAATAAATGACATTGCTTCATCATTACTCCCACAGAATTAATAATTTAAAACATGTTCATTATATCATTATATTTAAAAACAACTGATCACTTACACAAAAAAATTAAACATGAAAAAATAATTACTTGATAAAAGTACATGTGATTTTCCTTCAGAGATCCATCACCTTTCAGGCAAAATTGCGCATTTTCCAATTTGATTTCATTGATTGGCTTTTCTTTGCCTTTATAAGAACATTTAATTTCAATTATACCTGTTCCACAGCAGTCACACTTAGAAATCCCGTCAGGTGAGGCACCTAAGTGTGGCATTTTAAGATTAATCATTAGTCCACACTTTTCTACATGGAAATTTACATGTTGGCAAACTATTATTTCTTCATAGGCTTTCATAGCCTCAGATTCATGATTTTTACCCCATGTCATACTTGGGGTAGAAATGTTTGCGTTGGACTTCATTAATCTGTGGATAAAATTAAGGTCCCACTTTTTTCTGAGAATGATACTTTTAAAATTAGAAGAAGTAAATCTCCCTCTTCTATGTTCATGCCACAATGGGCATGAACTTTGATCTTTTGTTTTCTCCTCAAGAATTTTGCAATTTCCTATTGTGAAGCATGTTTCTAAATATAATTTAATATTAAGTTTTTTTCCGAGGCTAATGTAACAGCTTTCCCCGTGTTGGGGTGGGTTGTAGAATAACCCTACCACCCCCCTGTGTTTCGTAGAAGGCGAAAAATGGGGCCCCAGTGCCGGGGGAGATAGCCAGGTACCCTGCCCCTGGGGATTATATCAGGGGACTGGTCCTCCAGGTTGATGGTTGGGCGTGGGGCTAACAACTCCACCCGAGAAAAAATTCTTGTTACGAAACCTTTAAGAAAGAAAAACCGGACTGATCTTTGGAAACGACCGCAGAAGGGAAGAGGAAAGCGGCTAATAGAAAGGAATGGTCAAAAATCTTAAGAGAGGTCAAGGCCCTACAAGGGCTGTAATACCATGATGATGATGAATGTAACAGCTTCCAAAATTTTGGGAGGCATGTCTTCTTTATATTCATCACTGCTACCAGATTCTTTCAAAGATGAATTATTTTATGATCTCATGCAAACAGCTTCAGGGCATGATCTCTTTAAAGATTGAATTTCTGCCTCGGAATAGCTCGGTAAATCAGGAATTGCTAGGCAGTTGAATTTCCGCTTTGCATGCACAGGCCAGTGTGTTTTTGACAAATCAATGTTCTTCATTTATTCATTTTCAACCTGAAAAAGAAATAATTTACAGACAGTAGAGAAAAAAATGTACATTATACACAAAGACCTTTAACACAAATTATATCTTTTTTGATGCAAATGAATGATTCCATTTGCAGGCAGAATCTGTAGATGAAACAGTGTTACTGTAACCATTGCATGCTAATTCTATTTTAAATAATATGGCTGCTACATGGCTACAAGCTTCACCTCACCTATAACAAGAAATCAAATTAGTGTTAATTTATTTTTCTCACACACAAATTTATTAACGCATGTGTAATACATGTTTTGAAGATAAACATTGAATAAATTTAATTTTTCTGGTCCACAATCTTTCTTATGTTAACAAAGTTGACAAAATCTGGAAAAATTATTAAATAAAATATTATAAGAATATAAAAATTGTCTTCTTTTCGCCCTTAATACACACTCAAAAATTTTTATGTTATTGATAGCTATGCTACTTCTAATTTATATAAAAAAAAATGAAGCAAATAATCTAAGAATGTAAGGAGAAATGGCTATAATAAACTATAATAATAAATGTGTAACCTATTATAATAAATTTTTGTTTATTTTTATTAATATTTAAAATAAACTTGTAGGATACCATGAAAAATATTATAAAATATGTAAATGGACGCATGCATGTTCATCCACTGCACAATGCATATCTTAAGTATATACTTAGTTTATGAAAACTACTTTCATTAAATTGCATGTAATGTAGTGGAGCGATACTTTAACCATGCTGCAAAGAAAGAAATGCTTCTGGTGGAAGAGTTTCAATTTGAAATATTATTTACATTATAGGGCGCAGTAGCCCAGTGTTAGCGCGTGGGAATTGCACTCGGTAGGCCTGGGTTCGATTCCCTCTGCTGCCAAAACTGCCGCTGTGTTCACTCGGAGTACGATCACGTTAAACATGTGGGTCCATAAGTCCTACCCAGAAGTTGGTGGTAGGAGAAGGAGGGTACGATCCCTGTGGGTGCCTCCTCCACTGGGTTCCGGTCTAAATTGGGTGGCTCTTCCCGGCCATCCACCACCTTTCTGGTAGGTTGGACGGTCTGGGTCTCAATAACAACAACTATATTTACATTAGTCTATAGACTGCAGGAACCACAAACACTTTGCATGCATGAAGACCATCTGCGAACAGAGTTTTTAACTGTTAATTGTAAATGAATATTTTTTTTAATGTTTCTCTTATGTTTTAAGTTGTAGACATGCAAGATTTTTTCTATACACGAAATCACAAGAGCAGAGGTCCATAACCTTATACTATCAGCAGGCACCAAGTAAAGGAAATAGTGCAGTAAATAATATAATTTTAATTACAGGAGGAATATGGTGCTCAGTAACAAATTACGAATGCTTATTTTATTTATATGCTGTACAGCATGATGTTTTATTTATATTGTACAGCTTGCAAATTTCTATAAAACCGTTGAAACATACTCAAAATTTCTCATATATCTTGTTTACACTAACTGCTCCAAAGTATAAACAAATCAATACTCTCCAGAATTGTGCAACACTTTCTTGCATCACTTGGTTAAATCTTTCTTAAAATCTTACTTTGAGGAATAATTTTTAAAATGTCATATTTAATACATAAATGTTATATGTTAATTTACATGTTTAAATGTATATATATATATATATATATATATATATATATATATATATATATATTACTTTAGTAAGTAACATTTAGTACAACAGTTAGTACGTATATCTATCACTTTAAGTTTTGCATATATAAAAACATTTAACTTCATTAAAACTTTTAAAGATTGAAATTTTTCAGTCTTCAACTTAACAAGACACTTCCTCAAAAACTATAAAAGCTTTGTAAAAAAATTATTAATCTCGAAACTGGATTTTCAACTGAATATTTTTATCTTTTACTGTTTATATCTATTTTCTATAGTTTAGAAGATAATTTGAGTGAAAGTAAAAAAAGTAAAACAAAATCCCACTTGAAAAAAATCTTTTCAGTTTCTTCGGAAAATAAAAAAGGTAAAAAAATATTTTCATATATTCATAATAATCTATATATTAAGAGCAGCATTCTAAAGTTTTAGGTTGCATATGACATCAGATGCTGAAAACATAGCTGGATATTGGACTCATTTTCAACAATGGAGAATTCTGAAGCTTTACATTGCATATGGCATCAGAAGCTCGATATTGCACTCATTTTTAATTGATTTACAACAATGGATATTACATTACATTCTTTTGTATTGCGGCTATGCATGCAGTGCTGCATTGTCTTTTATTATATTATTCCATGAATAAACCTGTTTTTAAATTACTTATAGGTAAAATGCCCGCGGGCCTGACCAGTTCATTCTAAATATAAAAATTATTTTTTTGCCATATTTCCAATAAAATAAGTAAAATTTTTCTAAATATAAAAATTATTTTTTTGCCATATTTCCAATAAAATAAGTAAAATTTTTCTAAATATAAAAATTATTTTTTTTCCATATTTCCAATAAAATAAGTAAAATATTTCTAAATATAAAAATTATTTTTTTGCCATATTTCCAATAAAATAAGTAAAATTTTTCTAAATATAAAAATTATTTTTTTGCCATATTTCCAATAAAATAAATAAAATTTTTCTAAATATAAAAATTATTTTTTTGCCATATTTCCAATAAAATAAGTAAAATTTTTCTTAATATAAAAATTATTTTTTTGCCATATTTCCAATAAAATAAGTAAAATTTTTCTAAATATAAAAATTATTTTCTTGCCATATTTCCAATAAAATAAGCAAAATTTTTCTAAATATAAAAATTATTTTTTTGCCATATTTCCAATAAAATAAGTAAAATTTCTTTACATTTTAACATATTAGGTTTGGAAATATAAAAGTCCAACATGTTTACATTTTTCGTAAGACTCTGATTTCTGTCATAAATAGATATCCCATCAATGTATTGCATATAACGATAAAAATGAGTTATAAAAAATAAGACTAACTGTATTAATATTTTAGAGTTTCATACAGAATTTAGATAAAATTAGATTTAAAAAATGAAGTATTTCAACTTTATGGTTTGAGATGTTTTGTAAAAGTTTATTTATTATAAGCATGATAATATCATTCTTAAGCTCAACTCTTTGGTTCGTATGTTCAGACGCATGCAAACTCCAACACAAACTTTGCAAATCAATTTATTAATATAAAATCTTGGTTGGTATCGAGTTTCAAGGAGATCAGCTGAATAAAAATAGTCACAGGGAATGGCCCAAGATAATGTACAAGGAAAAAAGGTGTAAGATTTGCTTTTTGTGAGTAATAAATATAGGTGAGTATTATCGCTTTATTTTAAATTTTATGCTTGTGAATATCACTATTTAGCTCGATCGTTTAATTCACCTGTATTGGGCTTAAATTTTTGAACACATATACTCTCTCTAATCGACACCAAATTACAAAATATTTTAAAATTTCAATGTTTACATTTATTTTAAAATTTAAAGTTAGATTTTAGAATACATTTAAAAACAGATAAAAATATGTAAAAATGAAAAAAGAAGCGGCTTCCTTTTTAAGGAAATTAAAAGACATGATGCGAAGTTTCGGATTTATACTGCACAATGAACAATTTGGTGATACATGAAATATTTCAGTTATTGTTGTTCTTGACAGCAACCTTATTCTAAATCAGAGATTTCAATTATGATCTCTGGATAGAAAATCATCTGACCAGTACATATAGCAATTATACAGTTTATACAAATATAAAAATGAGTACATTTAAGTACAAAACTTATTTGAATGAAAACTGAAATTTCACAGAATTAGCAAAACAATTTAATGTTATTTAATTTTATGCCATGTACATGTTAAATTTACAATGTGTCCTGTATCTATGTAAAGTATTAACTTGCTTGACATCTTTCCACAGCAAAACTAGCAAAATTGTCTTCTATGCCAGATTTTAATTACGATCTCTGGACAAAGAAGAAATTCAGCTAGCCAGTATATGTAAATATTCTACAGTATATACAAACTTAGAACGTAATCTTTTCTACAAAACTCATATCGAAAAATAAAATGACAAACATGTTAAATGTGCAATGTAAAAATAAAAGGTGAGGCAAGGTAGCAAGGTGAACATATTTTTCAAAATATGCAACTCAGCACAAAATCAAAACTTGTCATATAAAAAACTAGAAAATATTTATAACTTGAGTAAAAATATAAAAGTAAATAATGGTAAATTGTAATGGAACCTGCCTCAAGCAGAAGGGAGTTGAACATACTTTTCAAATTATAGAGATTAGCATAAAATTAATTTTCATATAGAAGTTCAGCTTTATAAATAGGGAAAAATAAAGACGATGAAAAATAATTTTTGTGTTGTTTGTGATATATGACTGCCTGTAATGAACAAAGGTCTAATCCTATGCCTATTTTAAGTAAATCCTATGCCTATCCTATGCCTATTCTATTCCTATCCTATGCCGTCCTATCCTATGCCTATTCCTATCCTATGCCTATCCTATGCCGTCCTATCCTATGCCTATTTTAAGTAAAAAAATAAGTACTTACAGATAAAAGTTGAAAACATACAACCATATCTAGACATAATTGCATGAGTAATGACTGTGTTACGATTTTGCACATCTTTATTTACTAGAGATAAAATGTACATACGATAAACATTTGAATAAAAAGTAACACGTACATGTAATGTAAAATTTTATCATCTTCTTTACCCCCAACATAAACATTTAGCATGTAAAGTAACTGGCACACGTTAAATTGTGGGTAATTTAAATACTTTCATAGCCTTTTATCCTTTCATACTTTTCTGATTTTCATAAATATATAACTTTATGATGGTACATTTCTACACATCGGCCATGTTTTCATTCCGCCATGTTACAATCAATGTTGGGAGTTGGCGAGCGTGGCGAAAAAAATACCATCCAAGCGTTTCGCCAAACTAGAAAAAGAATAAAATTATGCCCTAATTATAAAGATCATATAGCCATACTGCCAAGGGATAGCATCTTTCATGGAGGACATTGTTTCTAAAATAGAAACTTACATATAGCAATAAAGAACCACAAGTCAAAATAAAATTCTGTTAACACATGTTGCTATTTATTATTTCCCAAAATAGCTAATAATTGCATTGAACTTGAAAGCTGATAATTATAATTTACCACTTCTGTAATTTTATAAACAGTAGTAAAGAATTAAGCATTAAATTTTTCCATCATGACACTAAGTCCAAAGAGATAGTTTTGTGATAAATGGATTTTAGAGTTTGAATGTTTCTAAATAATCTTATTTTGCTTGAAATGCATTTTCTTTATTTTATTTAAAAACACTGGTATTAAACTACATTTTAGCAATTTGTCTCCTTTACACTGCGATTTTTAACATAGCTAGGACATTATTTTTTAAAATGACAGCATCACTAGTTGTTAGCTGCATGTTATTTAATGTAAAGGAAGTATTAATATCTAATGCTTTGTCTTTATTGTCTGTAGACAGAACACAAAATGTTTTACTTATTACAATAGATAATTCATTTATTGCATTTTTGCAATAAATGTTCTTTCCTTGTATGCCCATGATATCTGATACAGTTTCACATTAAAATTACATTAATACTTATAGATAACATTAGTACGAATGCATTCTTAGTATGAATGGCGATGTTTTGATATGCAACTACCCATTCCCCAGATGCTCTTGAAGAGACTACTGTAAAAAATAATTAACATCCACAAAAACACAGTACTAATTTATAAAATACATCAGACCTGTGAATATTCAAATTACTTTGCATTAAGTGATTTGAAGTCATAAAAATATCTCCCTTATGCATAAAAAATAATTTGTATTCAATTGATAAATTTTAAGTCCTGTTAATATTATATACTTTGTTAAGTACGGGTTAATGTTAATGAATGCCTATTTTCCTTTAGACTATCAATTTTCTAAGATCATTATAAATTTTTATACCAACATGTTTATATATTTCTGAGTTAGTGTTCGTAAGTTTAACTAAATTACTCATGTGCAATTCCAAATTCTTCACAAATGTATAAACAATAGCAACATTTGAACTTACTGTTGGAAAATTTTTAGAATAACATTTTATGCAACTATGGTTCGACATGTGGTTGGATGGCAATTGGTTTTAGCTTGAAAGATGAAACAAATACATATATTACCTTCAGTACCTAAAACAGTGACGTGGTCACATTTCTTTGGGTTATATAACATAATTTGTCTTAACTTCTACTATTTTCTGCAAAATTTACACATTCAATCATAATTGTTTATTTTTAGCGTATTATGATGTAAACAGTTTGTATACTAGCTTTGAGAAAATATATATAATCTTCACTTTCAAAACACTACTTTGTATTAAAAAGTGAAAGAAGGTAAACAGTAAAAATTAATATTTTACAAGGGGAAACATACGAATGCAATTGAAAAAATTAGCACAATTTACTTCTCAGCAGATTGTTGAATTTTGGAGAAAATAAATAACACAGATAAGCAATTTAACATTTTATTGAGACAGCAAATCTTAACATTTATACAGATTTCTTGGTATTTTGAATAGTCATAGATGCAATTACAGATCATTTAATATATATTTTAAATAATCTGTTATAAGTCATGACGAATCTCTAATTGATGAGATTCAAACAATCAGAAAGGAGTAACCTGAAAAAACAAGGTATGATTAAATACAATTAAAATAATAATGAAATTTCAATATGTATTTCACATTTTCAAAAATGTCATAATATTTTGAAACTAATAATTATTTTGATATGAAATTTTCAGCCCCATACACTAGTACTTTTAAAAACTAGAGCTGCATTTTAATGCAAAAAAATTCTTTGTAACACTTTACAACATAGTTGAAAAGTGTTTATAACTTTGTTGTCCGTTCATACGATAATTGCCATAAAAATGATTTTATCAAAATAAAATTTTAGTATGTTGTTCAGACAGTCTGTGGGACATATAGGAATGTAAATGAATCACCCAATTAGTTTTGGATTGAACCCGGGTTGAAAATGGGAAATATATTGTACCCTCTGGGAACTGATTTTTTAAACATTTTTAAACAAAGTTAAAATTCACAAATTGCTTTGAAAATTTTAGAAAATATTCAAATTATCCCATAAAATTTATAAAAAAAAAATTTGAGCAAAATATGTTTGGTAGTTTTTTTAAATGAAAATTAAAATAATAATAACACCCATATTATATGAAGAAATCATGGGACCCACTTGAAAATAAAATATTGCATCCATCTTTTTTTCCCAATGTAAAAACCGTTATTTTTAAAGTTCTTTTAAATTTATATTTAGTGTTGCATCCATCCTAAAACAGCTTATATTTTGCGTAATTTGTGACAGTAAAATGGTTCACAATGTTAACCGATGTATAAGCGAATGATGGTGTATCCAGTGCCTGCCTATTTGTAATAAATATTGCATATTTGAACTGTATGCATTTTAACGTTTAAATTCAATTCTATGTTTTAAAATTTTTCAGCATAATGAATTAAATAACCTGATGAAAAATAACTCAAATTTTGCTGTTCTAAATATGTAAATTGTAATGGTGATAAAGATATTTCTCAAATTATACAGCTTGACACAAGATTAAAAACTTGAAATTTAAATAGAGATACTTTTCATATAAAACTTGAACTTTCAATATAGAAAATGGTCTCAACTTGAGGAAACTCCTAATTCAGTAATTGTAAGATTCCATCAAAAGCAGGAGCGAAAAGAACATATTTTTCAAAATATGCAATTTGGCATGAAATTAAAACTTGTCATATAAAATTGGAAAGTATTATTTATAACTTATATAACAGTGGATAATTGCAAATTGCAATAGAATCCACGACCAGCAGAAAGGAGATTGAGATATTTTTTAAATTATACAATTTGGAAAAAATTATAAATTTTCATATAAAACTTGAACTTTCAATACAGGAAATGGTCACAATTTGAAGAAAATTCTAAGTCAGTAATTGTAGGAATCCACCATTAGCAGTAGCAAGGTGAACATATTTTTCAAAATATGCAACTCAGCACAAAATCAAAACTTGTCATATAAAAAACTAGAAAATATTTATAACTTGAGTAAAAATATAAAAGTAAATAATGGTAAATTGTAATGGAACCTGCCTCAAGCAGAAGGGAGTTGAACATACTTTTCAAATTATAGAGATTAGCATAAAATTAATTTTCATATAGAAGTTCAGCTTTATAAATAGGGAAAAATAAAGACGATGAAAAATAATTTTTGTGTTGTTTGTGATATATGACTGCCTGTAATGAACAAAGGTCTAATGTGAAAAATGTTTTGACATTTCTCTTTAAAAATTGCTTTTCAAATTGTCTCTAAGTTTAATTTCGGGGTGGGAAGACATGAGTTCGTCATCAAAAGCAAAGTCCCTGTGTGATTCTATATGAACCACAGCGTTCATTTTATCTATGTACACTCCAGCTGACATTTTCTCCGTTACGCTACCATTAAGTACCAAGCTCCAGACAGAAATTTGCGACAAGCGCTCAGCATCATCACTCATTAAAAACACTGTAGGAGTTTTGCAAAAGAAGCTAGTGGAGTGTGGCACTGTCTTTCATCTTCTTTTCAATAGAGCAACTGAAATGATGAATGACTTGGACATCGTCCCCAAAAAGCCTAGAATTATCCGAAGAATAACACATCGAGACAACCCTACCGTAGAAAGTGTCGAAGACTATTATCGAGTAGTCATCTACAACAAGGCTTTAGATGAAATTAATCAAGATTTGAACTCAAGGTTTGACGAATCCGTACTGAACATCTTTGATATTAATGTTCTCATCCCAAAAAATGCAGATGAAAAAGCCGAGGACAAAGCAAGAAAGCTAAGTGCTCTGCAAAATATATCACACAAATTTGGTTTAATTCTGGATGATCGTGGAAGTAAAAGTCTGTTCGAAAGTGTACTTCAAGGAGAATATGAAATTTGGTATGAGTTTCGGAAGAATGCCTCTGAAAAAAAACCACAGATGTCTTAGAATTTTTGGAGAAATGTGATCCATATGTTTTTCCACGAATCTACAAACTTCTCGCCCTTCAAGCTACGTTCCCAGCAAGTGTTGCTTCAGCAGAACGTAGTTTTTCGTCATTGAAGCGCCTTAAAACTTGGCTTCGAACGCGGATGATAAAAGAGAGACTTTCAGGACTAGCATTAATACACATCCATAGAGACATTCATATTGATGTAAATAAAGTGATTGACAAATTTTCAAAGAAACCAAGGCGTCTGGACTTTTCACTATAAACTTTTTTTTAGAAAGTTGCTTGTTATAAAAAAAGTAAAATAATTACAACGTTTTCGTAATTTAGATTTAAACTTGTTCTATTAAATATATTGTAAATTATCGTTTTGGTTGTTGTTTAAATGCATATGTATTGTATCCTTTATTAACTTATGTTTTCTGTCATACTTAACTATAATTTACCCTAAACCATATTTCCATATAGTTTAATGATAAGCTCAACTTTAATTATAAAGTATATTAATATGACTTAAGAACAACAAAATTTATCTAAACTATTCAACAGCCCAAAATTAAAAATTTTCCAGGGGCGTATTCCTGAAACCGCCCCCTCCCGTAATAAAACTCTGGATCCGCCCTTGTGGAGATTGAGATACTTTTCAAATTATACGGTTTGGCCCAAAATTATACATTTTCATATAAAACTTGAACTTTCAATATAGAAAATGGTCTCAACTTGAAGAAAGTCCTAATTCGGAAATTGCAAGAGTCGATCAAAAGCAGGAGAAAGAAAAACATATTTTTCAAAATATGTAATTCAGCATGAATTAAAAACTTGTCATAAAAATTGAAAATATTTATAACTTGAGTAAAAATATAACAGTAGATAATGGTAAATTATAATAGAATCTGCCACAAACAGAAGGGAGATGAAGAAACATTTTAAATTATACAGTTTGGCACAAAATTAATTTTCATATAGAACATGAAATTTCAATATAGAAAATGTTCACAACTTGAAAAAAATTCTTGAAGGATATCTTCAGCTTAAAAACATACGCAAAAGTACACTATGAAAGTATTCTAATGAAGATACCATACAATTAAATTTTCAACCCTGTCATAATGTTTCCCTTATTATATCCCTATGTGTGTATAAGGAAAGTTATATTTCACAGCAATGGTGAAATCCGCAGAATTTATATTAAGTATTAAATCAAAGAAAAGTTTGGAAAGTTTACCTCTGTGTCAATTGTACCATACACTTTTTGATGATCTAAAATGGATCCAGCCTTTGGGTATTTCACATGTTTAGATTGGAGTAATGTAAGATGACTTTGCACATCACGGCTTCAAATTTCTCCAATTATCAGCTTCATGTTGGGACTTTTCAAAATATCCCTTTAATAAAGAGGATTTAAAATATCCCAAACACATTTTTGAAAACATTGAGAACAAAACTATCACTAAATGTTGAATTAGTATGTAATGCCATCATAGAAAATAATAGAAACTTACACAATTACTTTCATTTTGCACTTAATTTCCAGCCCTTTTCATAATTTAGCAACCAGTTACTCAGATCTTGAAATATTTTGTAACAGCCGATACACTCATATCTATTCTAGCTCATCAATATATACTTGGTGAACAATTATTTTATGTTACACTACAGTTAATAAGTATTTTGGACTCATTTGAACATTTTTTAAAACTATAGTCTGACAGAAAACAGAATTTTCAAACTTAAACATGCTTGATACAGTTTAGCATATTCAAATTTACTATTGCATAATACTCAAAAGTATAGCACACTTTGCAAACAAAATAAACATTAAAACTATGCAGGTATAAGCATACTATCGATGGCTAAGTCTCGTGATAATGAGACTTCATTTACAAATTTCTTATAACAAAAAATGTGATTTATTCTAAATTCAGCATAAAGTTGATATAAAAATGTGCACGTACTCCGCTAAATAAGAAGCATATCTCTAAATTATAATTTCCCTAAAATACTAAATTTGATATAATTTAAATTAGACTATTTAAAAATCTGCAAAATTCCAGAACTTTGAATTTTATGTAAAAATTGCAAAAAAATGATACTCGGGAAAACAGATTCATTAAATATGTAAACAGAAATAGTTTCAATAAGAATTGCTATCAAAGGTATAACATACCCGAGTTCAATAGAGGCAAATTAAAAGGAAAAGTTTGGAACATTTTTTCAGCGTACTGTATCATATTTTTATTCATTATCGGTGCAGAATCAGCTACAAAAAGCTATTGTCCAATTCAACATTGTGGGTGAATTTGTAAGGTAAATTATTGATCTTCTAAATGAATTTAAAATTTAGCCTTCACATGTAGAAGTATCTTAATATAGATAGCTTATATCTATCTTAATAAAGAATTGACTTTCTAGTATTCAGTTACTTTGAGAAATTATTTCAAGCTACATCAGGTATGCGATTTTTAATGTTACATAAATGCCATAGTATTTTAAAGCTTAAGTTTAACTATACGTGACAAGATAATATATCAATAATATAAATAACAATAACATAAAATAGGAAAATCAATGTGTCAAAATAATGCATGCAATTCATATTACTACAAACAAAATATAGCAACTACAGAAATGTTAAAAATCTCTGGAAGCATAAGTCTATGCTAACTTAAAATGAGAAATAGACAATCAAAAATATATTTGCTTGTAACGTTCTAGTATGCACACTGAATACTTAATCATACAAAGAAAAATTATTAATTTTATAAATGCTTTGGAGACAATCAAAATAGCATGTTTTTATTTTTTTTAATGCAGCTTTCATATATTTCTACAAACAATTGTTAAAATTTTATGTCAATGTACATATTTTATAACTGAAATACAAAACAGTCTTTAAAGTACAATAACTATATAAAAACACAAATTTCAAAATCAAATCTTGCTATCTTGGCGATAAGTCATCGACAAACCCACGCCAAAATGAGATAGCAACCCTACAATTGCATTACAAAAAAAAATCCTATTTAACTATTATAAAAAATTAATTTATTGAAATTTCAGCTTTAAGAAACCAATTTTCAAACCTTCTTTTCAAGATCTTTACATACATTTACTTTTAAAAAGACAAAAGGAAGCATAAAATATTAAACTACTTACACTGCGCAATGAGGAATTTCACGGTTTTTTTTTTTTTGGGGGGGGGGGGTTATCGTGTAGTAGAGAAAAAATCATGAGTGATAGTATATATTTTTTTTAATTTTTGAACTTAAATAGCTAATATAAAAATGTTTAAACTCGCACTTGCAATCCGGCGCGAAAACGCTGTTTCTGTAATGGCCGCTCTTATGACGTCCCTATGCATGTAAACAAAGAGCGCAATACACTGTTTACTGTGGATTCCGAGAGGTGCTCACTTGATTCTCCGACAAAATATTTTATATATCATATTTTTATGATGAGTGAGATTCTAAAACCGACCTACAAGTACTGTTTAGTACCTTGCTGCACAAATACAACGAAAGCTGTTTTTAATGTTCCAAAAGATCCAATTAAACGAAAAGCATGGACTAAAGCAATAAAAAGGGACGAGCAGAAAAATCCAAAATTATCGAATAAAGCATCTCTTTGGTGTTGTGAAGATCATTTTTTGGTAAGTAAACATTTGCTTTTGTTTAAATAAAATTTACTTGGATTTATGGCCGTAACCAAGGGCAATTTCTTCGGCAGTTTATAAAGCCATATTTTCCTTTTCTCGGGATCTTGAGGAAATTTAAACATTTCCAACTTCTTCCTCCAATGATTAGTGCCATTTATTATACCACAATCACCCATTTTACAGATAAAATACGTATCAAACATCAGGCAAGTAACATGCGCTCGCCATTGAAATAGCATAGGCAGACGGTAACAGACAGTTACGGCAGGAGCTTCAATGGCGGTTGAACTAGCCTGTCTATATAGGAGCCTTAGGATGTATGGCGTCACCTTCGTGAACTAAAGAGGCCATACAGGGGTCATAAACCAAACCTCCTACGTCATCGGAAAGGGTGTTAGGAAATTGTGCTTGCTAATGCTAAACGTATGAGCGACATAGGGTATCTCCAGAACATTGGATATTTTATCATTATTTCATAGCCATTACAGGTATGTCTGTTTTACTATGTGTTCGTTAATGTTTCTGACAGTCGCTGCCGAAAAAAAAATTAAATTTTTTTGGTAATTTTTGCAGTTTTTATCATTTTTCTTGCATCATACGTTAAGCCTTGTCATTCAATGTTCGTAGTATATGTTAACGGAAATGTAGGGGCAGAGTTTTGTAATTTATCGTGTTTTATACTTTTGTATTTTATCATTTATTAAAGCTTTGACTGTCTTTCTATGCATACGTTATTGTTTTACGTAATTTCTGTCGGTAACCCTGTGATATTTTGTATTTGTTTTCATTTAATGTTCATAGCGTATGTGAATATTGAATTGCTATCTCAAAACATTTTCTATCTAAAAAGTGTTTAGCTTGTTTATTTATTAGGCTTCACTTATATTTATTTATTATTTAGAAATTCTTTGCCATCAATATTTAATTTTGTCTGATCTGCAGTTTATGTTGGAATTGTGAATGTGGAGTGTACTATATGCTCCTTACTTTGTTTGCCAAGGAATTTTGCATATATTTAAGCTAAATCCTAGTGACCTAACTCTATTGTTTAGCGTATATGAAAAACCTGAACATAGTAGTTAGATTTCTTGGTGGGCTTTTTCATGACTAAAGGGCATGCTCTGTTGTATATTCAAATGTAAAGCTTATTTAGTACTTTCATAAAGAAGTATATTTAATATTATATTGTTCGTAACAGATTTACAGCTTACTTTTATATTTTGATTATTCTTTTTAAATTATTTCGTTTTTATTATAATTCATTGAATTTTAATAACTAAAAATGCCAAGTGTGTTCTTGATGTCGTTCCTGGTTATTTTATTATAAAAATGGTTCTAAAATTAGCAGCTTTAAATTTCCTGTTAATGAAGAACTAAAAAAAGTGGATTTTGTTAATATCTAGAACTAGCAAGTTTCAAAATATTCAAAGGTAAGCTCTATTTTCTCATTAATAACATTAACCGGAAACTTGCTGTCTGGGAGACTGCTGCATTTACAAATCTTCCCTTTACACAAAAATGAACTTGTCCTCAATCATCACTCCACCTAATTGTTACGCTATTAGTCCTCTCCCCCCCACCTCATTCGCAACACTTGCACATTCTTAGTTATTGAAAGAAAAAAATATTTTTATTAGATGCAGTCTGCTAGACGGTACGTTTCTGTTTACGTAATTTTTTCCTGTGAAATATCTACATGACGGGACCGTCAAAGCGAGTATGGTGATAAAGACTTTGAAGAGACTATTTTGCGATGGTTTAATGAATTTGGAAATGATGTTAGTGATATAGATAGTATTTTAGAAGATGAATATATAAATTCCGAACATGAAAGTGATTCAACATTGTCAGAAAAATCGGGTGAAAATGAAGAGATAAGAAATAATGAAAACTTAGTGGATATTAAATATATATATGGAAAACATCAGTACCGATGGTCTGTTTCAGAAGTTCGACCCTCGTCACGAACAATAAAAACACAATATAATCATAAAAGTGCCAGTTTTATGAGGTATCTTTACAATGCATACATATATTGTGGTAAAAAGACTCTGACCGAATTGGGCTACAATCTGAATACAGAAAATTTTCTAAACCAACGTAGTCTGTTTTGCACCTTGTTCAACCTATTTTTGGAGCAAATTGAAATGTTACTGCGGATAATTGGTTCTCGTTCATAGAACTTGTAGACATCCTATTGAAAAAACAAGCTAACTTACATCGGTACAATGAAAAGAAAACAAAAGAGAAATTCGACCCAAATTTTTACCTAATAAAACAAGAGAAGTTGGATCAACATTATATGGCTTTCGAGAGGAATCTAGAATAATTTCGCATATCAACAGGAAAGGTAAAGCAGCAGTACTCATCTCTTCAATGCATGACAGAGTTTGCACTGATATTGAAACGCAGAAACCTGAAATTATCTCATATTATAATGCAAACAAAGGTGGAATAGTTAGTTTTGATGAGAAATGCTCCAAACATTCCTCAAGTCGTCGCACACGCAGATGGCCTTTAGCTGTTTTTTCCGCATTCTGGATGTTTCAATAGTAAATTCATACGTTTTACATCAGTGCTACAAGGATAATGAGGAAATAAAGGAAAAGTCTGTATTTGCGAAGTTATTAGCATCCACACTAGTCCAGGAACATATGGAAAGACGACTCGAGAATTGCACTTTATAATAGCTCTAATCTTTATGAGGTAAGGATAAGAATTATTTCACTTACGGTATTTAATTCATTTAAATTTGTCTTTTTATTTCAATTGCATCATTGTCTTATTTTTTTGCATGTATATATTTTAATATCGTATTTATAATTCTTTTGTGCATGATTTCAATTATAAATCTAGATGATGTCTTACTTGGGCAGCATCGATTTTTTTATTATGTGGTCTACATTTTGATGCTTTTTAATTTTTATTGAGGAACGAAGACAATTAGAGACCATTATTTGCTTTCCTTGCAGTATGTATATACATATATGTTATGTATATTTTTATTGTTTATAAAGAAAATAAAGCATATTTGTTTCCCTTTTCTATAAGTATTTATTATTTCTTTACTTGCAATATATTTATAGTATTCTGACAGTGTAGTAAAAATTGTATCGTCCAATGTCGAATTTTGAAATTCAAGCTTTATCATAACCGATAACTTTTTGAATTTTATAAAAATGTTACATATTTCGCCAATTTGGTAAAAGAGTAATTGAGAAACAGGGCCGGTAACAGAAACATATTTGAGTAAATGGTAAGGAAACTCTGCTCGTACCTTGCTATGCTTATAAATATGAATATCAATCATCCCCATGGGGACAGCTGAAAATAATTCTTGGATGGACAGTGAAATGTGAATCAAAATATAAATTTCCTAAACAGTTGCCTATGTGATATTGTGCCTCTGCATATATCTAACAGTTCATACATAGTTTCAATGGTTGATGGGTATTATATATTTTCAGCATTTGTTTACAACATTTAGCAATAAACACTAGTTGAATACCTGTTAAAAATCAACGATCTCACAAATAAGCTACCCCTGAATAATGTAAATAGTTTAATAATTTGTGTTTCACATTTATTTGACATATACTTTCAAACTATCTACCCGTATACAAAATGTGAAGTTTCTATGCTATTGCGATGCATATTTTTTCTATCCCTTCACCTTTCGAATGTTTTTCTGTGTAACCCCCCCCCCCCCCCCTAAATGAACATTTTTGAAAAGCCGTATTCATCTTGGGTTTTTTATCAAATAATTAGCCCATCTACTAAATTTCAAGCCTCTATCACATTGTAAAGGAGGCGTTTTTCATTTGTTCATCAAATCGAATGTTGTAGTGAGCCGCACCCCCCTACAATAGCTAATGTTGGAATACTGAAATTGCCACTTCCTTCCCAACTATTTACCCATGCATCAAATTTGAAGTTATCTTATCGCAAAGTATGCCTTTTATATCATTTCACCTTTCGAATGTTTTTGTGTGGAGTATCCACCCCCTTAAATATACATTTTAAAAAAACCCATTCTTCTTGGGTTTTCTATCAGATGATTCACCCATATACCTCTATCACGTTTTTAAAGTGGCATTTCTCTTTTATTCCGAAAATTGAACATTTTGGTGTGCCGCACCCCCTAAAGTAGAAAATATTGGAAAACTGAAATTGTACACTTTTTCCCTTCCAAACTATCTTCCCATACACCAGATTTGAAATATTTCTCATTCTGAAGCGTTTTTTTTTATCAATTAACCTATATTCGTCTATCATATCACTATATTCATGTTGGGTGTTTTCATTAAATGATTTGCACCATATACCAAATTTCAAGCCTTTATAAAATTTTAAAGGTGTTGTTTCTCATTTATTCGGCAAATCGAACATTTTGGTGTGCGGCACCCCCTTAAGTAGAAAATATTGGAAATCTGAAATTATACACTTTTTTCCTTTCGAACGATTTACCTGTGCGGCATCCCCCTTAAGTAGAAAATATTGGAAATCTGAAATTATACACTTTTTTCCTTTCGAACGATTTACCTGTGCGGCATCCCCCTTAAGTAGAAAATATTGGAAATCTGAAATTATACACTTTTTTCCTTTCGAACGATTTACCTGTGCGGCACCCCCTTAAGTAGAAAATATTGGAATTCTGAAATTATACACTCTTTTCCTTTCGAACGATTTACCTGTACACCAAATTTGAAGTCTATGTTATCGCAAAGCATGCTTTTCTATCATTTCACTTTTCAAACGTTTTGGTGTGGATCACCCTCTCTTCGGAAAATAAGATTTCTTTCAGGGGTTTTTATTAAACGATCGAGCCATGTACCAGGTTGCAAGTCTATCTATTTGAGAAGTGCCTAAAAAAAGCATGACAGATAAACAGACGGACACTTGGCAATTAGTATATATAGATTTTTTATGTATTTCCAGGGGTTACTCTGGAGTTTTGATTACTTTTATCAAATGAAATCTTTCGTAAAATGGTGTTTTTATCTGCTAAATTTTATTTTGACTTTCTATTTGAAAAATTTGATTTAATTTATAAATTCTCAAATTCCAAAGATCATTGTTTTGGAAAAGTAGTTTTCATTACAATTAGTAAACCATAATTTTTTATTTTGACATCGTCAGAATTCATGATCGCCAAATTGAATTTTTTTTTCAAAACGTGATAATGACAATCAGCCCCTGTGTATTCCCAATGATCAGTTTTAAAATTTTAAAAATGACAAGTGAAAACTTATTGATAATTTATACAATTAAACAAAAAAATACTAAAAATAATAATTAAAAAATTCATCGAAGAAAAGGAATGCATTCATTTTGCAAAAACATAAATACAATAGAGTCCCTATTATCCAAGCTAATGTGGATTGAAAACAGATTGGATAATGTCACATTCAGTTAACATGGAAAAAAGTTTGTATACTTCAAACTATAATATAGCGCTGATATTTGTGACAGTGTTCCCCTTCCTATCAAGGACCTCCTTGTTTCTGTTCTTAAGGAAATATAAACTATAAGAAAAAGAATATGTACAATAAATACTTAAATATTATCCTAAAGTTATCGGTTGAATAGGTTATTATTAATATTTGGCAAATTTTTCAGACTTGTTTGGCTATTTTTAGATAATATTTGACAACACTTGTATCAATAGTGTGATGTGTTTTGAAGATGTCCGTTATTGAAGAGGAAGGGAAATTTTGCTGCTGAATCTGCTTCACCCACTTCTAAAGTCACAAGTCGCCACTATTGGCTTCAAAAAATAATTTTTCAATGTGTTCTACTTTAAAGAAGTCACTTTTTCCATGGTGACACCTTACCTATCTCATAAATTTTGACAACCTCCCCCCCCCCCACCACCACCACCACAATTGAAAAACAATATATCTTCATAACATATGTACTCTTCGTAAGATGACTGAAAACAACCATACATTATATACAGTGTTGTTTACATTTTATATGAGATAAAAGAAATATATTTCCAAGCAAAGAAAATAAAAACAAGCATATTTTTATCCTTAATATTAGTGGCTCACTAGCATGTGCCTGGTAAGGCTTATAAATTTCTTTTATGTTGGGTAGAATGTGGAATAAGTTCACACGTATTTTTTCATTCAGTATTTTTAAGCTGCCACATTTCACTGTTTTAATATTGGTCACCATAGAAAATCCTGCTTTGCAAGTCTATGTGGTCGAAAACTTATTCACCATAAAAAATAAACATTTGTTCATAGCATTTAAATTTGTACTAAAGCTTATGTATAAATAATATTTTTTTTAATTTATAGTATATATTAAAAAAAAAATCATAGAATAATTCAAATTGTTTTATTTACCTCAAATAATACATGCATAAAATCGATAGCCAAAGGGCAACAAAGATATGATTATAGCGGGAAGTGACAAATTTTGAAGGAAGAAATTTAATATTTATTCTGCTTATATAAAAAAAAAATACCTTCACTATTTATTGTTTGAATATTTGAAATAATCATACCTCAAAATCATGCTTAAATTTGATGTTCAAAACTATGAAAGTGTGAACTAAGAAAATAAGAAGCCATATCTTACAGTAATGTTACTATTTACAATTTAAATACAACCAAATTCTCAGAAAAGAAGTGAATTTAAGTCTTTATTGAGCTTTCCTCCTATACACACTTATTTACACAGTAATAAAATTTTCTCTTACCTTTCTATAAACCATAATTATTCATATTTTATTTTGAAATTTCCTTGTTTCCTGAGCAAATCATTGTCAATATAACTTAATTTTTCATTAAATATAGTAACGTAGTATAAATATAGTATATAGTTAAATATAGTAAGTAGAAAAGTAAAGAAACCTATTTACATTTAAAAAGTAAGCACACTTTTAAAATTGTCAAACATCAAAGACCACCATTATGAGAGATCAATTTTATTTTTCTATAGCGATCAATGCACAGTGCTTCAACAGTTTCAACATATTTTATCTTTATATTGATGCATCAATAGTATTGATTTGGCAATGAACTGATGTATTGAAATTTGTACAATCCTTCGTTCACCCACAATTATTTTTAAAAATAATATAAATGTTATATTTTGCATATGGCGATCTTTCAGAAATGGTTATTTTTCCGAAATCTAGATAAATGATGGCAGTTAGTGACAAAATGCTGCAAAAAATTACAAAAACTTTATAAACAAGTCATGTTGAATTTAAAAAAAGTATCAAGCACATCTATAGTCATTGGCCTAGTATGTGATATTTGGTTTGTAGTTTTACATAGAGTCTTCAACAAGATCTTGGATTCACTGTAAAAAAAGATTTTAGATATAATATATAGGTATGCAGCTATATAATTGAGTAAAGCATACACAATACTTTCATAAAATATAATTACATAAGATTAAAGATCATTTTTACATTCCCTATAAGACATAGTACACATATATTAAAAGTATTGTAATAAGCCATAAATCAAAACAAAATTTTGATTGTATTTACATGTGCATATTTTGATCAAACTTCATCATTTTCAGTGCTACGACTGTTTTGCATGTGTATATGGTATCTATCTGTGTTATTGCAATGAATGTATGTTATGTTTATATTTGGGCATATAAGAAATTTTTGTGTTACTCAAATTATGAGCTACAGTTTAAATAATTTATGCATATTTCCTAAACTCTAAATATCAAAATGAAAGTTCTTCATTTTGATTGATAATCATATGACTTTTGTAAAAATGAAAAGTATCATGTAACTTTTGTAAAAGTGATACAAATATAAACACAACACTGTAGCATATTGCAACACTTTCAGAAATGATTGTTTTCTTGATATCGCTTTAAATGATGCCAATTGAGACAAAATACTGCAAAAAGTTACAAAAGCTTTATACTTAAATAAGGCAGGATCAAATTAAAATAAATGTATCAAGCACATCTTTAGTGATGACTTACTGTGATATTTGGTTTGTATTTTTGCATCGAATATTAGACAATATCTTAGATTCACAGTAAAAAATATTACA
Organism: Amaurobius ferox; assembly: GCA_951213105.1. Classification (NCBI taxonomy): domain Eukaryota; kingdom Metazoa; phylum Arthropoda; class Arachnida; order Araneae; family Amaurobiidae; genus Amaurobius; species Amaurobius ferox. The sequence continues at coordinate 178,761,058 of OX578133.1, read as the reverse complement.
TATATAACATATACATATGCAGATCCAATTGAGTAAATCATACAAAATACTTACATAAAATGTCATACATAAGATTAAAGATAAAGTAATTTCTCTATTTAGCATATGCATGATAGTTTAGCAACAGTTTCAATATAATAACAACAGTTTATAAATTTCGCTTGTAATTTTAAATCTTTTATCGGTTGCTCAGCCTCCCTAGTCAAAAATCTCATGCTATGTTATTGAATTGCAGATAAATTTAAATGAAATTATTTTTTTACAATAAGAAATTAATGCTTTATGCAATGTACACTGTATTGGCAAGTGAAAATTTTTTGGTGAGTGAACTCGAAGCTGAAATTTCTTATCATGCTATACATATTAAAATTAGAAATACATAATAAATACAGATAAAGTATTCAGGGCTATCAACTGAGCAGGGGAAAATACCCAAAAGGTTTGGGGACAAGGACTGCATAAAGTTTATGAATAAAAAGCAATAACTTGTAAAATAGGGAGTAGTAGAGTGCTTGCACATTTGCTACAAAGGGTCCTAAAAACTTTGTCAGCAGCAGTGAAATTATTTCTAATGGTTGGATAACCTTATCTTAATATCCTGTTTAGAACAGATGTCATGATTATGTTCCCTGCATACATAGTATTATATATAGGGATAGTTCTGTAATGGGGGTTGAATGTTTTGAATTTGAGTTTTCGATGGAATAGTACATTTAAAAGTTTAATGCGTGATACAAGAAAACCAGTAAAATATTACCACAAAAAATTCATGAACACAGACTGCATGATACTTTAAGATACTCATAAAAAGGTATACAAATCTACTATGAACAATACAATAGTATACTATATTGCTGAAAAAGCTTTATATTTGAATACACAATTTCAGAGCATGATCTTTAGTCATCAAAAAGCCCACCAAGAAATCCAACTACTATGTTCAGGTTTCTAATATACGCTAAACAATAGAGTTAGATCACTAGGATTTAGCTTAAATATATGTGACTACCGCTATTAGTGCTTCAAGTACCATGGCAAACAAAGTAAAGACATAATACACTCCAAATTCACATTGGCTATCACAAACTTCTAAAATCTCATTCAAACGGAAAAAACAAAAAAAATGTCTGTGATCCTGCAAAATCTCTGATAAATAAATACACGGAAGCTCGGCATAAATAAAATTGAAGGTAAATAATTTAAACAAACAATATTTTGATGTAGGAATTCGATGTTAACGTGCTATAAACATCAAGTTAAAACCGATACAAAAATATACGGTTTACTGATAGAAATTATGTAAACCAATAACGTATGCATAGAAAGACATATAAACCTTTAAAAAGTTATAAAATGCAAATATATAATAAACGAAAAATTGCAAAATACACTACATCTCTTTACCTACTATAAGCATTGACGTTAAGGCTTAACAGACGATGCACGAAAAATGCATCATTTATTACAAAAATTATCAAAAAAAATAATTTCTTTTACTGGCGACGACTGCCAGAAACATTAATATACATATAGAAAAGTTTACATACCTGTTATGGCTGTAGAATTATCAAAAAATAACCTCTTTTCACAAGAACTCCATATATCTCCATAAGCTTTACATTAGAGTGCACAATTTTCTAGCACCCTTTTCCGTGACGTCACGAGGGAGTTGGGAGGCCTCTTTAGATCTCGAAGGTGACGATGTATGGGAAACGAAGTGACGTTTGGATTCTACGTCACAATGGCCCACCCGTTAACCGCACATACTCAAACCGCACACCCTGTATTTATATATGAGGCATGTTGTGAATTTAGTTGCGGAGCGCAAAACAGTTCTTGCGAAGGTTGTTTTGCGCTCCAGGAGCCGGAAGCGGGCGACCTCCACTACTACTACTACTACTAACATTAGGAGCTTTTCTGTCCAGAGCCGCTTGTGTTAAAATTCAACTTCAGTTTGACATTTTGTCAGTTGAATCGTTTGTTACGTTTGACATAACAATTCTTATATATTTTGCATTTTTATTCTTATTAATTGATTATAGAACCTTAGATTTTCACTTCAGAATGGATTCAAAGAAACGTAATAAATGCGGTAAACGTAAAGCATCAGCGATGTATGCAAAAATTTCCGAAGTACAAGATCTTCGCGAAAAACAATGGCGCGAATTACATAAAAGAGGTCCATTTCCAAAGAAACTTCAAGCTGTAAAACATGCAACCGAAGTATCTCTAAAATCGGTGATGCTGCGCCGAGGAGAAGTATATCCTAGAAGAGTACCTAAAATTTTGTTCAGTTTTGGTGATGAATATGATTCCATTTTAAAACAGGAAAGTGAAAATTTGGAAGAAATTGTTTGGAAGTACTTTTATGAAATTTCTCGAATAGATTCTACTGAAAATTTGAATGATCTAATGAATACTGACAGTTTACCCGGGCCATCGTGCTCTAGAAGTGAAAGTTCTTCATCAGTCAGCGATAATTCAGTGTCAGAGGATCAAGTGGAATGTAATCATTATTGCAATTCTGAGTCATCAAGCAGTGGGATATCTAACAATGCTACTGCTATACAGAAAACAAATGATAAAAAGAGCTCAGATACATATCCTAACATAAAAAATATTATGAATCAAAAACTGTATACTGATGATATTGAGGGCTCATCTTCAAGTGACTATGAAGATGATGTCGATGGTGATGGAGATGATATATATAAAACTGATAATGAACCATCAGAAACTGGAATAGTCGAAAGTCCTATGATTCTTCCAGGTCCATCATGCAGTTACACACAGCCAAACTCTTCCAGTCATACTTGCTCAAAATCATTTCAAGATCCTGCCAAAGCTATGGCTAGAGAAAAGCGTCGACGTAAGAAGGAAAAAAATTGCAGTCAATTTTGGAATGGTGCTTGGATGAAAGACTTTTTGAAAAGTGGCTATAAAAGAATAAAAGAGAAACAAGAGAACCCGCCAAAAGAATTTGATGTACGTGCATACTACAGAAATAGGCGTGGAAATGATCCTATAATAGTTTTTCCTGATGAAAAGCCTGTAACAGGTAATCAAGCTAAAATTGATTTGGAAAATGCAGTTGGTTTTGAACGTTTTGTGTTACAAGATCTGCCATACCTCTCAGATTATGAACTTTCTGGTGAAGATGAAATTGCTAAGTTATGCGAAAATGATGATATTTTCAAGGATCCATATGATGAAGTTGAAGAGGCACCTAAAGCTGTATCAGATCCTGAACATATGAAGGAATTGGAGAAAATGAAATCAGAATCTAAGAAAATGAAATCTGTTCCTGCCAAACCATCTCTGTTAAAAGTAACTAAGTCTGAAGGGGGGGAAAGCAGTTCAACTTCTACTACATCAAATTTGAAGTCAAAAGAAACTAAAGGGAAGGCATGCACATCTATTAAAATGTCTGCTACAAGTACTTCCAAGCAAAAATTTAAACTGACCAAACAAAAAGCATCCACAGCCATAACTTCATCAAGTATCCCAAAATCTGAATGTAACCAGAATGAGCAAAAAAGTTCTGAAGATGTAAAAATTTACAAATGTTTTAGAGCCAATGCTTCATTTATCCCAAAACATCCAAAAAAAGAGCCTACTAAAAGTGATGGTGAAAACAGCAGTCTTACATCTACTTCGTCTAAACAGGAATATATAAAAACTGGATGCAAAGGTAGAAAGTATAAAGCCAAAGAACCATCTATGATAAAAGAGAAACCCAAAAAGCCGAAGAGAAAAGCGTCTAAATCATCCAAGGAAAAGAATATTTCTTATTCTGATGATAAGTCCAAGATCAAGAAACGAAGCAGTAAAAAATAATGTAAACATTGTCATAAATCATCATAATTGGTAAGTGGAAAAAGTTTTATTAGGTAATCATTATAATGTATAAAAAAATATATGTCAAGTGGACCAATATCCTATGCCTCTACTACAGGGGCTTAAGTAATACTATTTTCGGTGTTTCACTATTTTGTGTGGTGACCACTTCACCACTGCATATTTAGACATTATACATCTGTTAACAGGGTTTAATTTGAGTGGTATTGCATCACAAATTACAAATCAAATTTACATAGAGAGCTACAGAAAAAATGTGATGATTTGCAGTAATTGGGATACCTCTATAGCGATAATAGTTTTCAATCTCAAGTTTGGGTAAATTCTGAAAATAGACCCCCCACACTTTTCTAAGTACAAAATTGCGCCAAGTTGGCGCGTTTCTCCGTGTTTTGAAATTGACTCCTCCCAACTGAAGTGATGTATATTCCCGTGTTTTAAAATAGGCTCCTCCTACCAAAGTGACGTCGTATTCTATAATTCTATGAACTGAAATTTTGTTAAATGATATTGCAATTGAATATAAATAAGTGAATAATACTCATAAAAATATTACAATATATGATTTTTATGCATTTTAAAAATATTGCATAATGACAGAATTATAAAAATATTGCGTAATGACAGAATTATAAAAATATTGCGTAATGGCAGAATAATAAAATTTTAGAAACCACATTGAAACACTCGATACTTAGAATATTTTTTGAATTTAAATCAATATGCCTTATAAAAATTTAAAAAAAGACAATACTTTAACAAAATTTAAGAAAAAACGATACTTAGAAAAAAGTTTGTACTTTAACTAAATTCAAGAGAAAACGATACTTAGAAAAAAGTTTGTACTTTAACTAAATTCAAGGGAAAACAGTACTTAGAAAAAAGTTTGTACTTTAACAAAAATCAAGAAAAAAAACGATACTTTAAAATTAAGAAAACCATTTTAAAAACACAGAAAAATACAAAAAGCAATTTCAAAACACGGGATGAACAAAGAAAAGGACTAACCTTTATGTAACGGATATCCATATTTTTAATTACATCCACACCTGAACACGTTTTCTTACACGTACGTGGAATTCGATCGAAAAAGATCTGATGAAATACACAGAAGACTATTACTGCCTATTAAAATGCAGATTCCTAAACGGTCGAGTGCTGTTTGGATGTCCGTGGGTTACCAGAAGCCGTGGGCTACCAGAATTGGCGAAGTATACGGAATGAAATTACAACCTGAAGAATCACGCCAACTTGGCACGGGATCGTACTTTGAAAAATGAGTGGGGGTCTATTTTCAGGATCAACCCAAGTTTGTTTTCGAAACTTCTGCAATGGGACATACCACTTTTGAACAGATGCATGACATTATAAACATGATATCGTACCTTAAAATTTCTAATAAAAAGCATGTTTTTATCAATAAGACCAACTTCGGATCATTTCTTTCTTATCACAACTTCAAATTTGCTAAATTTACCACGGAGCAAAAATCTCTTTAAAAAAATACTTTGTAATGAATGATTTGCAAAGTGATTTTCGTAGGGCGCATTCTGTATTCTGCGTGGCCCACATGGAAATTTTTTTTCTCGTGAAATAGGGGAGTAAATATTTCGCGGATTTGCTTTGTGTGGTTTTCACCAAACAAGTTCTGCTTTTCCTAAAAATTTCTTCAGTGGCTTCGTTCGAGACCTTTGATTATTTATTTTCATTCCATTAAAATTCACCATAATACTTGCTGTGTGCTTTTAGAATGACAGAAACGTGATTTCATTATTCTTGAATGTGTAGGAGAGGGATGAGCTGTAAATCATTCTGATTTTCCTGAATTTGTTCCAGGGTTGGTTTTTTTTAGCTTCCTTCTCTGAATCAGATTTCTGGTAAAAATTTGTCTGGCTTTTCATAGCACAAAGACATCATAATAGTTTAATGGCATGTCTTGGATCACGATGTGCTAAGCAAGAGAATTCAAACAGTAAAAAAAAGCTCCCTTACCTCCTTCGTGGTAGGGAAATTCGGTTATCTAATATTTTGTTACCAAACATAAAACGTGTATTTTTAACAAATTCCCAAAATAAATTTTGCTGAAATATCAAGAAAAAATGTTATAGCAACTATAAAACTTAAATTGGCTACTACAAATACTTAACCTTACCAGTCAGTTTTAAATTTCTCCAGAAAAATCAGATTTACTTCATCTCCGGGAAAATGTACAAGATTTTTGACTGAATTTCTACCTTAAATATATTCATAAATGAATATATTTAAGGAATCCAGCATGTGAATGAAATGGGTATTTGAGCCTCCCTTATTATTTAGCAAAAAAATTTTTTGGTATATTTATGAGATGTGTTTCATTTATTAATTAATAATTTACTAAAAAAATCATATTGTTCATCTTTCTCATATTATTGTTGAGAAAGTAGGTAATATTTACCCAAAAAATTTTTAATTCAAAATTTTAATGGATAATCATGTTTTAGACCTGAACCAATTTCGAACACTTTCAAAAAATTATGCAAGGTATGCACACAATAATTCAAAAATAAATGCACATATTACCATGAAATCATATGTGTAGAAAAATTTTCATAGCATTATTTCCTAAAAGAAGCAATGATAATTTTGGAAACAATAATGAAGGTGCCATATAAATAGGGGTGATTGTTAATTTGAATTATGATAAGGATGTTAATAGTTTTTATTTTTATTAACAGAGATAAGCCAAATGCATTTGTAGGTGTCACTATGATGTTGTGAATTTGATAAAAAGAAACTTGTAGGTAATTTATATAAAATATAGAAAAGAATTTTGCTTTATAAATCTGATAAAGACTTGTTTATGTATTCTGATTCTGATACTAATTGTGATATAAATGGAGCAAAACACTATAGAATAAAGTTGTCTAAGAAAGTCAAGTAGAAACTCATAGTCCAGATATTTTTTTTATATATATTTTGGGTTAATATTTATTTATAATTTCTCAAAACATGAACCCTGTCTGTCACTGCCTGAGCCCATTCAGACCTATCACTAAGTTTCATAAAATTAGTAATTAAAATTCGATTATGCAATCAGCAACTACTGCATACATTCCTAAAGCGGGTGTATCGTTATTAAATAAAGCTTTATTATTGCATACATCCACAGAGCGAATCAAAGGTGTGTCCGCTAATATAAGGGGATTTATTTTGTATTTCAAATTTGCTATGTGGATTGCATGATGTCGTACAACGAGCTTATCTATTAAACATAAGCTCGTATAATGGGCGGGTTCATAATACAATGCCACATGAGTTGCATGTATATATTATTGTATGCGGTTTGCATACACTCACTAAAAGAAAGGCGCTTAATTTTGTAAATCAGCTACACGAATAAAATATATCTGCATAGCATGTGAATCGTTATTGCATAGTGTGGCGTTATTGTTATATTGTATATATGAAGTGTACTGCATCCATCTACGTAGTGGTCAGGTCAGGGCCGCCCTTACAAATTTCTGGGTCCCCTCTTCATATTTAATTTTCTACTTTTGTGCCAGGGTTTGAAATAGGACTTGAAATTTAGGGAGGATATTCCCTCCCCCTTTAACAAAAATTTTGGAGGGGATTTTGAAAAACTTGGGGGGAAATTTAAAAATCCAGGATTTTTATTAGTAAAACGTAAAACAAGACTATTTTTATATTACAAGAGACTTTTAAAATTGATATTTAGTATTTTCAGCCTTGATTTGAAAATTATCAACTTTATTTTTTAAATAAATTGGAAACCCCATTTTATGATTGAAAATGGAAAGCAAAGAGGAAAATATATGCCGTTATGTTATAAATCACATAATTTTAGGATAAAGCACATTTTGAATAGTCTATATTTGCACCTCGCCAAACTAATGTTATTCAAAATATTTTGAACTAAAAATATTTTTTTAAGTACTTTTAGTAAAATGAGGAGGATATTCATTTTTAATTGAAATTAGATATTCAACTTTGGGTGCAAATATATCCAATTCTAATTTGTGCTCTTCAAATGTATTTCTAATAAGCCTTATAATTCTAAATGCCTAAATAAATAAAAATGTTTTAATTTCATTATCTTAAACATATATCTCAATTTCATTTACAATATGTTTAAAAGGTAATATTCCAACATAAAAGCACAATAAATGTAAAAATATCAGTGGATGCAAACAGATTGAAAAAATGGAAAATATTTTAAAATAAAACGAAATATACCCGTGATTGCATTTAAATAAAAAAAATGTCTGTGATATTGTTGAACTGTCTTATAAATTACTATCTAATAAAGGAAACACGTAAACCCATGAATATGCTGCAATGGATTTTTTTACTAGGGCCAATTTTTGATCTGAAATAGTTATTTTCATCCCAAGGATTTTATTGAGAAATGTCTTTTGATGCTGGAATCCCATCAAAATCCGTTAAAAAATTTGTATATTTTCCGGGAGATGAAAAAATCGAGTTTTGCTAGAAAATGACAAGTTTATTGCTTAGGTTAAGTATTTAAAGAGGTCAATCAAAAGGCCTAAAATGACGTTTTGTCTGTTATAATAATTTTCTTCACATTTCTGCAAAAATTAGCTCACATTGATTTCGGGAATCATTGAAAAACTTACTTTCTATATTTGGTAACAAAATTTAAGAGGATCGTATTTTCATCTCACAAATGCACTTTTTCTTTTCTTCTTTTCCAATAAATGTTTATTAATTGCGCACAGTAGCGTGAATCCATCGCGCTTGAAGGGCGTGGCCAAAGCAGTTGAGATTTCTTTGAAGATATCGTAATATTTTTAGCTTAAAGTTGGAATATCTTTTACTGAAAATCAAAGTCCCGGAACAATGCGCAAAAAAAAAAGTAATGAATTCAGGAAAATCGGAACGTTTGTACCCAGTGTGCTCAGCTCTATACACTCAGGAAAAATGAAACATCGTTAAAATGCACGTAGCCACGATTTGTCTGTAACTAATGGACAATGGAATGACTTGTTGCACCCATTTTGGAAGCAACCTCTTAGAAATTTTTGGGAGAAACGGTGCCACTTAGAAATTTCCCGGAAAAGAGAAGTTGCTGGGGTAGCTTTCGAGAGATGTGGAACTTCCCTGTAAAAACATGCACAGATCCACAAAACATTCGCTCTCCCACACATTCCTCATATTCGTTTTCAATATTTAAGGAGGATCGTAAGGTCGACGGTGGTGACGAACACACGCGATTTCCCACACTGCAATTTTTTCTGTGTGGGATTTTTGAATTTCATACGCGATTCGTTATTGCATACAACTGAATTACCATTATATTGTATATAATGCATACTGCATCCTTCAGCATCTTCATTATTCATTTTCCTCTTTTGTGCATTTTTCATGTCTTCTCCTTTAAAAAATTATTGGACGTGGGTCCGAGCTTCACCACTTGAGTGGTGTCCTACCTTCCCGGCTGTGGACAGATACACAGTCAATCTCCATAGCTATTACATGAACTGCAGTGGGAGTACCATTAGCCAAGACTTTTGTACGTACGCAGTCTACAACATGAAAGCTATTGCAAATTAAGAGATTTTTTAAAAAGCGACTAGGCTGGTCTCTAAAGGCAGTTAGTAAATAATATAAATAAAATAAGTTATCCTATATTTCATTAAAGCCGGCTAAAATGGAAGCAAATGCACTGCATTAATCTAGCTCCCCCTCTCCTTACCATCCTTTGTTTTAACTGCATCGTCTGAATAAACGTAAACATCTTCCTACAAATGGCATAAAGAACCCTAGTCTGGAAATCTATGTTTTGAAATATTTGTTTTAGAGCAAGCATGCTTATAGAGTTTAAATGTTCAGAACTTTATACCCTAGATGCATACTATACATGGAATAATTTAACAAAAATTTAAGTTGAAAAAAAAACTTTTGAAAGTTTTTATCAGGAGGGTGAGGGAATGTATGTACTTAAACCTTCTTTCATTCTGTTTTGTTTCTTTTAATGGGTGAAATAAGTAATGTGGGGGCTTTCAATCTTCTTTTCTTTGGCACTAGATCACTGCACAGCTTAACCTTTCTTCTTTCTTTGAAGGTGGAGAGAGATAACACAGAATCAAAAATTTACTGTAAAGAACATAGAGAACAGGCTCTCTGACTTATCTGAGGTCTTATAAGGGCTGCTTGATTTTCATTTGAGGACAGACATTGCTCTCTTAACAAAAGGCTAAGCAAGGTATCTGATGTGATAACAAAAGGGCAGGGAGAGCGCTGTTCTGGTAACTGAAGGGCAGACAGAGTGCTGCGTCCTTCCGAAACTGCCTGGGGGAAACTGCACTCACTCCAGTTGTATAATACATCATATACCAGTATATAATACATTGATGGCTTAAGTAGACTCTTATGCCAAACAGCAAAATACAAAAAAAAAATGTGCCATTTAAGCTCATTGGCCCACATGATTTATATTTTTTTATGTATGGATCACTTAACAAAACTTTTTTCACTATCTATGTAACTTTTGAAAAAAAAAAATCAGTCATCCTTATACCAACCAAATTATCAAGACTAAATTGTTGATGCTTAAACGGCTGCAAAAACAAATTAACAAACTAACAGAATAAAATTGAAAGACATATATTCAAATAAAACGTATAGAAAAAAAAATTTATATTTTTCCAGTAAATATAAGTTTTACGCACTTGTTACATTTCAGATAATAATTTAATTCTGGGTATATCCTTATTTTACACTATACACATTGCTATATTTTGTGCTAATTTGAAAGAATTTAAATGCGAGTCAAATCAATGTTTCAAGTGTCCTTTTATACAGTTTTTTATGTTGTCCTACTTTTAAACCAAGAATTACCTTATTCTTTTCTCATATTAGAGTTTAAATAGTGCATTTGTAAACAGCTCCATAGTCTGACTAAAAGGGTAGGGTAAGTAAACAAAAGAGTACAGTGGGCTATACATACATATTTATAGAAAATAAATGTATTATTTGTTTTAAAATGGGTCTGACCTTATCCTACTGCCAAGAATGATTGTAAGTATTAAAAAAATAGTTGTGTATATAGCATTCCTACAGATAACATTTATAACAGTATTTTATTTCTGAAACTATCATGTATTTTTTATTTATATTAAGTTGTCAAGTGCCACTTAACTCCATTGTAAAATCAATTATCAAAAATCCAATTCTTCTCTTTCTTTAAATTGGCATTATAAAAGGATGCTTAAAAGAAGGGGTCAAAATTTTATTAAGACAACTAACAACTCGCCAGCTAAAATTTTCTAGTCTCTGAATTTTCAGCACTCTGTAATGAAATTAACTTACCAGGTGAGCGACTATTACCCTAAATTTAAGAAATTCCATTATGATGAACAGCAGGATTTGAAATTTACGATATTCTTTTATGGTGCATAAACCTGTAGGCTTTTCTTCTGAAGAAAAAAGTTAGCCAGTACCCTATTAAAATAAGGTGCTAGATTCAAATTTGTGGAAGTATTATTTAATTTAAAAGGATGGGGAGGAAGGAGTTAGTTATTAACTTGTTTAATTTTTACTCAATTTATACTTTTAAATATAGAATAACAGATAATTTTACCAATTTAAATTAGAAAGAGATAAGTATTTTGCATGTTAAAGAACATTCAAAATGTTAGGCATGCTAATGAAAATGTTCTTGCACTGATTTTTTTTTTCTTATGAGCGCAGTGATAAGATCAGGAATAATATGAATCATCATATATTCAGCTTACCTGTAAATTTTTGCATACCAGCTCAACTATAGTTTGATATTCAAGTTGTTTACCGGTATACAACCTGTTAGCAGATATGAGTGTCAGCTGAGAAAAAAACCTGCTTCTAATACATGTATAAGTTCCTTAAGTGTTGGTTTTCACAAGATCAGAGTGTTGGCTATCACCGGCCATAACAGATTATATCATCTATTCAAATCGATAGCAAGAATTTCCTTTATATCAAATTCTTATATAGAACTGGTTTTATATTCATGTATGTAATATTAATTTATATTGCAAATTCATATACTGTACTAGTGCCTTGCTGTTCTTGTACTGCAATCAGTACGAATCATATTTTTATAATTGAGTAAATGCATAATATGTATGCATTGGAAATACGCATAAGTACATATTCAATGTCCCTTAAAATTGTTAGCAACTATCTTATTTAAAACCTGTGTTACTGGACAAAGGAAAATCAAATTCACTTCTTGTTTCACTTGATAGTTTAAATATATTGAAATTTTAATATTTTTCATAAAAATTTCTATTTTTTAATTTTTTTTTTGTAACAAAATATATATTAAAATATATATATATTTATATGATCTAGTAAAAACCAGTTCACCTGGAAAGCATATGAAATGGAAATGTATTGAGTTGGCTTGACCTTTTGGGTGATCAAAAGGAAGAACAGTGTTTCATGACTATTTATAAACTTTGTTGTCCTGTGAAGTTCAAATGCATTATAAAAGTATAATAAATGAAGATATTTATTATTAAATGGCATTGGCAGCTATTCTTGCCTTAGTCTGACCTTACCCACTCTCCCTCATATGAGTTCAAATAAAACTTGCACCACCATGTGAGGAGCTTCTGTAGAAAATAAACAAATTTTCCTTTTTTGCATCAAGTTCCTATATAGGACTAGTTTCATATTCATCAAATAATATAATTTACAATGTGAGCAAAGAAACTCCCCACTTAATGTGCTTAATCCCTTCTCAATAGTTTCTCCCTCTCTCAGAGAAAAAATTAATAAGGAATTAGCAAGGAGGTACAATAATCCCTCCTGAATGTTTTCTGAAGTGACAGTATATTCAAACCAAAACCAAATTTACAATGCCTCTGAAGTGAACTCCCTTTCAGAAAGTCATGTGACCCACTTGGTCAGTGAAATTTCATCCGAATCTTACTGCTACATTTTGTAGCATACATTTGAGATTCATCAACAAACATTTATTTTACTTATGAAATGATTGCATTATATTTTATCAGATTTATTTACATTATCATATAGCATTTTTAAAATTTTTGCAGATCCAAATTTAAATTGTTATAGATCCAATCTCATGTTTCTTCAAATGTAAAATGTTCTCATAAAGTTGTCAAAAACTTAAATTTAATTTTTATGTGACCCTGTTTTTCTATGTTCAAAAACAAAATGAAATCAAAATTGATTCCAACCCAAATCCAATTCTTCAAGTAAACTTAGATTTGGCAACCCACCCTACAAGAACTTGATAACAAAAATGTCTGTAGTGTGAGTCTGCAATTATTACTACACTGTTATATATTATAAACCAATATTTTCATTACAGAAAAGAATTCATAAAAGAATATTTTCATTACACTCCAAATAAGAAACTTTTTCCAGCTACGCTGCCATTTCGATCTAGCAGGTGTTCGTGGTCTTTAGGTGGAGGTGGGAGAAAAGAAAGAAGTATAACTGGATGAAAAGTCGGAAGAGGGGTCAAAGAAAAAGGTCGCTCACAAACATGTTTATTTTCTTTCTGTATTTGGCAAATCGGATACGAAGATTTTTTTTTAATCAGTTTTTTTTTTTTGTAAAATAATCTGCAGGCTGCTGAAAAATCTGTGACGTCCGTCTCCTGTCTCGCAATTTCTACTACTGGGGAACCAGCTGGCCTGGAAAGTATCTGAAAAGTCATGACTTGGCCTGTCATTTTAGGTGATTAAAATAAAGAACAGTGTTTCATGACTATTTATAAACTAAACTTTCCAGTGAAGTTTTAATACATTAAAAAAGTATAATGAATAAAGCGTAGCTGCCCACTCTACTTGTTTTTCTGAGAAACTCCTGTTTTTTTATGATTTCTCCCGGTTACCCAAGTTTTAATAAGAATCTCTAGGTTTTACCAACTTTTTAGAATTCCTTAAAGTTAGGAATTTTTCAATAAAAAATTTTCTGTCAAAGGGAATTTTTGAACATACTTATCACCGCTATTTTGTTTCTGTGCAGAAACCTGACAATAGCACAAAGTTGCGTCATTTTCACTTTATTGATACATACTGTTTCAAATAAGTGTAATATTGTGTACATGTATAGATTATATTTCTGTATAGTGCTTAACTATCCCTTTCCATCCATGTTTAGTTTCAAATTATGTAAATTAAAAAATGCATAACATTTCTTTCTTTGTAGTATATTTCATTATTTTTATTTAAGTGTGATTTTGCATGTATAGATAATTCCCATGTGATGTTGAAATATCCTTTTCCATCCATCTTAATTTGGATAGAATCTCAAATTAGCTGAACAATACTTTCATATTATGGTTTATATAAACATCAAAGATCTTATAAAGGTCTTTACATAAAAAGAACGTCTTTAAGCTATACTCAAAATGAGTTACTGTGCAATTGGCCCTTATTTTCTAAACAGTAGAATCCCAAAAGAATTTTTCTATCCATCTTCATCTACTTATAATATATTACAATTGGAGAACTGGACATCTTTTGTTTCCTTATTAAATGTTTCTGTATCTGACAGCTTGCTACTTATAACTTTTTTTCTTGTATATTACCATTAAAATGTTTTAAATTCTTAGTGTTAGCTATAGTTAGATACATTATATTTTATTTATAATAAATTAAGATGTATATTGTGCAAGAAAGTATCAGGAAGATAAGAGTCTGCTTCTGGGCACAAAATTTAAGATTGTTTGCAAGAGTAATTTTGATTCAATTTCAGCTCCCTCCAGAGACAGTGAACCCCCTCCAAAATTTCTCTCTGTTTATGCCACTGATACTATGTAAAAATATTTGTCTCATGCAGTAGGCATTTTTTGTGTTATAATGAGTTATTTTTTGAAAAAAAGAGCCTACATTTTTTATGAGATGTAAAAAAATCTCTATTTTTTCCTAAGGGATTGCATACTGACTTGTAGAATGCCATAAAAAATGTTTACAGCACTATTAACTGTCTGGATTTTTATATTCTAATGTTAGCAGGTTAGGCATGAATAGAGATATTTACTATAGTATTGGCAGCTATGCTTGCCTCTATCTAACCTTGTGTTATATAATACCACTTGCTGAGTAAAACTTTGAGCGCCATGTGAGGAACTGATGTAGTGAGAATAAATCAGTTTTCCTTCTTTAAATCAAGTTACTATATAAAACTGGTTTCATATTTATATATTTTTGTATAATATACATTTATATTGTAAATTCATATGCTGTACTTGCACCTAGCAGTTATTTCACTGCAATTTGAGATACTTTTAATATTTGAGAATATAAATTAATTTCCAATGTCATTTACCATCATTAGCAAGTATTTTGATAAAATCCAGCATTTCTAAAATATTGTAATAAGATATATTCTTATAACTTGATCTGTGATAAATATATCTTATTATATATTAAGTATTTTTTGGATTTTAAATATGCATCATAATTTGAGTACATAGTTTATACTTTATGAACTGGGCAGATTTACTGATAAGCTGACCAAGAGGCTTAGTTAAGGCCTCCACAGAGAAGGATGCCAAAATTTCACTTTTTTTTATTTGATTTTATTCATGTTATTAAATTATACAAAATAATCTTTTATATTTGAAGAAATTATAATATTCACAATACTGAAACTGTTTGAAAGCAACTTCAACTTAGGCCCGCAGTAAGTACCTCTGGACCACTTCCATAAAATTTAAAAAGCGAATATTAAAATTAAAAAAATGTATGGTTAAAAACTTCATTTGTGCCAAAATAGTGATAGATTAAGGCAAGTTACCCCGGATAATATATTGTCGTACTTGGTAACAATCAAAAGATTTTTTCAAGTCCTTTAAAATAAAGCGTAACATGCTATAAAATTGTGATCAATTATAGCGTGTAATAAGCAGGTGCTTATTTAATTATTTATATGCAGTAGATGCCTATTTAGAACCCGGACAGTGCTGGTTACTTCATTCTAGTGATAAATATAACTAACTCTCCATCTTGAAATCAATTAAAAATACTAAATCGTTTTGACTTTAAAAATTAAATAAAAAAGTTATTTTATATAAGAGTATTTTACCCATATTATTATCGTTTGCCAAATAGCAAGAACATAACTATTTTTGAGGAGGGTACGGTCCCTGTGGATGCCTCCCCCCCACTGGGTTTCGGTCTATATTGGGTGGCACTTCCCGGCCGTCCAAACAGTTACCTTAAACCTTTCTGGTAGGTCGGACGGTCTGGGTCTCAACAACTATTTTTGAAGTTTAATTATTTCTAACATTTTCTTTTCAAAACCATAAAAATTAGGCTTATTTATATTATTTAATTTTCAATTACTATGTCACTGTTTACATTCTTATTTAAGTCAAGAGATAACTGCATTACAGCTTGAACAAACATAACTTTATATTTTATGAATAGAATTGGTTTAATTTATAATTTTCTAGATAGATGACAGCATTGCCTTAAAAATTTGAAGTCGCTGAAAACCCTGAAGAACTTTAAAAATTCAAAAGAAACGTTTATAAATTCAATGAGAGAATGTGACTTTAAAAAATGATAAAAATTCTTGAAAATTATACAACACTGATAAAACTTCTTATAATAATACATACTTTTCTTTAGAACAATTTTGTGGTCATGTTTATAACATGCATGAAAATTTCTATGTTTAATTACGCAAATGTCGAAGGATGTACACCCCATAATAATCTTCTCATCAAATTGCAGATTTTTATATCAACCTGAAGTTTTTACTTCTTTTGAATCTATATTTTTTTTCTAATTGAACATGTCCATTTTACCCAAAGTTGAATAAATGTATAATCCAGAGAGAGAAGCATAAGCCTTACAGGAGAGAATTTGTATGGCGACCATATTTGTTTTCATCTATCCTAAACGTATTGCCATTTGACAAACGTTAATTGGGTCTTTTTTCGTGACATGTATCTAAGTGAAATATATATATATATATATATATATATATAGCTTAGAAATTAAAGGAAATTTAATGTTGTTTAACTTTGATCTGTGAAAAGTCATTTTATATTAAACAGATTTATATAAAAGTTCAATTGCAATTTTATAGGCCTTTCGTGCAATTCTAAGGAAAATATAATTTCCAACCTTTTTCGAAGACTTGTAGCAACTAATTAGTCTGTTTGCCAGCTATTCTATTGTTCCATACTATTGATCTACTTTATTGTTATTTACATATCATTTTTGGTGATTTTATGCATAATTGGTTTTTACTTATATTACTCTGTATTTTTATATATTTATTTTATATGTACATTTAAAGTTGATTTTTACATGTGATATACATGGGTGCCCATAAGGGAGGGTTGACATTCAAGTTTTCAAAGGTAGACATCAATCTAGTCGATGTTGTATGTCTTATTTTTGGGTCTCTCCCCCCCCCCCCCCCCCAGGAAAAAGTTCTATGAGCACCCATGGGGATATGTGCATTCTTTCATGCTTATAAGGTGACTAAAACCTAAGCATTGTTGCCATTGGTCTTTAAGACTATATAGTCTATTTTAATGTTTGACAAAAATTTGTCAATTTGTTTATCCAGTTTTACATTTCCTGTAAGTTCTATGTATAATAAGGTTAAAGTCTATGGTGCATTCCAATGTTTTAAACATTATTCTGTTTGTTATAATGCTCTAGTCAAATTATTTTATACTAAATTAGAATATTGATATATATTATTAGGCTTCATCCAATTTTGTGCTTTATCTTTTCCACTTCAATAATAATGTTAAGTATTATAATTACCAATTCATTAGGCAGTTTGCTGAATTTTTAAATGTACTTTGTATAATATCTTATATTTATTTAATTATAAAATTTAACAAATGGAAGTTTATTATGCATTTAATCTTCCCTTAAATTACTGTTTGAAAAATTTAAAAGATTTTTTGTTGCATTTAGTGTTTTAGAACTTATACAGAGGACAAATTTTACCAATGCATGAAAAAGTATTCTAACTAGCCTTCAAATTCTTGTGTTCAATATATCCTTTATATTTTTATACAGTTTTGTACTAGTTTATTTTCGCAAGGTCTAAAATCTTTATTTTTCAAATGGGATTTTAATTATCATAGATCTGTATGATCATAAAAAGCATATATCAGTGGAGCAATTTAGACTTATGTTTGATTCAATGTTTAATTGAGCAAGTGGGAGAATTTTAGAGGCAATCTCACTTTAAGCTAAGGTAAAGTGTGTATGAAAATTTTTAGAATTTGTTTAGTTAGAAGAAATTATAGTTTCTCCCTTTTGTGTATAATTAACAATAAAATAAGATCAAAATGTCAATAATTATGCAAGGTGAATAAGAATTTGCAAATAGAGATGTTTTTATTTTACAGAAAAAAATACTTTGTTTTTACTTTGCTTTATTGCATTAACTGAACTTTGTATCACAAAATTATTTTATAGCTCCTTCAAGAAAAAGGAGATGCAAAGATATAATGGAAAATGTTTAACATTCAAACAAAAAACAGGAAGCTAGTTATAATAGATGTAGAAGTAAGGTTTACTTGTTTAGCTTATATTGTTGAAAGAAGTAAAATGGAATATATAATATGTTATGTAGGATCTAGCTTTAATCATAAAAGCTCATGAAAGATTGTTTTAAATCTATTAAAAAGATTTTTTAAGAAGTATAATCTTTTCCAAGAAAAAAATTGGTGAATAATGCAGTGTTATACACTATATAGCCAAAAGTATCCGGACACCTACCGTTGTGGAATCAGAAAGGCATGTTGTACATATTAATAGATCGTTGGGCCACCTTTTGCATCAATCAAGCCTGCACTCTTCTGGGGGAGACATTCTACCAGCTTTTGGTATATTTCAGCAGGGATTGCCTTCAATATGGTGATGAGAACTGCAGTGAGTCCGGCCGCAGAAGATGAGCGATTTGACCTGGTGCGTATTCTACATTCTAACTGATTCCAGAGGTGTTCAATGAGATTTAGATCGGGACTCTGTGCAGGCCAGTCTAATTTTTCAATGTCCATCTCTGTAAACAACATCCGTACAGCCTTCACTGTATGGACAGAACAGTTATCCTGTTAATACAGAAACGATCTTTCCCGAACTGTTGTCAACATACATTTTAACGTTCATGTTTCCCTCCACAAGAACTAAGGGCCCCAAACCGAACCACGAAAAACAGCCCCAAACCATTATGCCGACGACGACACCAAACTTTGCAGTTGGCACAATACACTCAGGCAAGAAGCATTTGCCTGACATCCGCCAAACCCAGACGCATCCATCAGACTGCCAGACAGTGTAGTGGCATTCATCATTCCTAGTACTTGTTTCCACAGTCCAATGGCAGTGAGCTTTGCACCACTGCAACCAATATTTCACATTGACCGTGCTGATGTTAGGCTTGTGAGTGGCTGCACGACTGTGGACACCTATATTTTTCAGCTTCCAATGACCAGTACTGGTGCTACAGATGGCCCAGGATGCATTTTGGAACCACCATTGACCGCTGTGACCAGGGCCTTGTGATTCTTTAGCACCACCCTCTTCAGGGTTCGGCGGCTGCAACAATCTGAGTTTCTGTGGCCTACCACTTCATTTTCCTGCAGTTATAGATCTCAGACATATCAATTTTACAATGACATCACTTACAGTTGTCCAATTATCATGCCATGTACAAACTCGCTCAACTCTGCCGATTTACTCATTGTCTTTCTTATGCACGTTTACGACCATCGAGGCTGTGGTGCTCACTTTTATATCACTCTATGATGTACATAGACACATCCACTTCTCTGGAGGGGTGTTCGGATACGTTTGACCATATAATGTATAATCCAGTTTGGTAAATTTATATTTTTGATTAAAATATACAGCTTCAATATTCCTGTATATTTGTATATGGTTTATAATCCAGTTTGGTAAATTTATATTTTTGATTAAAATATACAGCTTCAATATTCCTGTATATTTGTATACGGTTTTGCATTAGTTTATTTTCACTAAGGAGTTATGTCTAAAATCTGCATTTTAAAATGATATTTTAACTCATCATATAACTGTATGACTGTAACAAGACTACACTCGTGAAGCAATATTATGTATGGCAATTTATAGATAGAATACACAAACTATCGTTAATATTTGTTTATGTTTGCATTGAGAATATTAAATTACTCTACTTATAAAAATAGGTATGTTGTTAATGAGTTAATATATATCACAGTATTAATGCATTTTAGTTTTTGCTCAATTTGTATGTGAATTCAGCTTTTTTACATTAGTAAGTGAAAGTTGAAGTCACTATTGACATGTTAAAGGTCTATAAAGTTAAAATCAATATTTATATGGATTTTATTATGACACCCGGGTTTTTATCAATTCTATGAATTTGTATGACTTCTTTACAAAAGGATTCAACTGTGTACATCCCATCAATGACGGTTTCACTCATCCATGATAAGTTTTTTGTGAGATCTGTTTGATATATTATACATATTTTATGCATGCCTTGATGCAAGTGGAATTTGTTCCATGTTGGTTTATTTGTCTTAATTTGCATAAGTTCATTTTCTGTTAATTTTTTCATTATCTATATTTCTTTGTTAAGTAAACAGTATTGGAGTTATGTTTTTATTTTTATATTTTATGTTTATTTTTTAAGTTTATTAAGGATTGGGCATTTAAAAGGATTTTTACTTAGTTATCATTGCTATTACTGTTGTATAAGTTCTTTAAATAAAAGCAATATTAAAATGTTACTGTGCATTATTTATTACTGTTTATTTGTATCCTAAAATCTTATTTTCTCTGAAAATTCTGACAACATCCTAAAAGATATATATAGCAAAAATGTTATTTTGGTATTTTAATTTCATATTTTATTAAAGCTATCAATCTCTATATCATGCTAGCACTAACTTACACTAGTCAAACACAAAATTATTTAATTTAAATGCAATTTTTTAAATCTAATTTTACATCTGTACTTTACAAAATCTTTTACATTTTTAGAAGGTGGGGTTATATAACATACTAGCATTTAACCCATTTGGCATCAGTATTGTGCTGGCATGACAGATCAATTTCATCTTACAAGCCCACCTTATGCGATTTGTGGGAAATGTGCCCATGAGACCAATGTGGTGTATTCATTACAAAGAGTTGGAACATTTTATTTGAAATTTTAAATATTACTGTAAAAATCACAATGCCCACATGGTAAGAATATTAACCTTCAGAAAAGTGACATTAATTTTGGTTTATTTCGAAGGATTGGTGGGTATAGGGAAAATGCTGATGTAAACAAATCAGTACCATCTCTCTTTAAAAGTGCATGTGGGTTTTAAAGAATCTTTCTCATTTATTTGTTTATTTTCTCAGCTGTGGCATTTGTGTAGAATTGTCGAATAGGGAGGGGTGTTCCCGATGTTCTTATCTGCATTTTTGAAATTGGGTTCATATGTGTTAGACATAATTTGAATTCTTGTTGTCTAGTGTATAGTAAAAGGGAGATTTTTTTTTAATCAGTTTCTAAGCAACAATGTTATTGATATGTGTATTATTTATTGTGTATATTAATTCAATAATATTATCAAATTGTGTGATACAATATAACGAAAAAAATGGGGGGGGGGGTCAATACAGGACATTCTGTCATGCACCATTACCCTGCCTTCCAAAAAACTGTAAAATAGTACAGAAAGTTATATGGGGAAACAATCCTATAAGTGGAGTGCTTTCTACATAGTCGATTTGAAAATACTGGCTCACCTTGAACATTCGCATAAAAGATACAAAATTCTAAATAAATGCCTGCACATGAAATACGGAAGGCTTACCTGTTAATTAACCCTAAATAACCCCTCCTGACAGCATGTTCCAAAAACGTACCCACTATACCCCCTGCTGTGAGGCCGATTCTTCGCTATTAGCTAAGTTAAATGACGTCATGGGCAGAGCCTAGTATACACTTTGAAGTTTGACAGTTTAAGACAAAATCTGTCGTCTTCGAGATTATACGTGTTTACATTTTCCTTAGATACATTTCGTCATGTATTTTACTTCATACACACATATTTATTTGCTTTTGATATGATTTTAAACTAAAGAATTAAATAAAATATATTATTATTATTACTACTTGATCAATGATAAAAATGCTTCATTTACGGGAATAATTTATATACAGCATACAGTTTAAAATGCTTGTGTTATATGTATTATGTTTATTAAAGGTACCTTATGCCCATTTTATATTGTATTCCGTATCCAAAGCAAAATATATAACCGTTTAAATATGGTTTACCATAACCTTTTTTGAAGTCTGTTTCAAATATTTATGCAAGTTTGTAAACAAAACTATGTGTTTGATTTAAAAGAAAAAGCCATACAATGGAATATTTTGGTCAAAAAATGTGGAAATTATTTTAAAAAATTAATCTAAAATTAATAAAAAGGCAGGCTTACAATGTAATCCTGAGTAAAATATTTAGTGTAGAGGGTGGGTAATCCATCCCACTCTATATACCCAGTGATGTGCTAATAATTTTCTATGCTAAAAATTTTTAATACCTGATATGCTTCGAAAATTATATATATCAATTGTTTGCTGTTCCCATTAAATTCTAAACAAATAGATATGCATATTGGTTTCTTTACCATTTGAATAGATGTGAGCAATGCTAATGCTATGCCACTGTCACTAACCGAAAAAAAACAAAGTGGCAAAACCAAAAGAATGACATACCTATATTTTTATAGAACTGCGTCAATGGACTTACAATTAAAGTACTTCAATACATCTTCTGGATTTTGAGGAAATTTTTACACACATTAACAATTTTTCCCGGCCACACAACTTGATACCATAAACCCCCTGGGTTGGTCGTGTGGTCTGGGCCTTCAACACATTAACAATTATTCCCGGTCGTCCATCCTGTTGCTCCAAGTCCTCTGGACGAGCCGGACGGCCTGGGGCTTTCACACATTAACAATTAGGGCGCGGTAGCCCATTGGTTAGCGCGCTGGAGTTGCATTCGGTAGGCCCGTGTTCGATTCCAGCCACTGCCAAAACTGCCGCCGTGTTCATGCGGAGTACGATCACGTTAAACATGTGGGTCCGAAAGTCCTTCTGAGAGGTTGGTGGTAGGGGAAGGAGGGTACGGTCCCTGTGGATACCTCCCCCACTGGGTTCCGGTCTAAATTGGGTGGCACTTCCTGACCGTCCAAACAGTTACCTTACACCTTTCTGGTAGGTCGGACGGTCTGGGTTTCAACAACAACAACACATTAACAATTATAATATGATTTGTGTCTTGATTTAGTGTAATTAAAAAAAAATTCGAATAGATTTTTTCCTGTAGTTGGGAGGGTAGGTATCTTTAACCAGGTAAGTCCATCAGTCATAACCAGTGCATACTTTTAAATATATAAGTTAATTTCTTGGCATTCTTTATTAAACTTTTATTTACTTCAAACATTTTTAATGTAACAACTGATACTTGGAACATTGAAAATTTTGACAATCAGTATGTACATACTGACTCTAGTTCTCCTTTAAAGCTCGCTCCTTGTTTCTATGTGAATAAAAGATACCAATAGATCAAAATAAATAAATTGCTGCTTTTGAGAATATAAATTTGTAATATTTTCTTAAAGAATCTGATTTGTCACCTAATTTTTTTTATGCCTGATTTCTTTCAGAAGTATTAAAAAGTTATATACCAATAGAATAGATGCTATAGGTTTGAAGTGATATCACCAGGAATAAACAAGTTGGTTGAGATTTGCACTCTAACTTAGTGTGTTACCTGAAAAATTTGACTTTCAGAGGAATAACTTTTTTTTTTTACATTAATTCAAATTTCATGTTAACTACTTTATATGTAACAAATAAATATATAATAGAATATATAATAGGCACTGATAGTGCCTAGCTTGCAGTTCGTGCTAACTGATATTTCACATAAAGTGGTTTAAACTTTTCTTAGACAGCAAAACCCTCATATAATTCCATATTTTAATATTAGAACATTCTAAATTGATATTTTGTCTCTATGATAACCATCTACGTGATATATGTACACGTAATAGGTGAATGGAAACAAATCTGAGTAAATAGATACAGCTTTCCTAGTACATTCAAATTAGTTTTAAATGCCTGAAATATGGCTAAAATACTTGTTCATCAAAGAAGTCATGTGAAATATATTAGCTGCAGCCCCGATTTCAACTTCAAAATAGATCTATTTATCTTGCTCATATTTGTTTCTCCAGTCATAATATTTTTTGTGAAAATATCTTGATAAAACTGTTTTGCTCTTATAGTTTTGCAACATTCTAATATATCAATTTGTGAATAGGATATAATGGAGAAGACACTCCTATTGCAGATACTAGCATCCATGGACTAGTTTCTCACTTATTATATGCTCGTCATCATGAAATAATCAAAATTTGCAGTGATAGCATGAAAGTTAGCATGCACCAACATTTTTTAGAACTTCTATGGGAACTAACAATTTCAGTTCTTCCACGTGACCGGCTCAAAATTCATATACAATTTAGCTCAGGCCACATGAAGCTGCAAAGGCAAAGTTTATAAACACAAAGCCCATCAATAAGAAGCATTCTAAAAAATATGGGTGATATTCCTATTACAGATACCAGCATGAGCATTCTTGGACTGGTTTCATGCTTATTATGCATTCGTCAATATAGAATATCTGATATCTATAATGGTAACAAGAAACTTAATGTAGATCCAGGTATGGGTCATTGTAGCTATTACCCCCCTCCCCCTTTTCAGATATATGTGTCATTTCTTGTGATTCTATAGATTCACTTATAAAAGTTTATTGCAATGTCATAAATCCCAAAATGACATAAAATTCATTTTATCAGGCTAGTTTGCTTCATTTTATGATTAATCAAAAAAAATTTATCAGTTTCGATAACTATTTACTGATATACTACAAAAACAAATGTTCAATAAAAGAAACATGTCAAAGTAAATCCCTTTTTATTTCTGCTTGTATCTGCCCTTGTAATGTACTAACTGTAAACTTTGCAGCTACCTTTTAAATTTGGTTAACTGTACTCACGATTCATTGAATGAAGATCAATTTACAAGGATCTAATTAACCTTCAGCTTTCTATAAGAAATTCGGATTGGCTAGACATGGATTAACTATGTAATAAAAATTATAATGTTTTAAATTTGATTAAGTAGGTACTAGTCAATCAGGTTCAGTTAATTAAATATTTATAATTTTTCAAGATATTGTTCACCGCATAAACTAAAATATGTTTTTTAGGTAATGCATATGGTTATCTTATTTGTACTGATTTTTTCCCATCAGTAGTACAGATAATAGAATTTTGGTACATAAAAGTAAATTCCTGCCTTAGAGTAAAAGTAAAAATAAATTTCAAAAGTAAATAAAAACATCCCATTTAATAAACTAATATCTATATATTGCAATTGTAACTGTAGACGAAGAAATTGAAAAGCAGATTTAGTTTTAGCTAGAATCATTGTACTATTAGAAAGAAATTGTATATATAACTTGATTCAGTACTATCTTATTATAGTGGCTCCCATAAATCCGATTGAGCCAAGGTCGCAGTTAAGATTTTGACAAGGTTTTCGTTAACGAAAAAGCAATATGACAATAATATAAACATGTGCTTTTTCTTTAGGACTGCAAACGTTTGGTAAGATTTTACAACCTTCCTTGGCGATAAATCTTGGATGCTTGGTGATTCATCCTCAGGGGTCGCTATAATAAGGAAGTACCCTTGATTCTTTAAAATTATAGAAATATATTTAAGAAATATGTTTTGTCTCTACACACCAATAGCATTACCAAGTAGGGAAATCATATTCCCTAGAAACCCATTTAAGTTCAGAGAAATGATATTTAGCGAAATGGTAAGCAAACTGTTTGGTTACCAATTCCACACCCTCCCCCCCCCTCCTCTTCCTCAAAAAAAGAATTGCCTGGGGATGCTATGCTACTGTTACACACATAATACTAATGAGTCGGATGGTCTGAGCTTTCGACACATAATACTAACGTTAAAGGAAAATATTGTAATAGGATCAAATATTTGAACTATCAATGAATTTACATGTTTTTGTTTTAAATATTCTTATTTTCGAATTGAATGCTTTTGAGATAAGCATGTGTACATTTGTAATCACTAATATCTCGCAAATGATTCAAAAGTTAGTACTAATTTTCTACTACTCAATTGAATGCATCTTCAGGTAATGAAATATGGATAGTTATATTTTAATTTCAATATTTGTATAAAATTCATAATTTGTTGTCAAATCAAAACAAATTTTAATTTTATTTACATAAAAATGTTTCAAATATTTTGTTAAATCTTATATAGTCTAATTTCCCATTCTAATCAGTGAATATTAAATTTCAAATATTTGAAATACAGTACATACATCATTTATATACATTTCTACATAGCTCGTCAAACATTCCTATCCAGTAACATTAATTTCAATTACATATTTCCACAGGTATACGCTTTACTTCACTGGTCCCTAGAGTAGTGTATAAATAGTGCTTTACTATAGTTAAAAATATGCATTTTCTATTTAACAGTACAATCTGTTTGAACAACTTTAACTGCATAATAATGTTGCATGATATTACCTAATTTCAATTTATAACATGTTTATAAAGAAGGAGTTTATCCAACAGATATTTTAAATCAACTTACTGAATGCTGTTTTTGAAAATAATAGACAGTAGTTACTAATTTAATTTTATATGAAGAAGGATTTGATATCCTAGGATGCATGAATAGATGCAAATTGACTTACCTAGTTAATACTGATGTTATCTGATTTATCCTGATGTAATGAAATATAATGAAGCTGAAAATACATATACCAGTTAAAAGTTTGACTAGTTATCACTGCGTCCCACAGATGCTAAAGTATTTCGTTAACATTAGATAGTAATATATTATCTAAATCGAATTATAGTTGTTGAAGTAATAAAGATATTGAAATTAATATTTGTTTCAAATAAATAATTTCGGGTTTAGAAATTAATAGTATTTTGACTAAATGTTTCAAACTGAAATTATTCAAGAGATTGAAAAATAAAACTTCAGGTTTTATATTTCAGATGTGTTATACAGAATAGCAAGTGTAAAGAGGTTTTTAACTGAATTAACGTTGAGTTAAATTCAAAATGTTCTGAAAATTTTGAATGATGTATCTATACATGCCTTTTAAATTTGAATATCAAAATTTTGTATATTCAAAATTCAAAGTGTAGGATAATACATATGTAATTGTTATTAAACATTTCCAAAGTTTAAATATTGGTTGTTAAATTTTAAACATAATTTGAAATAAACATGTTTAAGAGTTAAAATGTCCGTCGAAATCAGGAGGTCATAAGATACAATAACAGAGTTAAAATGTAAATAATTTTAACTCGAACACCAAATGAATTCTAAACACACAATAAATGTATATTATATTAGTGTGAACTGCGAAGAATGATAGCATTTGAAACCATAATCTTGCATAATAGCTTACTGGCTGTTAAAAATTTGGCAGCTCACTACTAGGTACAGATCAAACATCAAAGTATTTCATAAACATTAGATAATGGCTATTAGCGTTTGCTTTCTTCAGATGTTACTTAATATTAATGAAACTTCATATATATGCTATTTAAATTACAACTTGGTATATACATATAGAATCTATCTATATATACTAATTGCCAAGTGTCCGTCTGTCTGTCACGCTTTTTTCAGGCACTTCCCGAATAGATAGAGACTTGCAATTTGGTACACGGCTCGGCCGTTCGATAAAAATCCCTGGAAAAATCGAATTTTCCGAAAACGTTCTATAGAGCGGGTACCCCACACCAAAACGTTCGAAAAGTGAAAAGATGGAAACGCATACTTTGCGATGAGATAGAGACTTCAAATTTGGTGTATAGGTAAATCATTCG
Source organism: Amaurobius ferox (assembly GCA_951213105.1). NCBI lineage: Eukaryota > Metazoa > Arthropoda > Arachnida > Araneae > Amaurobiidae > Amaurobius > Amaurobius ferox. Next base: position 178,733,202 of record OX578133.1, on the reverse strand, counting down.
AAAGGAAGAAAGTGTGCAATTTCAGATTTCCAATATTTTCTACTTAAGGGGGTGCCGCACACCAAAACGTTCGAAAAGTGAAATTATAGGAAACTATGCTTTACGATGAGATAGAGACTTCAAAATCAGTGAATGGGTAAATCGTTCGATAGGAAGAAAGTGTGAAATTTCAGATTTCCAATATTTTCCACTTACGGGGGTGTCGCACACCAAAACGTTCGATTTACCGAATAAATGAGAAAAAGCGCCTTTAAAATTTGATAAAGGCTTAAAATTAGGTATATGGGCTAATAATTTGACGAAAACACCCAAGACGAATACAGTTTTTCAAAAATGTGCGTTTAAGGGGGTGCTCCAGAGTAAAACGTTCGAAACGTTAGAAAATACATGCTTCTCGATAGGATAGAGACTTCAAATTTGGTGTACGGGTAGATAGTTTGAAAGGAAGAAAGCGTGAAATTTCAGATTTCCAATATTTGCTACATTAAATGGTGCCGTACATGAGGCAAATTTCTTTTTAAATGTGATAGAGGCTTGATATTCGGTATATGGGCCAATCATCTGATAAAAAACCCAAGACAAAGAGAGTTTTTCGAAAATGCTCATTTATGGGTGTGCTTTACAGAAAAAATTCCAAAGGAGAAATACTAATATAGGGGTGCCTCGGGATGAGATAGACTTTAATGTGGTGTACGGGTAAATATAATTCGAAAGGAAGAAAAGCGGAAATTTAGTTTCCCAATATTTTCTTCTTTAGGGGGTTCTGCACACCAAAATATTCGATTTGTCGAATAAATGTGAAACGCGAATTATTAAAAAATTTACATTATTCAGGGGTTGCTTATTCCGAGACCGTTGATTTTCAACGGGTATACGGCTAGTCTATATATACTAATTGCCAAGTGTCCGTCTGTCTGTCTGTCTGTCACGCTTTTTTCAGGCACTTCCCGTATATATAGAAACTTGCAATTTGGTTTACGGCTCGGACGTTCGATAAAACCCCCTGGAACAATCGAATTTTTCGAAAATGTTCTCTAGGGGGGGTGCTGCACACCAAAACGTTCGAAAAGTGAAATCATAGGAAAGCATGCTTTGCGATGAGATACAGACTTCAAATTTGGTGTATGGGTAAACCGTTCGAATGGAAGAAAATGTGCAATTTCAGATTTCCAATATTGTCTACTTAAGGGGGTGCCGCAGACCCAAAACGTTCGAAAAGTGAAAAGATAGGAAAGTATGCTTTGCGATGAGTTAGAAACTTTAAATTTGGTGCATGAGTAAACCGTTTGAAAGGAAGAAAGTGTGCAATTCAGATTTCCAATATTTTCTACTTAAGGGGGTGCCGCGCACCAAAACGTTCGAAAAGTGAAATGATAGGAAAGCATGCTTTGCGATGAGATAGAGACTTCAAATTTGGTGTATTGATAAACCGTTCGAAAAGAAGAAAATGTACAATTTCAGATTTCCAATATTTTCTACTTAAGGGGGTGCCGCACTCCAAAATGTTCGATTTTCCGAATAAATGAGAAAAGGCTACTTAAAATTTGATAGCGGCTTGAAACTTGTTATATGGGCTAATCACTTGACGAAAACACCCAAGAAGAAAATAGTTTTCCAAAAATTTTCATTTGAGGGGGTGCTCCAGAGTAAAACGTTCGAAAACTGAGTTGATAAAAAACCATGCTTCGGAATGAGATAGAGATATCAAATTTGGTGCAAAGGTAGATAGCTTGGAAGGAAAGAAAGTGTACAATTTCAGTTTACCAATATTTTCTACTTTAGGGGGTGCCGCACACCAAAATGTTCGATTTTCGGAAGAAAGGAAAAACGTCCTTTTTAAAACGTGATAGAGGCTTGATATTTGGTATATGGGTGAATCATTTGATAGAAAATACAATAAGAATGGAGTTTTTCCAAAATGTACACTTAAAGGGGTGGGTACTCCACATAAAAACATTCGAAAGGTGAAATAGTAAAAAAGCATGTTTGGCGATGAGATGGCGATTTCAAATTTGGTATATGGGTAAATGGTTGGAAAGGAAGAAAGTATGCAATTTCAGTTTTCCAAGATTTGTTATTATAGGGGGTGTCGCATATTAAAATATTCGATTTGACGAACAAATGAAAAACGCCTGCTTTACAATGTGATGAGGCTGAAATTTGGTATATGGGGTAATTATTTGATAAAAAACCTAAGATTATTACGGTTTCTCAAAAATGTTCATTTAAAGGGGGTGCTACACAGAAAAACGTTCGAAAGGTGAAGTGATAGAAAAACATGTTTCGCGATAGGATATAGAGACTTCAAATTCGGTGTATGGGTAAACTGTTCGAAAGGAAGAAAGTGTGCAATTTCAGATTTCCAATATTTTCTACTTAAGGGAGTGCCGCACACCAAAATGTTCGATTTACTGAATAAATGAGAAAAGGCTCCTTTAAAATTCGATATAGGCTTGAAATTTGATATATGGGCTGATCATTTGACGAAAACACCCTAGACGAATATAGTTTTTCAAAAATGTTCGTTTAAGGGGGTGTTCCAGAGTAAAACGTTCGAAAAGTGAATTGATAAAAACCATGCTTCGGAATAAGATAGAGATATTAAATTTGGTGTTGTTAAGGTTTTGGTATTTTAGTTTGGAAAGAAGATAGTGTGAAATTTCAGATTTCCAATATTTGCTACTTTAAGGGGTGCGCAAACTAATATGTTCGATTTTCAGTATAAATGAGGCACGTTTCCTTTTAAATGTGATAGAGGCTTGATATTTGGTATATGGGCCAATCATCTGATAAAAAACCCAAGATAGAGTTTTTCAAAAATGTTCATTTATGGGTGTGCTTCACAGAAAAATGTTCCAAAGGAGAAATAATAAAATAGGGGTTCCTCTGGATGAGATAGACTTTAATGTCGTGTACGAGTAGATAATTCGAAAGGATTAAATGCGCAAATTAGTTTTCCCAATATCTTCTCTTTTAGAGGGTTCTGCACACCAAAAATATTCGATTTGTCGAATAAATGTGAAACGTGAATTATAAAAAAATTTACATTATTCAGGGGTTGCTTATTGCAAGACCGTTGATTTTCAACGGGTATTCGGCTAGTATATACTAATTGCCAAGTGTCCGTCTGTCTGTCTGTCTGTCACGCTTTTTTCAGGCACTTCCTGAATAGATAGAGACTTGCAATTTGGTACACGGCTCGGTCGTTCGATAAAAACCCCTGGAAAAATCGAATTTTCCGAAAACGTTCTATAGAGGGGGTGCCCCACACCAAAACGTTCGAAAAGTGAAAAGATGGGAAAGCATACTTTGCGATGAGATAGAGACTTCAAATTCGGTGTATGGCTAAATCGTTCGAAAGAAAGAAAATGTGCAATTTCAGATTTCCGATATTTTCTACTTAAGGGGGTGCCGCACACCAAAACGTTCGAAAAGTGAAATGATACGAAAGCATGCTTTGCGATGAGATAGAGACTTCAAATTCGGTGTATGGATAAATCGTTCGAAAAGAAGAAAGTGTGCAATTTCAGATTTCCAATACTTTCTACTTAAGGGGGTGTCGCACACCAAAACGTTCGAAAAGTGAAATGATAGGAAAGCATGCTTTGCGATGAGATAGGACTTCAAATTCGGTGTATAAGTAAACAGTTCGAAAGGAAGAAAATGTGCAATTTCAGATTTCCGATATTTTCTACTTAAGGGGGTGCCGCACACCAAAACGTTCGAAAAGTGAAATGATAGGAAAGCATGCTTTGCGATGAGATAGAGATTTCAAATTCGGTGTATGGATAAATCGTTCGAAAGGAAGAAAGTGTGCAATTTAAGATTTCCAATATTTTCTACTTAAGGGGGTGTCGCACACCAAAACGTTCGATTTACCGAATAAATGAGAAAAGACGCCTCTAAAATTTGATAGAGGCTTAAAATTTGGTATATGGGCTAATAATTTGACAAAAACACTCAAAACGAATACAGTTTTTCAAAAATGTTCGTTTAAGGGGGTGCTCCAGAGTAAAACGTTCGAAAAGTCAATTGATAAAAAAACCATGCTTTGGAATGAGATAGAGATATCAAATTTGGTGTAAGATAGATAGTTTGAAAGGACGAAAGTGTACAATTTCAGTTTACCAATATTTTCTACTTTAGGGGGTGCCGCACACTAAAATGTTCGATTTTCGGAATAAAGGAGAAACGCTTCTTTAAAAACGTGATAGAGGCTTTATATTTGGTATATGGGCGAAACATCTCATAGAAATCACAAAAAGATTAGAGTTTTTAAAAAATGTATAGTTAAGGGGTTGGGTACTCCACACAAAAGCATTCGAAAGATGGAATGCTAGAAAAGCATGCTTCACGATGGGATAGAGACTTCAAAGTTGGTGTACGGGTAAAAAGTTGGAAAGGAATAAAGTGTGCAATTTCAGTCTTCTAACATTTGCTATTGTAGGGGGTGTCGATGTCTGTCTATCTATACGTTCGAAAAGTGAATTGTTAAAAAAAACAGTCCTTCGAAATGAGATAGAGATAATAAATTTGGTGTAAAGGTAGATAGTTTGAAAGAAATAAAGTGTGAAATTTCAGATTTCCAATATTTGCTACTTTGAGGGGTGCGCACACTAATATGTTCGATTTCCCGAATAAATGAGGCACGCTTCCTTTTAAATGTGATAGAGGCTTGATATTTGGTATATGGGCCAATTATCTGATAAAGAACATAAGACAAACAGAGAAAGAAATACGCAAATTTAGTTTCCCAATATTTTCTTCTTTAGGGGGTTCTGCACACCAAAATATTCGATTTGTCGAATAAATGTGAAACGCGAATTATTATAAAATTTACATTATTCAGGGATTGCTTATTGCGAGACCGTTGATTTTCAACGAGTATATGGCTAGTATATACTAATTGCCAAGTGTCCGTCTGTCTGTCTGTCACGCTTTTTTCAGGCACTTCCCGTATAGATAGAGACTTGCAATTTGGTACACGGCTCAGTCGTTCGATAAAAACCCCTGGAAAAATCGAATTTTCCGAAAACATTCTATAGAGGGGTGCCCCACACCAAAACGTTCGAAAAGTGAAAAGATGGGAAAGCATGCTTTCCGATGAGATAGAGACTTCAAATTCAGTGTATGGGTAAACCGTTCGAAAGGAAGAAAGTGCGCAATTTCAGATTTCCAATATTTTCTACTTAAGGGGGTGCCGCACACCAAAACGTTCGAAAAGTGAAATGATAGGAAAGCATGCTTTGCAATGAGATAGAGACTTCAAATTCGGTGTATGGGTAAATCGTTCGAAAAGAAGACAGTGTGCAATTTCAGATTTCCAATATTTTCCACTTAAGGGGGTGTCGCACACCAAAACGTTCGATTTAACGAATAAATGAGAAAAGGCGCCTTTAAAATTTGATAGAGGCTTAAAATTTGGTATATAGGCTAATAATTTGACGAAAACACCCAAGACGAATACAGTTTTTCAAAAATGTTCGTTTAAGGGGGTGCTCCAGAGTAAAACGTTGGAAAAGTCAATTGATAAAAAAAACCACGCTTTGGAATGAGATAGAGATATCAAATGTGTAACGGTAGATAGTTTGAAAGGAAGAAAGTGTACAATTTCAGTATACCAATATTTTCTACTTTAGGGGGTGCCGCACACCAAAATGTTCGATTTTCGGAATAAAGGAGAAACGCTCCTTTAAAAACGTGATAGAGGCTTTATATTTGGTATATGGGCGAATCATCTCATAGAAATCACAAAAAGAATAGTGTTTTTCAAAAATGTATAGTTAAGGGGGTGGGTACTCCACACAAAAGCATTCGAAAGATGAAATGCTAGAAAAACATAATTGACAATGAGATAGCGACTTCAAATTTGGTGTACGGGTAAAAAGTTGGAAGGGAAGAAAGTGTGCAAATTCAGTCTTCCAACATTTGCTATTGTAGGGGGTGCCTTTCACTAAAATGTTCGATTTGCCGAACAAATGAAAAACTCCTCCTTTACAATGTGATAGAAGCTTGAAATTTAGTATATGGGCTAACCATTTGACAAAAAAACCAAACATGAATACAGTTTTACATGCTTCTCGATAACGGGGTGCTACACAGAAAAACGTTCGAAAGGTGAAGTGATAGAAAAACCATGCTTCTCGATAGGATAGAGACTTCAAATTTGGTGTACGGGTAGATAGTTTGAAAGGAAGAAAGCGTGAAATTTCCGATATTTGCTACATTAAGGGGTGCCGCACACTAATATGTTGGATTTTTCGAATAAATGAGGCAAGCTTCTTTTTAAATGTGATAGAGGCTTGATATTCGGTATATGAGCCAATCATCTGATAAAAAACCTAAGACAAAGAGAGTTTTTCAAAAATGTTCATTTATGGGTGTGCTTCACAGAAAAAAGTTCCAAAGGAGAAATACTAATATACGGGTGCCTCGGGATGAGATAGACTTTAATGTGGTGTACCGGTAAATAATTCGAAAGGAAGAAATGCGGAAATTTAGTTTCAAAATATTTTCTTCTTTAGGGGGTTCTGCACACCAAAATATTCGATTTGTCGAATAAATGTGAAACGCGAATTATTAACAAATTTACATTATTCAGGGTTGCTTATTGCGAGACCGTTGATTTTCAACGGGTATTCGGCTAGTTATTATCTATATATACTAATTGCCAAGTGTCCGTCTGTCTGTCTGTCTGTCCGTCTGTCTGTCTGTCACGCATTTTTTAGGCACTTCCCGAATAGATAGAGACTTGCAATTTGGTACACGGCTCGGTCGTTCGATAAAACCCCCTGGAAAAATCGAATTTTTCGAAAACGTTCTATAGAGGGGGTGCCCCACACCAAAACGTTCGAAAAGTGAAATGACGGGAAAGCATGCTTTGCGATGAGATAGAGACTTCAAATTTGGTATATGGATAAATCACTCGAAAGGAAGAAAGTGTGCAATTTCAGATTTCCAATATTTTCTACTTAAGGGGGGGTGCCCCACACCAAAACGTTCGAAAAGTGAAATGATAGGAAAGAATGCTTTGCGATGAGGTAGAGACTTCAAATTTGGTGTATGGGTAAATCGTTCGAAAGTAAGAAAGTGTGCAATTTCAGATTTCCAATATTTTATACTTAAGGGGGTGCCGTACACTAAAACGTTCGAAAAGTGAAATGATAGGAAAGCATGCTTTGCGATGAGATAGAGACTTCAAATTTGGTATATGGATAAATCACTCGAAAGGAAGAAAGTGTGCAATTTCAGATTTCCAATATTTTCTACTTAAGGGGGGTGCAGCACACCAAAACGTTCGAAAAGTGAAATGATAGGAAAGAATGCTTTGCGATGAGGTAGAGACCTCAAATTTAGTGTAAGGGTAAATCGTTCGAAAGGAAGAAAGTGTGCAATTTCAGATTTCCAATATTTTCTACTTAAGGGGGGTGCCGCACACTAAAACTTTCGAAAAGTGAAATGATAGGAAAGCATGCTTTGCGATGAGATAGAGACTTCAAATTTGGTGTATTGGTAAATCGTTCAAAAGGAAAAAAGCGTGCAATTTCAGATTTCCAATATTTTCTACCTAAGGGGGTGCCGCACACCAAAATATTCGATTTGCAGAATAAATGAGAAAACGCTCCTTTAAAATTTGATAGAGACTTGAAATTCGGTATATGGGCTAATCATTTGATGGAAACACCCAAGACAAATATAGTTTTTCAAAAATGTTCGTTTTAGGGGGTGCTTCAGAGTAAAATGTTCGAAAAGTGAATTGATAAACCACGCTTCGGATTGAGATAGAGATATCAAATTTGGTATAAGGGTAGATAGTTTGAAAAGAAGAAAGTGTAAAATTTCAGTTTACCAATATTTTCTACTTTAGGGGGTGCCACACACTAAAATATTCGATTTTCGGAATAAAGGAGAAACGCCCGTTTTAAAACGTGATAGAGGCTTGATATTTGATATATGGGAAAATAATCTGACAGAAATCACATAAAGAATAGAGTTTTTCAAAAATGTATAGTTAAGGGGGTGGGTACTCCACACAAAAGCATTCGAAAGATGAAATGCTAGAAAAGTATGCTTCGCGATGAGATAGAGACTTCAAATTTAGTGTACGGGTAAAAAGTTGGAAAGGAAGAAAGTGTGCAATTTCAGTTTTCCAACATTTGTTATTGTAGGGGGTTCCGCTCACTAAAATGTTCGATTTACCGAACAAATGAAAAACGTTCATAATGTTCATTTATGGATGTGCTTCATAGAAAAAAGTTCCAAAGGAGAAATAATAATATAGGAGTGCATCGGGATGAGATAGACTTTAATGTGTTGTACGGGTAGATAATTCGAAAGGAAGAAATCAGCAAATTTAGTCGAATCGATTTGTCGAATAAATATGAAACGCGAATTATTAAAAAATTTACATTATTCAAAGGTTGCTTATTGCGAGACCGTTGATTTTCAACGGGTATTCGGCTAGTATATGCTCGTACTAATTGCCAAGTATCCCTCTGTCTGTCTGTCTGTCACGCGTTTTTTAGGCACTTTCCGAATAGATAGAGACTTGCAATTTGGTACACGGCTCGGTCGTTCGATAAAACCCCCTGGAAAAATCGAATTTTTCGAAAACGTTCTATAGAGGGGGTGCCCCACACCAAAACGTTCGAAAAGTGAAATGATGGGAAAGCATGCTTTGCGATGAGATAGAGACCTCAAATTTGGTGTATGGGTAAATCGTTTGAAAGGAAGAAAGTGTGCAAGTTCAGATTTCCAATATTTTCTACTTAAGGGGTGTCGCACACTAAAACGTTCGAAAGGTGAAATGATAGGAAAGCATGCTTTGCGATGAGGTAGAGACTTTACATTTGGTATATGGGCAAATCGTTCGAAAGGAAGAAAGTGTGCAATTTCAGATTTCCAATATTTTCTATTTAAGGGGGTGCCGCACACCAAAATGTTCGATTTAGAGAATAAATGAGAAAACGCTCCTTTAAAATTCGATAGAGGCTTGAAATTTGGTATATGGGCTAATCATTTGACGGAAATACCTAAGACGAATATAGTTTTTCAACAATATTCGTTTAAGGGGGTGCTCCAGAGTAAAACGTTCGAAAAGTGAATTGATAAAAAAACCATGCTTCGGAATGAGATAGAGATATCAAATTTGGTGTAAGAGTAGATAGTTTGAAAGGAAGAACACGGCTCGGTACACGGAATTTGGTTCACGGCTCGGTCGTTCGATAAAACCCCCTGAAAAAATCGAATTTTTCGAAAATGTTCTATAGAGGGGGTGCCCCACACCAAAACGTTCGAAAAGTGAAATGATGGGAAAGCATGCTTTGCGATGAGATAGAGACCTCAAATTTGGTGTATGGGTAAATCGTTTGAAAGAAAAAAAGTGTGCAAGTTCAGATTTCCAATATTTTCTACTTAAGGGGTGTCGCACACTAAAACGTTCGAAAGGTGAAATGATAGGAAAGCATGCTTTGCGATGAGGTAGAGACTTTACATTTGGTATATGGGTAAATCGTTCGAAAGGAAGAAAGTGTGCAATTTCAGATTTCCAATATTTTCTACTTAAGGGGGTGCCGCACACCAAAATGTTCGATTTAGAGAATAAATGAGAAAACGCTCCTTTAAAACTTGATAGAGGCTTGAAATTTGGTATATGGGCTAATCATTTGACGGAAATACCTAAGACGAATATAGTTTTTCAACAATATTCGTTTAAGGGGGTGCTCCAGAGTAAAACGTTCGAAAAGTGAATTGATAAAAAAACCATGCTTCGGAATGAGATAGAGATATCAAATTTGGTGTAAGAGTAGATAGTTTGAAAGGAAGAAAGTGTGAAATTTCAGATTTCCAATATTTGCTACTTTAAGGGGTGCGCACACTAATATGTTCGATTTTCCTAATAAATGAGGCACGCTTCCTTTTAAATGTGATAGAGGCTTGATACTTGGTATATGGGCCAATCATCTGCTAAAACACACAAGACAAACATAATTTTTCAAAAATGTTCATTTATGAATGTGCTTCACAGAAAAAAGTTCCAAAGGAGAAATAATAATACAGGGGTGCCTCGGGATGAGATAGACTTTAATGTGGTGTACGGGTAGATAATTCGAAAGGAAGAAATGCGAAAATTTAGTTTCCCAATATTTTCATTTTTAGGGAGTTTTGCACACCAAAATATTCGATTTGTCGAATAAATGTGAAACGCGAATTATTAAAAAATTTACATTATTCAGGGCTTGCTTATTTTAAGACCGTTGATTTTCAACGGGCATTCGGCTAGTATATATTAATGTTATTAGTAATATCATTAATTTGTATAACATCTTTACACTCTTATACTATAACACACTACTGTGATAAACAAATTAACTATGAATCAGATTAAAAATATATTGCTGTCTTCTACACAAATTTAATTAGCCTAGAAGGAAATAAATCAAAGTTTCTCCTTTAATTTAACTGATACAACAATCAAAACATCTGACCACTTAAGTTATTTAGACAAGCCAGGTGAAATATTGCAGTACAGGTTTTGATATATTCATATTTGGTCCGCGATCTTCTATCTAAAATTAGGTACTATAAGAATTAAGTTAGAAAATCATTCTTCTTCTTCTTCTAGGTTTCGATTGAAACCGACTTTTTACGGCAGCACTGCTCACCGTAGGCATATGGCTGCCTCTGTCTACTTCTTGACTTCCTAGTCAAGTGGCAGGTGTCCTGTCATCATTTAGTTAGCCATTATCTGTTAGTTGTTATGTTGGGAAGTTACCTAGTAGTAATCAGTGCCAAATCTCTGACTCATGCATTTTAAATTTTTTAACCGAGAAAATTTTTTGATCACCTCTGCTATTTCGATGCAGAATGCAAATTAGTTTGGCTATAAAATGCTCACGTTTTCTGACAGCGATCAGTTCGCAGCCAGTCTCTCAGGCACAAGTCATCTTTTTGACAAAGGAAACAATACTCACTACAGCATGAGTGGGTTCCGCATACTTTTCCATGTCTGAGTTCAATTAGGTTTGTAACACTTTGTTTTTGAATTTCCTTCCAGCATTTGTTTCTTTCTGTCTTGTATTTTGGGCAATGTATAATAACATGCTCTAATGTCTCCGGCGTATTGCAGCTGGGGCAGTTTGGGTTTATGCTTTTGTCCCATTTCGCTTTTTGGTAGTTAGTAAGGAGTGTTTGAGTCCGTAATGTCATTAGGATTGTGGCTTCTCTTCGGGATTTTGCAAGTTTAAAATATTGCGCATGGTAAGGGCTCATGTAGGCGAATTTAGGAAAATGTTGGGATTGTTTCCATCGTGTGTTCCAGGTCTCTTTCATTCTAGCTTTTACCAGTTTCTTTATGTCTCCATAAGTGCAAACACTCCAAGTAGGGCAAGTTTTGTTATTGGCAGCGTATTTTGCTTTTCTGTCCGCCTTCTCGTTCTGCGCGATTCCTTTATGTCCTGGTACCCATACTATCTTTATCTGGGTTTCTTCTGTATGCGCTATTAGTTTTTCGTATGTGTATTTTATAAGTTCATCTCATTTCCGCCTTGATTTCATTTTTGATGGCTTCTATAACACTTAAGCTGTCTGTAAGTATTGTATACTTCCGGTGACTCTCAATGAGGAAGTCAACCGTGTACGTTAGTGCTGCCAGCTCAGCAGTGAATATTGAGACGAAGTTCGGTAATCTTATACTACGTTCTGTGGTGTTATTTCGTATATTCCAAATCCCACTCCGTTTTTATTCTTTGATCCATCTATTCCTATCCATATCTCCTCCGGGTTAGTGTCCATGTACTTTCCAAATAGTAGAGGGATCTCCTCGGGTAAGGCGTTTTGAAAATCAAGGCCTCTTTCTTTGATCTCGAGTTTGGAGGTTTTCCATGATGGGACTTCATTGTAATTCAATTTATGCTGGGCCTCGAGTTTCTCATTCTTAATAATCTTGACGATGTTGGTCACCTTGTTTAGTGCCCAATCAATTTCTTTTCTTCTTATCTTGTTCAGTTTTTCTAGAATTTTTTGGGCGAACCCTTGACCGCCTCTGGCTATTTCTTGTTTTAAAAGGATTTTTTCAAGTTTTTCTATCTTACGCAGCTCGTATTCAGGGATATTGCTCTCTATTCTTATGACTTCCACAGCGGTATACTTCGGGACCCCTAATGCGAGTCGGATTGCTGCATTTTCGATTATCTTGTATTTATTCATATTTGTGGCAGTTTCTTCTAATCTGGTTGAATTCGCGTAATCGATTTGGGCCGTCACAACTTGTCTAACAATTTGTACAAGGATTTTTGTTTGAAGACCTCTAGTATGGCTGGCTAACATTTGTAACGTTCCGATGGCTTTATCTACCTTCTTGGTGGTTTCTTCTTTGTGTCTATTCCATTTCCATTTCTCAGTGATCATGAGGCCCAGAATCTTCATTTCGCAGACCCAGTTGATTGTTTTACCCGACATAGTTATATTTGGTTTTTGAACTCTCCTCTTTGCGGATATGTTTATCATTTTTGTTTTCTCAGTCGAAAAGGACATTTCCCATTCTGCACCCCATTTTTCTATTTTCAGGATTGCGCTTTGTAGTTTTGTTAAGCACATGGATTCTTCTATATCCTTTACAATTAAGGTGGTGTCCTCCGCATATTGATATAGGCTGCCGTATTCTTTTATTTCTTCTCCAATGTCAGACATGTAGATATTAAATAAGAATGGGGAAAGTACCGATCCCTGGGGAAGTCCAGTATTTATGTTCTTCGGATCCGATTCTTCACCTCTCCATCTTACCTTTACCGTTTTTTTTAGCAGGAATTCTTTTATCCACTGAACTATCTATTCTTCACATCCTTTTTTGAGTAATTTTCTCAATAGCTTTTCTATGTTGACGTTGTCGTACGCACTTTTTATGTCTATTGAGAGCAGTATAGTGTATTTATTATTTGCTCTGGAGCTTCGAATTTCCTGGCATATATCTAAAAGGGTTTTCTCGATGTCTGTTCCTGGTCGAAATCCATAAATATATTTGGGAAAAATTTTCTCTTTGGTAGCCCACCATTGAAGCCTTTCTAACAGGATTTTTTCTACCGTTTTCGTTACACAAGAGGTCAGAGTTATTGGTCGATAGCTTCCTATGTTATTTTTTTCTTTATTGTTTTCGTAGATAGGAATGATAGTTGCAGTTTTCCAGCTTTTAGGAATGCAGTGTTGCATTATTGATTTGTTGATTATTTTTGTGATCCAGGCTTGTGTCTTTCTGCTACACTTTTTTAACATTTTCCCACTGATTTCGTCCGGACCTGGGGTTTTTCTTTGAGTTTCTGAATCGCCTTTGTAACTTCGTCTATAGTCACCTGCGGGAACTGTGTTGCATCTGACTCCATTCTGCTGATTTCGTATGTTTTACTTTTTCTTTCGGTGAAGTAGCTAGCAAATGCATTCGCTTGATTGGCAGGATCTGTTATTTCTTTTCCTTTATATTCTATGATCCAATTGCTATCTTCTTGTATGTTGTTCTTCCATTTCTTAAAGTTATTAAAGATGTTGTAGTATTCTTTGGGGGGTTGAATCGTTTGGAATTTTTGATTCCAGAATTGTTCTTTTGCAGTTCGTATAGTTTTTCTGTATTTTGCCAGGTTCTTCTTGTATTCTATCCATGTCTCATCGCGAAAGTCTCTTATTGCCTTTGCATAAAATCTTCTTACCAGGGCCCTCTGTTTCGCACATTTCTGCGTCCACCATTCTGCCTGTTCTTTTCGCTCAAAATATCTTATCTCCCTCTCACTTTTCTTTAGTGCTAATTTCATTTCTTGATTTAAGTTCTTATATTCCGTTTCCAGGTCTTCGCCATAAGTTGAGTTTATAGCTATGTCCAACTCGCGAGTATACTTCTCCCAGTTGAGGTAATTTTTCCGATTTGTTTTCCAATTGGTTTTCTTTTTAGGCCTCTCATTGAAGGATCTTATCACTATCGGGAAATGATCGCTCCCGTAAGTGATTTCCAGTGTATTCCAGTCAAATTGGTAAGCTACGTCAGGAGTCATGATGGTTAAGTCGATTCCTGAAGTTGTTCTAAGATTTCTTTGATACGTTTTTTTGTCTTTGTTTATAGAGACCCTGGAGGGGTATTTAAAAAACTTTAAATTTACTTAAAAAAAAATAAATAAATAAAAATAAAATAAATGAATAAATGGAATTAAAACAACCAGGGGAAGTTACAAAAGGGGGGGACAAAGAGAGACCAGGGCAAAGAACAGAGGGGAATATACAAAAGGAGGGGACGAAAGAGAGAGCAGGGCGCATAAAAGAGCAAAAAAAGAGTTACATAATGCCAGCCAGGACAATAATGCTGGACAAAAATAATATAGACATTGAAGGATATTTAAGTAACAGAAATATAAATTATCTGTTAATGATACAAAAGTAAAACCTTTGTTTTTGTGGACTATCTGTATAATCCATAATTTACAATATTTATAGATGTGTACAATATTTACAGATGTATAATTTGGAAGTAATATATGAGATTATAAATATTTACAGAATTAAAGTATAAATTAACAGAAATGTATATAAATGGGGTGATTATAATTTTGTTGTTATATTACAGACAGATATGAGTGATTATGACATTGTAGATGTATATACAGACAGAGACACAATTTTGTATTGAGAATATATGTACAAAGGTATCACTTCAAAGTGTAAACATTTTACATTTCGATATATAAGTCGCTTATTCACATTGTTTGGCAGGTTTGTATAACAAGAACAAGACTATACCGTTTTCAGGTGGTGACGAGACAGTTAACACAACGATAAAAAACAGCAAACACAAAAATAAAAACAAAACAAAGGGGAACCCAGGAACAGCAAGGGGAGGGGATTGATCACCAGAGACACGGGGATAGTAGGTACTCACAAGCTTTTCAGCGAACACGGTTCGAAATATCACGGGCGACGAGAACACAGTTCTTGAGTTTATTAAGTAATGTCGGATGTCGGCAAACCCCGGAGAACCAAGCTGCACGGGAAGCGGGGACAGGTTTAATTAAATGGTATTCTTTAGAAAAGGGACAAGAGAATAAATAATGGTCTGCATCACCATATGCGTTGCAAGGGCAGTTGGAGGATGATTTATGTTTAAAAAAGTTAAGGTAATCTAAGAAAGGGCCATGGCCGGTTATAAAATATATGAGGTATTTGTTAAAGATTTGAATTTCGGGGCTAACAATAGGTAGAAATAGAGAAATACGTGAGGGGTCATGAGTTCGGGGTGAGACGTAGTTGTTTAGAAGATGTTGCCAGGAATTCAAAAGGGCGGATTTGCAGAATGAAGTAAGAAGGGAATAAGGGAAAGGGACGGAAAGAGGGGTACCAGAAAGGGTAGCATCTTTGGCAAATTTGTCTGCAGTTTCGTTTCCAAGGTTGCCAGAATGGGCTTTAATCCATTGAAGGTTAATTAAATTTAAATTTTTTGACGAAAGTGCCAAAAGTTTTGTTTCACAAAGGAGGTGAGATTTGTTTTTAATTGATTTGAGAGCCAGAATAGAGGATAAGCATAGTGAATATAGTGTACATTCTGAAAACATTTCAAACACATCTACAAGAAACAAATATACAAACATGGTTGAATAATAAAAACATCCCAAAAAGAAAATATACTATAAAAAAAAATAACATACTAAATTTGGATGTTATAACTGTTCCGGATTTTGGATTAATCCCCAAGAACTAGTATATCCATATGGTGCACGCAGAACTGTCTAGTCTGATTTGGTTCAAAATCAAAAGAGCTAAAGTGTACCGCAAAAGATAGCAACATACCAAATTTCGTAAGTTACATAAGTTTAGTTTACATAAGTTTATATTTGTATTAAGCAAATGTAATTCTATTATATCTGGTATGCAAATGTAATTCTATTATATTTGGTATGCAAATAATCAATCGTACTTTAGGAATACTACGCAAGCGAAAAATTTATTTTACTATAATTCTCTGTCACCAAAATTCACACCAGGTGCTTGATCTGGCAATCTGATCACCAGCGACTGAGTGAAAAGTCCCTTGTAGAATCCACATTGCTACAAGTAAGGTGTTTGCTGAGTATAGTTAAGAAGTTATTTAATATTTCACAGTATTTACCAACGGCCATACCATGCTGAAAATACCGGTTCTCGTCCAATCCCCGAAGTCAAGCAGCATCGGGCACGGTTAGCACTTGGGAAGGTGATCACCTGGGAACACTGCGTGCAGTTGGCACATACCAAACAGTTACCTCACACCTTTTTGGTAGGTCGGACAGTCTGGGTCTCAACAACACCAATGTTTAACTTTTCCTAATTATTTCTTTTTACTTTTTCTTCTAAGAGCCCTTCTAGATCCTTATCTTATTTTATTTTGTAGTTTTTCTTTTCTATGGTATCTAAAATATACTATGGACTGCCAGTGTCTCCGACAGAATTTCCAGGTCCCTGTTCAGCAAATACCCCTCCCCCCGCCCTTATTATAAAAGTAATAAGGCTAATACTCTGAAAAATTTTATTGACAAAATATTTTAATCAGTTGATTGCAAAATATTTGCAAATCAAAATTTGCATTAGTTCATTAGTTATACCTTTATTGTTGCATATTTCGTGGACTCAATTTATTTCTATATTTTATCAATAAATTATCATTATTTTCTACAATTACTATTTTATTTTCCAAATAGAATACTACTATCTTTTTCAAACAGAACTAAAAGGATATTAAGTTTTTAAAAAATTACAAAATATGCAGATCCAGGAATGTTGTGAGAAGGGTCCCTAAAAAGATTACTACCCCCCCCCCCCTGTGAAAAATTATCATCTGATCCATCTCTTTTAATGTGCATTAGTTATTCTTAAAAATGCCTACTTGATTGCAAAGTGTGGGCTTATACATGTTTTACTTGGTGAATGCAAAAGTTCTTCCAGTTCCTCAGAAAATTTTATAGTATAACCTGATGGAAAAATATTCTTATATTTCGTGATAGTTTGAAAGTTGAGCAATTTATAAATACTGTCATACACAAAGTGAGTGTACATATTAATAGTTAATATTAAAAGCTATTTTAATGCACCTGCTGCCAAATGCAGACCCATTATTTTTATCAAGAAAACGAGTATAACTACGGCCTTTGTTAATGTTTGATAGTATAATACCCAATATAATAATTTATATTGTGTTTACTTTTAAAATCGGTGCAATTCTTTCATTGAAATCATCATAATACCAATTTTATTGAAATTATATTGTTTTATTGATATTGTAAATATTTAAACCTTTATGACCCTTTTTAGTGTGGAGTCTAATTAGGCTAATTGGCCTAAGACTGGACCTGCCCATGATGAAATAAATATAAAACAACTGGTTTTGGAAGCTACATAAACATCATCATCAACTAACTTTAAAAAACATGCGCACAAACTATTGTAAGAAAATCCTGTGAATAAAAGACTAAAAAATATGTAATAAAAAATTAAAGAAACAAGCGACTTTAAAAGCTGAAGTTAAAGGAGCGCCGGTGCCAAAATATTCAAATTTTAAAAATATAGCCTAGTTTGAAACTTGTCAATAGAAAATTCGATCCATGTGTCTCCATTCAACAGAAAGTGATACAAGATAGTGTAAGACTTTTATCCAACTCAAAATATATTAAGCAGTATGCATTATATAATTTAACAAAACATTTGCAAATAATTCTATTTTGAACATTTATTTACATTGTTCAAATAAAAAAACGAAAAATGTGTGGCTTTTTGAAGGGTGGGGAGGAGTTACAAAGCATCTCGGGCCTTTTCTTCAAATATGTAGCTCATATACAGGGTGTCCCAAAAACATTGACCTCGACTTTTATTCCTTAAATATTGATCTTAGACATATACACTGCTGGCCATCCAAAATGCAACACCATGAAAGACAAGAGATATCAAAGCCAAATTTATTGGACAAAGAACATAAAGTACAAGGATGAATTGATTGAAATACAGCCCCGTTCGGCTTGCGGAACACGAAAAGATCAGTATTTTGTGCAGCCGCCATGGCTGACAATAACTGCTGCTTCACGCCTCGGCATTGAAAGAAAGAGACTTTGGATATGTTCTTGGGGTATGTCAGTCCATACTGCTTCCAGACGTTGCCAAACTTCATCTGTCGTAGCAGCTGGTGGTGTTTGATTGGCCACTCGTTTGCCAATCATCGACCAGACGTGTTCAATGGCGACAGATCTGGAGAACGGGTGGGCCAAGGGAGCAGTGGAACTTGGTAGGTACTGAAGAAATGCTGAACGATATGTGTCACGTGTGGTCTCGCATTGTCCTGTTGAAACTTGGCCGCAGGCAAGCCTTGAAGGTACGGTAAGACAACAGACTCCAAATCTTCAGAAATGTAGCGGTGGCTATTGAGTGTACCGGCAAAGCGTATTAGGGGGGTGCGGGAGTAAAATTCAATGCCAAACCATAACGCCAGGTGAAGGACCGGTATGGCGATGCATAATACAAGAGCTATACACTCTCTCACCACGGTGCCGCCAAACCCGGATACGACCATCGTGGTGTAGGCAGAATCGTGATTCGTCTGAAAACACAATGTCGTGCCATTCGTTTGTCCATGTCCGGCGTTCAACGCACCATTGCAGCCGCATACGCCTCTGGTCTGGAGTCAAAGGTAATCGCAACAATGGACGCCTTGCTGAAATTGCCCGTTGCTGCAGACGATGTCGAATGGTACGTGTTGACACAGATTGTTGTGCAACAGACCTTAATTCTTGCGCTGGGGTTGTTGATGTTGCAGTACGATCCATCATTGCCATGCGCACAACATGCCTGTCCTCACGTTCGGTAGTACGACGAGGTTAGTGCAATCGTTCCTGTCGGTTGGTCCATCCCTCCTGCACCCACTGATTCCATATTCGCATCACTGTGGCTTGATTTCGTCCAACACGAGCACCGATTTCTCGGAAGGATAATCCGCAATCTCTATAAGCCACAATTCTTCCTCTGTCAAACTCAGAAACGTGCTAGAATGGCTGCCGTATTCTTCGACGAGGCATACTGAAGCTTCCCACACAAAACACAGGGTGAAAACAACATTCCTGTATTTAAAAATAGCCCTCCCCTTATATATAATATATTATATGTCCTTAAAAATAGTTCTCCCCTTATATAGCGCTTATAGGTGGCGCTACTGACGCACATGATTTGCATATGAGCTAAAATTCTAATCATTTGTATTTCCTATCGAGGTCTATGTATAGTACAAATTTCATGCTTATTGGATGCTTCCTTCATGGTGTTGCATTTTGGATGGCCAGCAGTGTATAATAAATTACAAAGTTGCGTAAAAAAATGTACAGAATTTTATGAAATCGATTAAAATTTTCAAGGGAATTAAATTTTTACACGGCTTTCGTACAAAAACATTTCCAATGAGTAAAATGTGCCCCAAACACTAATAAGGTGATGTACAAAATTTCAGCATTTTATCATAAAAAGCCCCAGAGATATGAAAAGACAAAAATGCTGACTTAAACCACTTTTCGATGCATCGACATAGGTTCTCAGAGGGGAAATATCATATCGGCAGATCGCGTTTCAGGAGTCATACACAAATTACGAAAGAAAACAATGATTGCATAAATAAATAATAATTTTGCTATTTATTGGTACAAACGTATTTACAATGTAGAAATAATAACTTTACACAAAGATTACAAAGTTGTTCAAAATGTTTTCCATTCATGTCAATACAGAGCTAACTAGCTGCATTCGCCTGATAACACTTTTGTGCACTCGATCAAATTCTAGTAATTGGAAGAAGACAAAACTTTCGGCCCAGCCTGAGCCAGAGCCTGAGATTCAAAATAAATTTTCAGAACTTGAGAGTGAGGAAGTCACTATGACTATTGAGCCCCCCCCCCCCCCAAGGATAGAGTCTCCTCCTTCTGTGTGGACTCCTCAAGTGATTGGGGAGCCCTCATAGAGGAGCTTAATAGTATGCTGGAGAATAAAGTACAGGGCCTTCTTATGGGAAGGGTAATCCGAATCACTCCTGGGTCCATTGAGGACTTCAGGAGTGTGCAGGCCCACCTGACCCTTAAGAAGATCCCTTTCAATGCCATCAATTTGAAACAGGAAAGACCTAAAAAGATAGTCATTAAAGGACTGCCGTCCAATACCGATAGTGAAAAAGTAAAAACTGCCCTTGCTAGTGAAGGATTCAAAGTCATCAGAGTTGCTCAACTTAGAAATAGGAAAGATAGGAGCCCCCTCCCCATTTTTCTGGTAGGTCTCGAGCCTACGGAAGACTGGGCGAGGATCCATGAGATAAAAAGTATACTCTACATGCAGGTTAAAATTGAAACATTTAAAAGCAAAGGCTTCAAAATGTGTTATAATTGCCAACTTTTCAACCATCACAGTGATCAATGTACCCTCCCCCCTCGCTGTTTAAAGTGTGGCGAAGACCACCCTAGTAGGGAATGTGAGAAATCGAGAGAGTTACCTGAAAAATGTTGCAACTGCGGTGGAGATCACCCCGCCAATTTTAGGCATTGCCCCCAAAACCCCTGGAACCGTAAAAAGTTCCAAGCCGCTAAAAAAACCCTTCCAAGTTCTGAATTGATCCCCCCACCAAACCTTGATGAGGAAAAGCATCCCCTCTGTTCAGGAAGTGCAGGCGAGTGCTGAGACGGTCTCAGGAAAAACCGGAGAGCACTCTGCCCAGGCACGACCTGACACAGGAATTGACGCTCCTCCCCTCAGACTTCGAACGCATTTCTTGACTTCCTTAAATTTTTTAAGGAGGTAGAAAAACGCTTCGATCTGAGTAACCTGCAGGACTTATTAAACAACATCCTTAAAATCATAACCTCTGAAGATGATCCCATGGCAAAACTTTGCATCATTAAGCATCATGAAACTTTGCATCATTAAGCACATGTGCATCATTAAGATGGTCGCAGATATCAACCCCCCCCCCTCCAGAATTAATGTATTCAGGGTCAGCAGTAAGTTGATCAGAATACTTCCACCAATACCACGTGCATCTTCAACACGTGCCACCGCCACGGATTTCCACAAGTGCCATCGCCAGTCCCTTTTCAGGACCCAACTGACGCCCCGCCCGTATAGATATAATAACCCGTATAGATATAATAACCTTGGCCCCGCCCATCTGGGGTGCTCTTATGGACAGACCCACGACAACTCAGCTAATGACACAGACTCAGCACAAGTAAAGAGGAAATCGAGGATTAAGACGCCTTCGGCGTCAGGTGCCTCATGACTTTTCGATACAACGACCAAATTCTTGTTCGGGGATGTCACGACAATCATCTTGAATGCGTTGTTGCAACTCTGCTTTATTTAAGGGAGGTGACATATAAACAATTGTGCGTAAACGACCCCACAAATAAAAATCCATAGGCGTTAAATCAGGCGATTTAGGGGAAAATTCGACTGACCCAAACAAGCCAATCCACTTGTCTAGAAACTCGTTATTTAACCAGTTTTTCACAACTGTAGTATGGTGAGCTGAAGATCCGTCCTATTGAAACCATATATGTGAAAGTACTGTTAGGGGCAGTTCATCCATAAAATCAGGAATAACCCATTCAGAATCTCATTAACATATCTGTCACTCGTCAACGTACCATCATACAGTATGGGTCCAAGCAAATGGTGTCTAAAAATACTACACCATACATTCACAGAATATTGCTTCTGATGATGAATATCACTTACCACGAATGGATTTGTGTCAGACCAGAAGTGCTCATTTTGAGGATTTATGCATCCATCTTGTTTAAAACAGCATTCGTCAGTCCAAATTATGTTTTTCAGGAAAGAGGGATTTGCATCTTCCTGATTTAGAGCCCAATTACAAAAATCTAGACGACGTTGATAATCTATTGGCTCATGTCCTTGCACACCATGAATGTTAAACGAGTGCCATTTATTCCGTCTCAGTATTCTCCACACTGTTGCACATGGTACGTTCATTTCTGAAGCAGCGGTATGAACACTACTATGTTGTAATTGAGACCCAGACCTTCCGACCTACCAGAGAGGTGTAGGGTAGCTGAAACTATGTGGATGACTGCAAAAGTAAGCCAAAATATCAATTTCTACATCAGTTGAATGAAGTCTGGGCCTACCTAGTCCACCTATACGATGTACGCACTACACTTCCTCTTTCACACACTCGTTGCACCAATCGGGAAAAAAATCTCCCAGAAGGATATCGAGAATTGGGAAAAGTACGTTGATATTCCCGTGCAGTTTTGTTAACATTGCGATTGCATAAACTGTACAGCATAAGCATTTAAAATAGTTCTTCGTTGCTGCTGTATTGCGACATACTGTCCTATACACTGTCCTATCTTCAGGATAACTACACTCTCAAAATGTAGAAGAAATGTGAATTACTTAAGGTCGCTCAGACTGCTGGGCTGCGCGCGCTACGCTTGCATAAGCGAGGGGATTAATGGCAAAGCAAAAACAACTTTCTCATGTGATGATGCGATTGTGTGACACCAATCAGAGGCAGATATTTGCATATGCATACATTTCTAAGCTGTTTTAATGTTCATTTTGATTGTGCAATTTCCAAGTTTTAGTCTAGAATTAATCATGTAAAATTTTAAGATATTTTTCCGGAAGCATATTTTTGAAAAATTGTAAATAAATGTAAGATAAGAGGCAGATATTTGCCTACGTTGAATCATTTGCACTCTTACAGTAAACATTTTAATTTGTGATTAATCCCTCACCAACTTTGTTTAAACAAAATCTCGGGGACTTTTTATGATAAAATTCTGAAATTTTGTGCATCACCTTATTAGTGTATGGGGCACATTTTACTTATTGGAAATGTTTTTGTACGGGGGCCGTATAAAAATTTAAATTTTGTATTTCTTCAAATTTAATCCCCTGAAAATTTTTATCGATTTCATAAAATTTTGTACCCCTTTTTACGCAACTTTATAATTTATTACATATGTCTAAGATCAATATTTAAGAAATAAAAGCCGAGATCAACGTTTTTGGGACACCCTGTACATATAAAGTAGTGTACAACGTTTATTTTATTAGAATTTTTGATAAAATTATATTTTGAGCACTCTTTTCCACTGATCAAATGAAAATAAGACATGGATTTTAAAAAAAAAACGGGGGGGGGGGGGGGCACTGGGTTTCTTAGGTCCTCTCCTTTAACTCACAGCTCGCGCCTAAAATATAATGTTATATACTTTATATATGAATTCTATCAAAATGCTATTTACAAAAATTATATTTTGATCAGTAGTTCTGAGCACTGATCAAATGAAAATAAAATTTAAGGATTTCTGACAGGGACTTGAGCCCGGGCCACTCCTATGGTCCCTCTGGATTCACAACTGATTATGTTTCACAAGAAACAATGTTTAGCAGCTTTATATGCATCAACATGTCTGATAATCAGTGACGGCTCATGAGCGACATGTAGAGGGGGGCGCTCATCTATGTATTTATACCTATATATGTGTTTACACCTATAAATATATATATATATATATATATATATATATATATATATATATATAACTGAATAAGTTTTATTTTACTTGTATTATATATACCTGAGATTAATCATTAAGTGAAAATGTTCTGCATAGCAAAAATGATAGGAAGCAGTGGCGGCCATTGGGGGGGGGGGGCGAGTACGCGCGACACCATTGAGTAAACACCCCTAAATAATTATACAGATTTATTACAATTTCTATTGAAAAAATCTGAAATTTGGGTTCAATTAAATCGAGAATTATTAAAAATAGGTTATGAAAAATGTCACTAGATGGCAGCACTACACCTTTCTTCGGAGACAGTCGACTCACGAAAGCTGTATTGCACAGAATTTTCAACACATAGGGAAAATACAGGTATATTTTAAAGCCGCGTCCCTGCTATCGGCATCTCCTGAGTGAAAGAATGATATAGGAGCAATATTAGAAATTTGGCGTGAAAAAAAAACCAGACATTGCAGATATACTAGTAGATTGTGTCGCGGGACTGAGGGCGCCTCCAGCCAAAAAGAAACAGAAGAGTAGAAAGACATGAAGAGGGACTTCTCAAATTGGCTCAGTTTCGCTAATTTGGCTTCAATTTTCTACATTTAAGAATGTGTTTGTTCTCATTCTCGTCTTTGTTATAAATTTGGAAGTTTAAATAAACATTTGAACAAATGAGAGAATTAAGTGTACGTGTGTGGTAATGGGAAGGGGGGGGGGTTATGATGTTTTAGGGGTTTCTGGCCATCGTGAATAAAGTGTCTTGTTTAGGACACTCAGTTTGAGGGATCGCTTGCCCCATCCAGCTGTCTTAATTATTGAAGTTGTTTCGCATTTTGTCATTTCTGATGTAGTTTGTGTGTTGTTCTGTTCTTCCGGAAGGGATTTATTTCTATGCTCTGGTTGATCTGCTGGTGACGAATTTCAATATGTTTGACTTCAAAATAATTCTTTAAACGTCATGAGTTTCTAATTTTTGGCACACTGTGATATATAGGCTATTTTTAGTGACACTTTCATAAATGTGTTGTTTCGGACATTTAGTTTGAGTTGACTTACCCAGCTGTCTTACTTTTCAGCTATTTAATATAAAAAATGCCTAAAAATTAAAGAAATTCTAAGTATTTGTTAAAAAACTTAAAAATTAAATTTTCAACATGATCCTTTTATCTGACGTCGTTTTTCTGGAAATTTTGGCCCGACCGCTTGCGACTATATTGTTAGCCCCCAAATTGGCTCTAGACTTATAATATTGGCCCTAGGCTTATATTTAAATTGTGGTAGCCCCCAAATTTCTTATCTCGTCTTCTAATTCAGCGAGTTTGATTCTAATCATGGTTATAGTCTCTGCACCATCTGTACGTGTCACCTGAATATATATTTTGTGCCAACCCCCTGGACGTAACTTTTAGCTTAGCTCCCTCAATTTTACATCTCGTTTCCTAACTGAGAGATTTTGGTTCTGCTAGTGGCTATAGCCTCTGCACCATTTGTACATGTCACCTGGATATGCATCTTTGTGAGAAATCCCTGAGGTTAACTTTTACTTCAGTTACGCCCCCCCTCCAATTTCCCATCTCACCTCTTAATTGAGCGATTTTGATTTTACTGATAGCTATAGTCTCTGCACCATCTGTATCACCTTGATATACATATTTGATGGATATAATATACATACTTTTCTTGTGTCAACCCCTGGGCGTAACTTTTATCCATCACAATTTTACATCGCTGTTCCTAATTGAGCGATTTTGGTTCTGCTAGTAGCTATAGTCTCAGCACCATTAGCACATGTCACCTGGATCTGCATCTTTATAGTGATAAATCTCTGAGCGTAACTTTTACTTCAAATAGCACCCCACACACACACACAGACACACACACTTATCCATCTCGACTCCTAATAAAGCGATTTTGATTCAGATGGTGGCTATAGTCTCTAAAGATGTGAAGGCTTCCTTAAGTAACTCGGGAGTGCGTGCTACAATGTCAATGTCGTCAACAAACGCAAAAATCTGGACAGACTTGTTAAAGATTGTTCCACGGGTATTGATGTTAGAGTCTTTCACAATTTTTTGGAGTGCAATATTGAAAAGCAAACAGGCCAGTGCATCGCCTTGTCTGAGCCCATTTGAAACAGTAATAGGCTCGGAGAGATTATTCTGAATTCTTACCCTAAGCTTTGTTTCGGTAAGAGTAATATTAGCCAAATTTATAAGTTTATCGGGTATTAGAAATTCTCTCATAGCTTCAATTAATAGTTTTCTGTTTACTGAATCATAGGCAGTCTTGAAATCAACGAAGAGATGGTAAGTTGCTATGCCATATTCATTAGCTTTTTCCAACACTTGCCTAATGTTAAAAATCTGTTCAGTAGTAGATCTATTTCTGCGGAAACCACATTGGTAGTCTCCCACAATGTCTTCTGCATAAGTAGTCTACTAAAGAGTATATTGGAAAACAATTTATAGAAAACGCAAAGAAGACTGATTCCCCTGTAGTTGGCACATTCCAAAACGTCTCCCTTTTTGTGGATAGGACAAATGATACTCAATTTCCAATCTTCGGGCAAGACTTCTTGGTTCCAGACTGATTCAATGAGGTGATGGATTTCCTCAATGTTTTGACTTGCTGCACTTTTAATGAGTTCAGAAGGAATCAAAAACTATAGCCACTAGCAAAACTAAATTCGCTCAATTAAGTAAAATGCTCGCTAAAAATGTAAAATTATGGGGTTAGTTAAACTAAAAGTTACGCCCAAGGGACTGACACAAAATATGTATATTCAGATGACACGTACAGAGGATGCAGAGACTATAACCATCGTTAAAATCAAAATCGCAAAATTGGAAGCCGAGATAAGAAATTTGATGGCTACCTCAAGTAAAATTTACGCCCAAGGGGTATTTGAGCAATATAGTTGCCAGCCCGAGGTCAAAATTTCGAGGGAAACATCGCAAATAGAAGGAACACGATTAAAATTTAATATTAAAGTTTCTTTATAAATATTTAAAATTTCTTTAATTTTTAGGTATCTTTTAATATTAAATAGCTGAAAAAGTTAGACAGCTGGGTAGGTCAAGTGACCCCTCAAACTAAATATCCGAAACAACATATTTCTGAAGCGTCACTAAAATAGTCTATCGATCCCGGGTATGCCAAATATAGGAAACTCCAGACGTTTAAAGAATTAATTTGAAGTCAAACGTATTGGAATTCATCACCAGCAAATCAACCAGAGCACAGAATTGCCCCAAATCAGAAATAACTCCCTTCCCAAAGGACAGAACCACACTACATCAGACATGACGAAATGCCAAACAACTTCAATAAGTAAGACAGCTGGGTTGGTCAAGTGATCCCTCAAACTGAGTGTCCTAAACAACACATTTTATTCACGATGGCCAGAAACCGCTAAAATATCATAACGCCCCCCCCCCCTTCCCATCACCACACACGTACACTTAATCCACTCATTTGTTCAAATGTTTATTTAAACTTCCAAATTTATAAAAAAAAGACCAGAAAGATAACAAACACATTCTTAAATGTAGAAAATTGAAGCTAAATTAGCGAAACTGAGCCAATTTGGGAGGTTCCTCTTCATGTTTCTCTTTGACGAGAAGTGCTCGCAGAACGCGACACAATCTAGTAGTAATTCTGCAATGTCTGTTTTTTTCACGCCAAATTTCTAATATTGCTCCCATAACATTCGCTCATTCAGGAGAAGCTATTGAAAGGGACGCGGCTTTAACAAATATCCCTGTATTTTCCCCTTATGTGTTGAAAATGATATGCACTACAGCTTTCGTGAGTCTCCTTTCTCTGAAGAAAGCTGTAGTGCTGCCATTTAGTGACATTTTTCATAATTTATTTTTAATAATTATTGATTTAATTGAACCAAAAATTCAGTTTTTTCAATAGAAATTGTAATAAATCTGTATAACTAAAAAAATAATTTGGGGTGTTTGTTCAATGGTGTCGCGCGTACCCGCGACTTCCCTTAATGACCGCACCTGCTGATAATATATTAAAAGTACTTATATTGGTTCTCCATAAACTAAAAACTTAATTTACAAAGATCAACTGAAGTAACGTAAACTAATTTTTTGCATATTTTCCTTAGAAGGCAAAGGGTGAAGGAACCTTTTTCCTTTTTTAGCACTTTACAACAAAGTTGAAAAGTGTTTAGGACTTTGTTCATTCTGTCTGTCTGTCTGCCCGTTAGCACGATAACTGCCGTAAAATTGACTTAATCAAAATGAAATTTTAGTATGTTGTTCATACGGTCTGTAGGACCTATGGGGATATAAATGAATAATATCACTCAATTAGTTTTGGATTGAACACGGGTTGAAAAAAATGAAATACATTGAGCCCTATGGGACCTAATTTTTCAAATATTTTTTAAGCGGATTTAAAATTCACAAATTGCTTCGAAAATTTTAGGTAATATTTAAATTGTTCCATAAAATATATTCAGTAGTTTTTTAAATAAAAATTAAAATAATTACACCTCTTATATGAAGCGATCACGTGACCATGATATGAAAAGATCACATGACCCACTTCAAAATGATATATGGCATCTTGTCTCAAAATCCAGATTTTTTAAGTTCTTTTTAATTCATATTGAGTGTTGTATCCGTCCTAAAACCACTTATTTTTGCTTAAATTCTGTGCATCTACATACTGAAACAACGCAATTACAATATATTTGAGTTTAAATGATCATCCTAATTTATTTCTACAACGAAGCCTATTTTTCACTTATGTAAAATGTAAACAGCAAAATATGTAGAATGAGTTGTATTAGAATTGCTGTATTTCTTTAACACAAAATTATTTAGTCCATGGAGTCTGCATAGCTGATACGAATGAAATATTCATTGATTTTACAAAGAGGACGATTTTTTTTCTATGAAGTTTTAAGCATAGAGTTTAATTACTTGTAGTTCCATGGTCTTAATTTTTAAATAAAATAAATTATTATAGTATTGTGATGAATGAAATGAATGGGAGAAAGTTATGAATGAAATGCTGTTTTTACAGAGAGATCCAGGCGTGTTATTTTTTCTATGACGTCATTTGAATGAATTTCAGTTGTTTTCGATGAAGTTTTCAAATATGATAAATTATCGTAGTATTATGATAGTTTTAAAAATATTACCGAGAAATGTATCGCATTTTAGAGATGTTTAAACCAGGCAATTTATATTTTAATGCCGTCATTTGAATGAAGTTCATTTTTTTCGATGAAGGTTTAAGTTTTCAAATATAATAAATTAATGTAGTATTGTGATAAGTTTTAAAATATTACCGAGGAATGTATTGCATTTTAGACTTCTTTAAATAAAATTGAAGTTGGAAAGTGTTTCATAATAAATGCTTTAAGCATGATTGATCTTTCTTGTTGAACTTCAATCGTACCCAGAAACAGAATCCAAGAGGGACTGGAGTAAAATTCAAGGAGGCTTAAACAGTTCTGAAAGAAGAGCTCACTAGACATTTTGGGGGAGGGAGGGGGGGGATAAAGAAGAATGTAAAATAATTAAATTCTAGTATTTAAATAAATTGCTCTCTTAAAATATTTTAATTAATCACAACTAAATACAGTACTTTTTATTATTGGGCATTACTATTATTATGTCCTATTGAGTAAAAGTTTATGTATTACAAATCCTATTGATCATTAGCATTTGTAAACTTTAATAGTTATTATATATTTCATTAGACACATAAATTATTAACAATAATTGTAAAGCTATATTTGTAAGTTAATAGTCGATAGTAGAAAACCATATAGCTACTGTAAGTCTATATACAGGGTGAAGCGCAGCCAACTGACACATTTCAAATCTGAAAAGTGCTGCGCCACGATCGCTTGTCGTGGTTGGCGGGGGGCGTATTCAGAATCGGTGGTGCGTACAGAACCCAGGATGGCCGCCAAGTGATCCTTGGCGAAAACGGTGAATCACGAACGCACCAGAGCTGACTAGAAAGCCAAGCTTGAGCGCTAAATCATAAATTGTGGCGAGAAAGTCAAGTGACCTGACAAGGTTCGGTAGATTCTTGCATTAAAATAGCATTGATTGCTATGCTATGAAGATTTTTCGGAGAGAATTGAAGTAAATTTTCTTATTTAATTACATATTATGTTGACCTTATGCCTTAAACATTAATCTGACAACTTTTAACAATTTTTTTCTTAAAATATCATCTCTTTCTTGTAGGTTTTTCATAAGCCTAAAACGTATCACTGTTTGTTATGCATTGACTTTTAAGATTTGTTTCCTTTATTTTTATGTTATCTACGCTTCATATATACGTGCATGATTGTATTTTTATTTTACATAATGCTTTTAAATGGAGTTTGTATGTCACAAAAAGGCTAAATGAGCACTAGATGAGTTATGCTGTTTATAATATCTCAGCGAACTTTCTAAGTGCTTTTTTAGCTAGGAATCTTAAAAGATATCTACATCTCTGAAATCAGCTGGGGTAGTAACTGTTAAGTATAACAAATTAATTGAATGTAAAAATGTAGTATTGTCATATATTGCATGTATAATGGATTATTTATTTGTTTGACATGTCATTAGAAATCACTTGTACTATATAAAGCATTGAGTTTTTCCTCTGATATGTGAAGTTTCGATTGCATGTTTTAGAATAAAAGTAACAGAATATGTTGATTTAAATGTTCTGTGCTGCGATGAAATCATGATTTTGTCCAGCACCATTCTGTGTATCTTTACATTTCAGTAATAGAAGTTATGGTTTGAATTTTAACATACACTGTACACTTTCTTCATATACAGCTATGCGTGTTTTGAAAGTAACAGATTCGAATCTAACCCTGCAATGAATTCAGTGAATTTTCATTCCATGTACTTTTCTTAACGCTGAACAGCGCTTTATTCTCCTCTTTCTTATTTTTCTTAAAGCACTTTATTCTCCTCAAGCACCTCCTCCCCCTATAACAGTATTGAATTTTTATTTCAATTGTATTTCATTTTGTAGAATATAGTATAAAGAAAGTATTATTTTAATGAAAAATTTTGACAATATGTGTTTTAGTGCCTCTTGAACACGTTTCGACTATATTTAGAATGATGTTCCTCTGGCTGCGGTAAATTTCTTGTGTACACGATAGCTTCCATAAATATTAATGGATTTTCACGATACTACGAAGATATACACACATATTTAAGTATCAAATAATCTAAAATATACAAACTTCGATGTATTTAAAAATAAATAAATAAATATAAAGAAATTGTCGCGATTTTCACGAAGATATACACACATAGTTAAGTATCAAATAATAGTTATTAAGTATCAAATAATTAAGTATCACACACACACACACGCCCACACACACAAACACACACAAACACAAACACACACACACACCTTTCTTATATTAAGTAAAATTATCTAGTTTGTACCCCTATGGAATGCTGATTTGAAGGAAAGTAGAGACCAACTGATTTAGAAGATCTAAGCTACTATATTACAAACTTAAAAATACTGTTAATAGCTACTATATTGCAAACTTAAAAATATGTTTTACTATTTTGTAACTAGAGAATTCAACTTTAAATTATTTAAAAGACTGAGCAAAAATTTTTTTACTAGAGTTAATTTTGCCGAAAATACGGGATAGACCGTACAGAAAGGACTTTCTTGTGAATCCTGCCTCGTCTATTTGGACAACATAATTATTGTTGTACGATCATTTGACGAACATCTACAAAACTTTAGGTGGGTATTTGAAAAAATGAAGAATGCCAATGTAAAACTAAATCCTTCGAAATGCAAACTATTCCAGAAAGAAGTCGCATATTTCGACTTATAATTTTTGAAAATGGTGTAAAGACTGATCCTGATAAAATCAATGCTGTGAAAGAGTGGTGCAGACCGCAAGATATTCATGAACCTGCGTACATATTACTGTCGCTTTGTAAAACAGAACTTTTTCAGCATTGCCAGACCTTTGCATTGAAATGGACGGTGGAATGTGAAGACGCCTTCATTCGACTTAAGGAAATGCGGGTTTCAGCCCCAATTTTGTCATATCCTCAACCAACAGAGAGCTTTATCCTTGATACCGATGCTAGTAAATGAAAAATAGGGGCAGTTCTCTTCCAGGAAATAGGAGGGCAACATTGGATGCTTTAGCGAAGTGCTTGTCGAAGCCCGAAAGAAATTACTGCGTAACAAGGAAAGAACTGTTGGAGACTCCTAAATCCGTAGACCATTTCCATAATTACCTCTACGGAAGGAAATTTCTCTTACGGACAGATCACGCTGCTCTGAGCTGGCTCTTCAGTTTTAAGAACCGTGAAGGACAGGTCACAAGATGTATTCAACGACTTCAAGAATACGACATGGAGATTCGACATCGAAAGGGATTATCTCATGGAAACGCTGATGCGCTCTCGTGGAGGCCCGGTCCTTTAAACTGTGCACATTGCTCTCGTGCTGAAATAAAATTTGGAAGCCAGATTTCAGCATCCATCTGGCAAGTTATTGCCGATAGTAGTATCTATACACCCGTATGAGCGCACATGTACTTTATACACTAAAAACTATATTTTATAGCTTATTTTTTATCTTTTTTATATAAAAAAAAGGTATCGATCCATTTTAATATTAAAAACATGATTTTATAGCTAAATAAGGCCTTTTTTACATTTAGACCAAATTTTAACTTTTTTTTAGATAAATGCGTGAAAAAAGAGAACTTCCAAATGAATGGAAGTCCTCTAAATATATTTAAAAAAAAATCTTTTGAAGATTTCTATCATGACCCCCCTGCTGAGGGGTCATAAATTCTCATATTTTTAATAGAAAAACTAAACAAAATTAAAAAAGAATTATAAAAATGGATGATGGTATATCCTATACCATCATCAAGGGTCTTAAAATATTACCAAATCAAAGATATTGTCGACACTGAATTTGAGAAAGAAGAAATAATATATTAGAATTTATAGGGATGAAAAAACACGTCCGGAAATTACGGACGCGTTTTATAGAAAGAAAACAGGTTATTTTATAGAGTTTTTAGAAGAAAATAAAATAGATTATGAACAGATAAGAGCAAAAAAATTATGAATATACATCTAATTTAACAGTTTTATAAATTCACCCATTCTTCATAATCTGTAAAACCTCTTTCTTCCATCTCTTTTTTAAGTTTTTCTCTGTATTCTTCATCAGACTTTGACTCTCTAAATATTTTTTCTGCTATAATATTTTTTTGTTCATTATCAGAAATCGTAATAGAAACATCAGGATCAAATCCACTTAGTACATTAATTATTCTAGTTACTTTCCCAACGAAACATTTATCATCAGCCTCTTTTAGTTCATCTTTTAACACTTTTATAATTTCATTTTTATTCACATTTTTTAAAATTCTATTAAACACAACAACTAATATCTCTCTAAATTTAATATTATAGAATTCCTCCTCCAATAAGTTAATTTTTATATCTAATTCTTTAAAGCATTCATCTAAATCATATGTAATTTCTGTATTTAATAATTTTATGATACTCTCTCTCAAAGATTTTTGAATATATGTATTATGCACATTTTGAGAGTCCTTATATACATTATTATAAAATAATCTTCTTAAAATCGGGGGTAAATTTATTTTATCTGTATCATAGCATACTTCATATATTCCAGGTAAAAATATTAATTCATTTAGAGATGTAATATCATTTTCGCTACAATTTAATGTTTCTAAATTAGTTAAATTTTCTATTCCTTCAAGGGATGTTAATTTATTTCCCTCACAATATAATTCTTTTAAATTAGTTAAATTTTTTATACCTTCAAGAGATGTTAATTTATTTCCTCCACAATATAATACTTTTAAATTAGTTAAATTTTTTATACCTTCAAGAGATGTAATATCATTTTCGCTACAATTTAATGTTTCTAAATTAGTTAAATTTTCTATTCCTTCAAGGGATGTTAATTTATTTCCCTCACAATATAATTCTTTTAAATTAGTTAAATTTTCTATTCCTTCAAGGGATGTTAATTTGTTTCCCTCACAATATAATTCTTTTAAATTAGTTAAATTTTTTATACCTTCAAGAGATTTTAATTTATTTCCCTCACAATTTAATGTTTCTAAATTAGTTAAATTTTCTATTCCTTCAAGGGATGTTAATTTATTTCCTCCACAATATAATACTTTTAAATTAGTTAAATTTTTTATACCTTCAAGAGATTTTAATTTATTTCCCCTACAATTTAATGTTTCTAAATTAGTTAAATTTTCTATTCCTTCAAGGGATGTTAATATATTTGAATCACAATATAATGCTTTTAAATTCGTTAAATTTTCTATTCTTTCAAGAGATTTTAATTTATTTCCCCAACAATTTAATGTTTCTAAATTTATTAAATTTTTTATTCCATCAAGAGATGTTAATTTATATCCATCACAATATAATGCTTTTAAATTCGTTAAATTTTCTATTCCTTCAAGAGATTTTAATTTATCTCCTATTACACAATTAAATATAAAAATAGATTTCACTTCAGTAGGATTCTCTATATTTAAGAAAGACATAGTTTTTTTTCCATACCATTATTATATGTAACATCCATTTATATAGAAACATTTTTATTAAATATTTATTTATCATCTTTGTTAGTTAATTGTCTCAAAAGATAAACACACTCTCTCAAGACTGATTTAACTTCATATATCTCTTCAATAATTTTCTCTTGGTAAGGTTCTATTTCGTGCTCTGTCTTCAGACTCTCTAAATATTCTTACTGAGTTTTTTAAGACTTAAAAATACTGTCCCATCTTGCGATATGGAATTCCTCTTCCAAATAAGAGTTATTATATACCTTATTACTAAATCTTCTTAACATCAGGGGTAAATTTATTTTATCTTCATCATACCATATTTCATTTATTCTAGGTAAAAATATTAATTCAGTTACAGATGTAATATCGTTTTCTCTACAATATAATTTATTTAAATTAGTTAAATTTTTTATACCTTCAAGAGATGTAATATCGTTTTCACTACAATCTAATACTTTTAAATTTATTAAATTTTTTATTCCTTCAAGTGAAGTTAATCTATTATCTTCACAACATAATTCTTTTAAATTAGTTAAATTATCTATTCCATCAAGTGAAGTTAATATATTATATCCACAAGATAGTATTTCTAAATTAGTTAAATTTTCTATTCCTTCAAGTGACATTAATATATTTCTATCACAATATAATTCTTTTAAATTAGTTAAATTTTCTATTCCTTCAAGTGACATTAATTTATTTCCTTCACAATATATATTTTTTAAATTAGTTAAATTTTCTATTCCTTCAAGTGAATTTAATCTATTATCTTCACAACATAATTCTTTTAAATTAGTTAAATTTTTTATACCTTCAAGAGACTTTAATTTATTTCCCCTACAATTTAATGTTTCTAAATTAGTTAAATTTTCTATTCCTTCAAGAGATTTTAATTTATTTTTCGCACAATATAATTTTTTTAAATTAGTTAAATTTTCTATTCCTTCAAGAGATTTTAATTTATTTCTCGCACAATATAATTCTTTTAAATTTATTAATTTTTCTATTCCTTCAAGAGATGTTAATTTATCTCCTATACAATTAAATAAAGAAATAGATTTCACTTCAGTAGGATTCTCTATATTTAAGAAAGACATAGTTTTTTTTCCATACCATTATTATATGTAACATCCATTTATATAGAAACATTTTTATTAAATATTTATTTATCATCTTTGTTAGTTAATTGTCTCAAAAGATAAACACACTCTCTCAAGATTGATTTAGCTTCATATATCTCTTCAATAATTTTCTCTCGGTAAGGTTCTATTTCATGATGACCAAACTTTTTATTTAATTCACTCATCTGTATAGCTTGTACTTTTTTCCAATAAACATTAAAAAAGTGATCAGTTAATAGATCAAATTTATATTTAATCAAATAACAAAAATCTAATTTATGCATAAATTCTTCTATAAAATTTTCACTAAATGTTTGAAATCTAGTTATATACAGCCAATTTAAATCATCTTTTAATACTCTCATGGTATCTTCTGAAAGATTTTGAAACATTGATACTTTATATAAATCTAAATTATCAGAAAATTTTATGATAAATTCGTTACTTAAAGTTTGATATTGAGATATGTTTACCCAATCTACTTTATCTCTACATTTTTCTATAAAATCTTCTGATAATTTTTGATATCTAGAAATTTTAGACCAATCATCAAGTTGAGCAAATTCTTCAATAAAAGATTCAGACAGTGTTGAATATTGTAAAACTAAATCCCAATTTACATGATCTTTAAGATTTCTAATTACATCTTCAGATAAATTATTTCTGGAAAATTCATTCCAATCAATATCCATTTATTAGAAAGAAATTTTTTCAATATGCATATAAGGTTTTAAAGCGTTACCATCGCATTTTATCTTTAATGTGATGATATCATCACGTTTACCATAAACAAAACAGGTTACTACATCTCTATTAACATTTAAAATTTCCTTACCATTGATTTCCAGTGATATCAGTGGACTTTTATCATATATATATTTACTTTCTACTGTATCATATATATCTATATATATGGAAATTTTCATATACATATCGGTAGATAATCGCATCTCTTGATCCAGTAATTTTGAGCTCATCATGTTGAAATTTACTTTTTTATAATCCCCATCTGTATGAAAATCATTTAGTATAGTAACCCAGATATCTCTATTGTCTAAATATATTTTATTGACAGCATCGTTATCATTTTCAGGTTCAGAAACATTCGTAATTATTTTATTTTTTGCATCAAATTTATCATTCTGTAATATTAACGAATTTTTTTCAAAATATCTTTTATTCACAACATTTTTTTCATCTTTAGGATCTGCAACATTTCCTATTCTTTTTCCTTTTGCATCAAAAGCTTTTCCTTCTAAAGAATGTAAAGTTGTATCATTTAATTCTTTTATTCTCTTGCCTGTTTCTTCAGTAAAGGTTAAAAAACCCTCATCATATTTAGTTTTTATAAGATCTCTCAATTCAAAATGATTATTCTCTATTTTATTCAAAACAAAACTTTTAGTGGTTAAATCTAAATCATCTATAGGATTTTCACAATTTTTTAAAATTCTATTTTCCATATCATAATTTCCATCAGCCATTAATTTAAAACCTATACCTGGAGGTCCAATAGGTCCTTCTTTCATTTGATCATCATAAGGTGGATAATAAGCACTCATTTATTAATTTTAAGATTTTAAACTCTTAACCATTGTTATAGTTTTATTTTTCAAATTTATAAAACATCTCTTTCTTTCTTTAAAAATAAAATAAAACTTATATTCCTTTTGACTATTCGTTATCCAATTAAATTCAATATCTAAATTATTTAAATCGGTATAGTTTTCATGATTTGATGAGTCAAAAGGAAAAATAGGATACAGATCACCAAAATTCTTCTTATTTATCAAAGGTCCTGTTTCTGTATTAATATCGTTTAATCCTTCATGTAAAAGAGCTTCATACACTCTATTATAATCTTTATTGGCAAAATTTGTTTTATAACGCATAAGAGGAACTTGTTTATTATTAATCATCAACCAGCATTCTATCATATCTATATTATCAAATATTATATTATTTTTTTCATAATTACTATCTCTTTCAACATATTGAGGAATAATATAGACACCTAAAACTTCATCTGACGCTGTAGTTGCTGTCACAGATCCACTGTCGCTTCTATAGGGGCCTACCATCTTAAATCTATATCGATCCCAATTTACCTCTATATCTTTATCAGATAGATATGATTCCAGAAACAAGCTTTCTGCAGAATTTTTTAATTCTATATAAGGTAAATGCAAGGTTAAACCTTCAACTACTACCTTATAATTTTCGTTTCTTATATTAGTATATATCATATTTTTATTTCCATTTCTTTGAATTTCTATTTTCACTTCAAAACCTGAAATTAACTTTTCATATTCTCTAAAGAAATCGATTATATCTTTTAAAGGTGTCCATATTTTAATGACATTGCTATCTTTCGTTAGTTCCCATCTCTTTACGAATCCTTCGTTATAATCTTTATTCATTTTCAAATTATTAAAAAATTCAGTTATTTTAGTAGTATCTTCTAAAGTACCATCATATTTGAACTCATTACGGTCAGCTGAATCAGATGTATCTAGATAAAAAAATTCATTTTGAGCTTGTGATGTTGCATAATCAGGAGTATAATGAATTAATCTTAAAACATGATTCATGATTGAAAAATTTGACTGTGTATTTGATTCAATTTCGGTATCTCCTATATATACTTTTAAAGTTTTGATAAAACCTCCGCCATTTACCAGACTCACATTTTCGTTTCCAATGGATGATTTATCATTTTTTGTAATTTTTAATTTTTGTTCAAGATATCCTCTAGAATATAAAATTTTTGCTTTAGTATCATTAATATGAAAAACATAGGTAGCATTCTCATCTGAACTATGTTCTTTTGGATGAATTTCTCTTAATTCATAACTTTTAATGTGATCATTATAATAATAACGAGTATCACTTAAATCATAAATCATTTATTTAGGAAGAATTTTTAAACCACCTTCTTTCTTTTTCATAGAAAATATTTCATTTAATTTATTCTTAGATTTCAATAAAACCTTTAAAAATCCTTGTATTTTTTTACTTTTTCTATATAATCTATGTTTATTCATTTATTTAAGAAGAAATAAAATTAAATTCTACAGCTCCTTTATTTAAATCTATTAATTCACCTTTTTGATTAGTAATCCTCATTTTTATTCTTTCAACAGGATCCACTTTAACAGGAAAATATATCTAATTATTAAATTCTTTTGAAATTATACTACCTGGAGGGTTTTTATTAGTGAAATAATATATGACTTCTGAATTATATTGATTTATTAAAGATCCTTTTACAACATCACAGTGAATATAAATATTATCATTTCCATTAGATATATCAGCAATATGTTCACCTTCAACCTCTGTTTCTTCATCATAACTTCCATATGTCGGATTTAAAAAGCCTATAATTTTATGAAAGTTACTTTTTGTAAAATCAATTACCCAACCATTTTTCAGTTTAATAGATATTCTTTGTCTTGCTTCAATAATACCAAATTTGACAGGTGGATCCTTACCAAATATTTTCATCATATACTCATTTAAACCTCTTACAGTATAATTACCATTTGAGATAACAATTGTTATATCTGTGTCTAATGTATACATTCTAAATATGTTATTTCCATAATTCTTACTTATATTAAACCAGGAAACTTCCATAGAGAATGAGTGTAAAGCTAATTTTTTTATTTTAAGAGGTGTAATAAAATTTACAGTAAATTCCTCTGATCTCTCATGACCTTCAGATTTTAATATTATCATTTATACATAACAAAATTTTCATTATAGTCACTAGGTTTTTGTGTAGGAAATGATTTGAGAACATTTTTAGGTGATATACCTTTATTCCTTTCTCTTATATATTTCATACAAAATATACCACATTTCACAGAAGAAGGTTTCTGTAAAAAACTATCATTATAACCTATTTTTTTATTGGATGTAACAAGAAATGATTTAATATTTTTAGGAATATAGTCCTTCTTCATATTGTCATATTCACCAAACGGATCAAAATATTCCACATATTTATATTTAGGATCATTATAATAACAAACCCAATGAGTTCCGGGGCCTGTTGATACATCTAAATTAATGATTCCATTTTCAAATTTTCCTATTGTTTTAGGTAATAAATCGGAGGTAAACACACCTCTAAATCCTTTTTCATTTTTCATATTATCTTTAATCATTTTGTCACTAATTCCCACTGTTGATATATTCCCTTTCCAAGTTTTTTTTTTCCCAGATCCTTTCATCTTTTTCTGTATAGCTGAACTAGCTAATCCTGATAAAGCACCTGTTGCTAATGCTGGAACGAATGGAAGTCCTCTAAGCTTTAAAATAAATGGGGGGACTAACGGTCCCCCCATAAAAGAACCTAATATATAGATGAAAATAAAATATATTATAAAAATGATTAAGCTTTCTCTAATTCATATTCATCATCAATCATACCCGAATACTTAAATATATAACCACCTTTATTGATTTCATTTATTGATTCATCAGAAAGTTGTCCATGTTTA
This sequence comes from Amaurobius ferox, assembly GCA_951213105.1. NCBI lineage: Eukaryota > Metazoa > Arthropoda > Arachnida > Araneae > Amaurobiidae > Amaurobius > Amaurobius ferox. The sequence continues at coordinate 178,693,382 of OX578133.1, read as the reverse complement.
TTCGCTAGGTAACACTTTTTTTCTTCATTCACCACATATAACTTTGCGATTACTGTATCTCCATATTTAGTTTTAATTTTTTTCAATGATATCAGATTATATTTCTCAGGATATAAATCATTTAATTTAAGCGTCTTAAGATAACCTCTCAGTCTATTGAACTCTTCCATTTATTAGTAAACATTTTTTATAAATAAAATATCTTTTTGATTTTCTAAACATTATATGATATAGGGAGGATGGTCATCCCCCCTGAATTATAGAGATATTAAGAAAATTTTAGATAATATGATTTAATAAAATAGTTTTATAAACAAAATTAAAAACCCCTCTAATATATTAAAAAAATGAAATCATATATTGATTAAGCTTTCTCATACTTAAATATATATATATACCTTTATAATTTATTGATTCAACTAACTTTAAGGTTACTGTATCACAACAATATTTAGTTATATCAAAATATATCCTAGGATATAAATCATTTAATTCAAACGTTTTAGGTCTCAGTCTATTGAACTCTTCCATTTATTAGTAAACATTTTTTATAAATTCATGACCAATAGAATAAATTCTTTGAAATAACATATAAAACTCCTAATCCATTCAATTTAATATCTTCATTTTCTTCTTTTTCAATTAATTCAGTCAACCTTTGAAAACTTTCTGATAATAGTTTTTTAGTATGATCATATTTTATATACAAATCATACAATTCTTCACAAAGATAAGTCAAATAGTATATTTCTTCAGAATTTGTAAAATTTAAAGCTCGAATATCACCTAAACACTCATCCATTTATATAGAAACATTTTTATAGTGTCCTAAAGCTCTAGTATTCATACCATCTTCTAATATAAATCTTTTATCATCTTTTGCTGATAAAGCTATCTTGTTCACTTGAATTGAATACAATTCATGTTTCTTACTTCTAATTAAATTCTGTGTTCTATATTGATCTTTTTTATTTAATAAACAGTCTTTATAATCTTCAAATGATATTCTGTTTTTAACGGTACTAGTCTTAGTTCCTTTAGACTTCTTAGTCTCAAATTTTTTATGGTTTTCTTTATCTTCTTCATTATTATTATATTCTTCAACACTCTGTTTTTCTAATCTTATTGAATACATTTTACTTCTTAAACCTACAAATTCTTCCATAATCACACTGCTATTTTCATCTTTCATTTTACCTAATACTTTTTTATTACATCTAGGCATATTATATAGATTATTTACTTGATAATCAGATTTATCGAAATAATCAATCATAGACTTCATATCTTCATAAAAGTCATCTGTTTTAATATCATATATAAAACTATCTGTATCCATATATAATAACTTAATGTTATCCTTATATCTCGGTTTCATGACATTATAATGAAAATCATACATTAAATGTTTAGATAAATCTAATATACTCATTCCAACATAAATCGGTTTATTAAAATATAGTTTTGTTTTTTTCATGTGAACAGCTACCAAATTTTCATCAAAAATAGTTCTACATTTGAAATTAGGTTTAGCAATTAATTTTTTAACTTGATCATAATTACAACATAATCTTACATCGATTCGTTTTCTTATATTTTCCATAGTTTTTCCAAATACTGAATTATTCATCAATTTATAAAAATCTTTCTCAAAATCATTAGCAGCTTTCTTTCTCATTTCAGTGTTTAAATCTATGTATTTTTTCAACCAATTCGATTGTTTAAATTGTAATACTCTATGCACTGTTACAGCCTTTAAACCCATTTTCAAATATTGTTTTAAACTTCTATAATGAACTACATATTTCTCTTTATCGTATAAAGTTGTTAATAACTTACCTTGTTTCGAATTTTCAGAAATTCTATTTTCAGGACATAATGGTAAATCTGAATGATAATCATGTAACTCTTTTGGATATCTTAAACTAATTTCAAATATATATCCAATCTCTGAATCATCTTTTATTTTATTGTTATATAATTCACGTTTAACATAATTTATTTCATCACACCATTTAAATTCTCCATATGGTAAATATTGACTCATAGCCCATCCATATAAATTATTAGCATCTAAATACATTAAATAATTGGATTCTTTACTTTTATCATAATTTTTCATATATTTATTATTAGCTTTTCCATATCTATTACAACATTGTTGTTGTTGTTGAGACCCAGACCGTCCGACCTACCAGAAAGGTGTAAGGTAACTGTTTGGACGGCCGGGAAGGGTGTTGCTTGAGTGTCAAAAGCCTAGACCACCCGACTCATCCGAGGACAAAGAGCAACTTAACGGATGGCCAAGTGTGTGCATAAAAGCTGTGCATAAAAGCAGATCCCAGTGATTGTTGCCTGGGTGTTGGCGTACAGCAGTGAAAAATAAAGGAGGTCAGGAGTGGAGGAATTAGATAATTTTTTTTTTTAAAGTTAATATGTCGAAAAGAAGATTTTTTTTTTTTTTTTTTTACCGAAAATCCGAGCAACCGCGAAAAAAGAGACAAAACAAAGGAAACCAAATACAAAAATGAAAATAACATGGAATCAAAAATGACATATGAACATAAAGCAATAATTATATGGATATATACAAGTAGCAACGTATAGTTAAAATATTAGAACAATTTGAACGGTATTGTACATAAAACATAAAAGTGATAGAATGTACAAGTATATATCCAAAAAGGCAAACGAATAATATTGATATGATATTACAAAACAGACAAACAGATAATACTGACATAAATATGAAGGACAATTATATACAAAGATGAGAGCACCTGGAACAGTGACACAGTAAGGACTTCAGTGACCGAGTGAAAGTTAAAAGCAGTAGGCATTTCAAGCTTGTTAGAGAACCTGGTTGGAGATCTCTCTTGCCAGTAAAACACAGTTCTTCAATTTGTTCAGTAAGATTTTGTTGGTTCTAACACCAGAGAACCAAGTCGCACGAAGGTTATCAGGGGGGCGGACCAAGTGAAATTTTGAAGTAAGGGGACAGGTGAAGACGTAATGGTCGACGTCGCCATAAGCGTTACAGGGACAATTTGAAGAGCGTTTATGTTTAAAAAAGTGTAAATAATCTAAAAAGGGACCATGACCAGTTAAAAAGTATATTAAAAATTTATTATGAATTTGGAAGTTAGGATTTACTTTAGGTAAATAGCTTAAGATTCTGGCAGGGTCATGAGTACGGGGGGAGATGTAGTCGTTAAGGAGGGATTGCCAATTCGAAAGTAGGAAAGATTTACAATTATTAATTAAAAAGGAGTAAGGAAAAGGGATAAAAAGTGGGGTACCGGAGGTTGTAGCATTTTTGGCCAGTTCGTCTGCGACTTCGTTACCGTGGATGTTAGAATGGCCTCTAACCCAGGTTAAATTGATGAGAGATTTATGTGGATGGGCATTTCCTTTAATTTTGGATAGAAGAGTTGTTTTATTTTTAATAGATTTGAATGCAGAGATAGAAGATTGGCTATCAGAAAATATATTGACTTTGATATTGTTCTTGCCTGCCCATAGGATTGCCTGGTTTATGGCCTCTAGTTCAGCCTGAAAAACTGTGTTTCCAGGTTTGAGTTTGAAAGAGAGTGATTCGATCAGTCGATCATTTTTAAAAATACATATCGCGAATCCTACATCATCATCAATTTTTGAGCCATCTGTAAAAATATTGTATTGAGAGAACGAAGAAGGGTTACAGGGGGGAAAGTTTATAACCCTGAGGTGGGGCGGTGTGCCAGAAAGAGAGCAAAAGGAGTCGAAATGGTCAGGGGGTGGAATAGAGGGGTCAGGAAAGAAATTTAGTTTGTGTTTCCAAAAGTTGTACTTAATAAAGAGGGTTTTAATGACTAAGTGTACAGGTGGGATACCGGTGATTGAAAATAGAGAAATACTTGAAGTTGTCCGGAAGCCCGTAGAAATTTTCAGTAGAAAAGTCCTTTGTAAAGAGGTTAATTTAGAAATTTGGTCCCGAGTAAGATGACCCCCCCAAACACCCGACCCGTAGACAATTATTTTCTCTATTACAGTTAAATACCAAATCTTTAAGAGATTTTTGCTTACCCCCCAATTGTTCCTGGAAATTTTACCAAATGTTGAGGACAACTTGAAGCATTTCTCTTTTAAATGGAAGATGTGGGCACTCCATTTCAGGTTGTTATCGATGATGATGCCTAGATAGTTAAGGTTTTTGGAGATTTTTAGAGTCTTGTTTTGAAGTTTGATGCAGCGATTGTATTTTCTTTTGGATCTAAATCTGTTGATGATGATGCACTTTGATTTTTCGTGTGAGATTGAAAGCTTTAAAGTAGTAAGTGTGTCCGAAATGAGATTAAGAATTAAATTTGTGTTTTGAGTGGTATTTATGATATCACTGCCAGAGGCGACCACGGCTAGATCATCTGCAAAGGCCTGCAGGTAGAAAAGATCGTTGTTAAGGTTTAAAACACTGTTGAAGTAGATATTCCACAGGATCGGGGAAATTACCGAGCCCTGTGGAGCACCACAAGAAAGTAATTTTGAAACGGATAAATTGTTTACTGTAAAATTAACTGTTCGAGAGGACAAGTAAGAAAAAATAAAGGCACGAAAGGGGGGAGGGAGGTTAATTTTTTCTAGAGTAAGGGGAAGTACATTCCAGTTTAAACTGTCAAAGGCCCCGCAGATGTCAACCGTGGTAAGGGAGACATGATGGACTGATCGAAGAGATTCAATATGTTTAACAAGCTTGAAAGCAGCATCTTCACAACTGTGAAGCTCCCGAAACCCAAATTGTAAGGGATGAAGAGCTCTCTCCGAATTTAACCAGAAATTTAGTTTATTAATGAAGATTTTCTCGATAATTTTACCAAAAGTAGGGAGTAAACAAATGGGGCGATAGGAAGTACAAAAAGCTGGATCTTTTCCGGGTTTATTTAAGAAGATAACTTTTGAAACTTTTAGTGGATCGGGAAAGTAGCCAAAATAAAAGATTTTGTTGATGATTTTAGAGATTAGGGAAGGAAAGGACTTGAAGATATTTTTCCAGATGCTGAAATCTAAATTGTGAACACCTGGGGCTTTACCATTGGGGAGAGATTTAAAGACGAGAAGGAGCTCAACATCCGAGACTGAGCCCAACCCGCCAGGAGGAAGTGAAAAAGAGGGAAAGGAAGAAAAATCGGGATCAGTTTTGAAGCAGTGGTCCATCAAGCGTTCAATTTTTTCAGAGTAGCTGAGGTTTATATCGTCGGAGAACTGTAGATTAATATCATTAAAGTGTTTGTTCTTTTGGAATGTGTATTTAAATAGAGATCCAAATTTAGAGGAACAGTTTGAACAGTGATCTTTCCAGGCAGCGGACTTGGCTCGATTAATCATAACTTTGTACTTAGCTCTATTGAGTTTGTATTTAATTGAAGCTTTGGAAATTAAATCAGGGGATGCCGAAGACTTCTCGAGGGATTTTACTCTTTTGTAGAGAGCATTGACAAAGTTACGAAATTTGGAGAGTTCTGGGCTCCACCAACGGAAATTAAAATTTTTAGACGATTTTTTCTTTTTAATGAATTTAAAAGCACAGTCTTGTGTAGATTTAATAAATGATTTTAAAAAGGAGTCCAGAGAGGGGATATCTATTGCGGAGTCGATTTGAGAGGTAAGAGATTTAATGAGGGATTTAAAATTGTAAAGGAATCTGCCAATGCTGTAATTAGTCTTGAAGAAAAAAGAGTCGTTAGAGGGGGGGTTTATATTAATTGAAAATTTGATGTATTTGTGGTCACTGAGGGAGTCGTTAGAGAGGACTTCCCAGTTCTGAAGTTTGTCGAAAAAGCCAAAAGAGGATAGAGTCAAGTCCGGAAAGCCTTTGCCTGAATGGGAAATAAAAGTAGGACCCTGCTTCGGATCGTTGATAACAGTCAAGTCATTTTCAAAACAAAAATCGATCATGTTGAGGCCCCGTCGGTCAGTAAAGTTATAGCCCCACATCTGGACCCTGGAATTAAAATCACCAAGGATTATAAAATTTGAAGATTGGATACGCAGGTTCGTAAATTCTGCGAGTAGCTCATCTATATTATCATGGGGGGGGAAGTAAGTGGAAGCCAAATTGAGGGAAGTATTATTAGGGAGCATGATTTCAATTAAAACAAAAGAGAGGGATTGCAATTTTAAATGAACTGTTAAATTTGAATTAAAAATGACAATAGCAGCTTTTTTAGAGGTTGAATTAAATTGAGAAAGGCCAAAGGGGGGTTTGAGGACGATGTCTTGGGATAGATAAGGTTCCTGTAAACAGGCAATATCTATTTTATTTTCCAGCGCAAATTGGAATAAGTTATTGTGCGCTGCTAAGGAATGGTTGACGTTAATTTGGACTATATTGAGAACCATAGCAAGTAGTGCAGTTCCAGGACACAGCGTGGGGCGGGCTAAAGGTTAAAACATAAACAGAAAAATACAGAATATAAGAGTACATAATATATACAATGGCATAAAAATATGAGAATGGGTATAAAACATTTTTACCGATAGGTGTGGTGAGATACCATAGCAGAAAGAAAAGATTATTATTTTTGATCTTTCTGTAGTTTTTTAATTTGGTTTAATGCCCGAAGATAAGAGTTGCAAGCAGCATGATCACGGGCGCTGTGATTACAATCCCATTTAAGGGTAGGGTTTATATCCATTGCAGTACAACAGTTTACGCATTTTGGTGAGAGTGCCTTGCAATTACGGTGGGTGTGGTCACTGGCAGTGCAGCGACTGCAATTGCCTGCTGGAAAAGTACAATAGTTAGCAGTGTGACCATAGTCCTGGCATTTGTAGCAAATTTTCAATGATATATATTTCTTCACCAAAAAGTATGTGAAGTGGTAAAAAAGTTTTTTCACATCAAGTAGTTTGTTGGCGTGTTGAATCTCCAATAAGAGGATCCAATTAAGGTTCCCCCTCCGGTTCCGGAAGTTACGGATGAAGTTCACATCGGTAGTTTTAATGGATGGAAAGTTATCACAGATGAGAGATTTGATCTCTTCCTCTTTGAAGACGGGTGGTACATTAAAGATGATTAGAGGCTGTTTTCTAGGTGGTTCATTTTTGATATTAAATTTGTCACTTAGAGCAGAATTCTGAAGGGTTGGAAGAAGGTTTTCCCCAAGGTTGTTGCTGCAGGTGATCTTTAAGGTTCCGTTAGGAAGGGCAGCAATATTCTTTATGTTGACCTCTTTTGGACAAGGGAAGGATAGAAGATCTTCACGAAGTTGAGCATTATTTTTTAACCGGTCTTTACCTTGGAGAAGAACAGATGAATAGCTAGGTCTAGAGGAGGATGAGGTTGGAGATTTGGGTAGAAGATTTGGTAGAGTTTCTGTAAGTTGATCTTTTACAGTGTTGTTGATTTCAGTCAGTTGCTCTTTAACAGTAGTATTAATCAAATTTGGTAGGTTGTCATTCAAGTTTTGAGCAAAGATTTGTAAATTTTGAGTTATTGCATTTTTCATTGATTCAAGGTCTTCGGTAAGAGAGCTTCTAATATCAGCCAGAGTAGCTTCTGAGGAGGAAGTAGTAGGTAAGGTAGAACTTTTGTGCTGATTTTCAAACAGAACCGATGCCGCCCTCAGGTCTGAGAATTTTCGGTCTAGATAGTAGGCATGGTTTTGAGTAAGTCTCACATTGCGGTGGATATAATTTTGAAGTTGTTCGACTCTTAGAAGGACTTTAGAGAGGTACTGATTGCAATAGTCAGTATCCTCGATGGTTTCAATTGTTTCAACAGTATTAGTGGCGGATCGAATCACTTCTGAGCCATCAGCAGAAAGGGTTGGAGAAGATATTGTGGATGATCTCTGATGGAGAGGAGGTGGATAAACAGGAGGCGGAGAAACAGAAGAAGGAGCCGAGGAAGTGTTAGACGATTTCTGAGAGAAAGAGTTGGGAGTAACAACGGTTGAAGAAGATATTGCAAATGTTTTTTGAGAAGGAGGAGGTAGGTCAGATGAAGCAGAAGTCGGAACGGTGGTGGAAGATATTTGAGAAGATGGACTGTAATTAGATGCTGCAGGACTAGCTTTTTTTGAAGACACAAAATAGGAATCTTGAGTTCGGGAACCAGAGGGAGAAGTCCGGGAACAGCTGGCCAAACCGTAGGAAGGTCTAGGACCAGTAGGCTTGGCATTGGTGGCCTCAGAATAAGAAGGTCTTAAGGTGGCGGAAAATTTGCTGTCCTTAATGTCAACAAGTTTTAGTATTGGTTGGTTAAGGAGACATGTATTAAAGTTGCTAGAGATTGAAGAAGATACAATGTTTGTATTACTAGCTGAAGTAGTGGAAGATGAAACAGTTGCAGAAGCTGAAACTTCAGATACACCGGCAGAAGTACAAGCGGGGGTGGGGGTGGTACAAGGGGGGGCAGCAGAAGAAGTGATAGGAAGGGGGGGGGGAAATCAGTGTCAGACATAAAGAGTGAATTAGGGGTAGACATTATTATATAGAGATATCAATCAAAAAAAAAAATTATTATATATATATACAGTAAGTATTATAATATGAAAATATATCAAAAGCATATTGTGGTAGTAGTTCAATATCAGATTACAAGTAGGAATTATGTATAGAAAACTAGATGTTTCTGAGATAAAATGAAAAATTTTAAATGCAAAACCAGGGGTGGTGAGCAGAGGCGAGCATGTAATATACCATTGGAAGGGTTATCAAAATGTAGTACATAGGGTCTGGGTCACAAAAATGTTACACAGAAAGTGGCTACGACGCTTAGTTTTTGAGCTAGGCCGTTTAAAGTTTAAGTTGAGAATTTTAAAAATTTTTGAAATTTAAAAACACAAAATAACCTAGGGATATGACCCCTTGAAATGATCAGCAGAACGAAAGGATTTCAAAAATGCAAAAAAGTCACATGTATACATCTTAAAAATTGAGAAATTAACAAAAAACTAAAATAAAAAGGGCCAGGAACGAAACAAGGGAGGGAATGAAATTTCGAATAAAAAAAAAAAAATACAAGCCGAAAAGGAAGAAGAGGACAACAGATCGAACAGGGAAAGACACTGGGAAAATCCACTATATGAAAAAGGGGGAAAACGTAGATCAGAAGACATTGTACAGGAAGGGGAAGCATTCATTTTATAAAAAGGGATGATTCGCATGCTCAGATACATAAAACATGAAAACAAAGTTTACAAATTTGCATTTTAAACATTTAAAAACTGTTCCAGGTGATCAAAAAATACTCAATTAACATAATACACACTTCAAAGATACTAAATGTATAAATTAAATATAGAAATTGATAGAAATTAACTTGTTTTACAGATGTACAAAAGCTTCAAATCTGGAACTTTTGGAAGAATCCCCATTACAATGGCGTGTTGAAAACGAAGCATAACGATAGAACATTTTAAAAATATATAAACTGGTATCTCACCACACAGAGGTCGTAGAAGGAAATCAATGGTACCCATAGAAAGCTGGCAAGACGGGGCACAATAATCTACAACACAAACACAGATAAGACGAAGGATCACGCGCCCAAGGCGCAAGAAAGCGAGAGCGGGAAAACATGCGTGCACTCCAAACGAAAAAAACACAACATTGTGAAACACCTCCTCTTAAACCTTTTTCTATCATGAGAATCATATCATAATCATTTAATAAATCTAATTTAACATTTGTTATTTTTAACATTGCATCCCAAGATAAACCAGGAGCTGTAAAATACCAATCTGGATCTAATTTATAAGTTTTTAAACAAACATCTCTAAAATTTTCAAATACATCTGTTAAAATTAATACATCTGTTTTGACATATAAATCTGTATATTCACCTAAATTTTTTATATTAAATTCTTTCCAAACACGTTGAGCATGTTTATATTCTTCATCAGTTATATTACATTCATTCAATTTATTATAAAATTTATCTTTTGAAGGTAATTCTGTTTCTTTGTATTTATCTCTAGAATCCATATAATCATAAGGATATACACCTTTTCTTGTAATGAGATCTAATTTATCATCAGGAAAATGTAATGATGTCTCTCTAAATTTTGATTTTAAGTATTTAATATATTTCATTTTTCGTATTTTTGGAGGATATCTATTTATTTCATTCTCTGGTCTCAAGTTTTTTGATAAATTATCTAAACTGCAAGACATAAATTTAAATGAATCAATAAATCTCAATTTCATACCTCCTATTTTTTTGCTGAAAGATATATATTTTTCTTCAGTATTAGGTATAACATCTATTTTACGGTATCTATACGGGTGTATAGATACTACTGCCGATCATAATTCAAATTTACCACCAGATCCCTGGAGTAATGAAGAACTTTCTCGAGCCCAAAGAGAGGACAGAGATATCGAGCCACTCTTGATCCGCAAAGAACAAGCTAATGACAAGCCAACTAGACAAGAAATTTCCTACTTCCCACGCGAAATAAAACGGTACTGGATACTGAGGGATTCTCTGCACTTGAGGAACGGGGTAGTATACCGTAAATGGGAGAACGACGACGGAAGAAGCATCAGATGGCAGTTGCTGCTCCCACGTTCCAGGGTGTTCAGTGTACTAAAAGAGATACATGACAGCCCCACTAGAGGACATTTTGGTATTAGCAAGACGTTGAACAAAGTTTGTGAAAGTTACTTCTCGTACAATACGAGATCCAATGTTGAGCGTTGTTGCAAAGAATGCGGCGCTCGAAAGGGACAGAAGAAGAAAACACGTCGGAGCTTCTTTCCAAAGAATTGCACTCAACGTTTTGGGGCATCTACCACGAATATTAGACAATAACAAATACATCCTAGTAGTGATGGGGGGCTTCACGAAATGATCAGAAACTTACGCAATCCCTAACCAAGAATTTACAACCATCAGTGAAGTTCTAACTCTGAACTGGATGTGTCGTTACGGGATTCCCTCACTCATCCATTCTGACCAGGGAACGAATTTTAGCTCTGGCATATTCAAGAGACTGTGCAAACTACTCAGCATGGACAAAACTCGAACTGCCTTCATCCTCAATCGGACGTCATGATAGAGATTCAACAGAACGATACTGAATCATCTCTCCATATTCGTAACCAGAAACAAACAAGACTGGGACCGTCACCTACCAATGTTTCTACTGACCTACATAAGTGCTGTCCACGAATAAACCGGCCATTCTCCATCAAAAATGTTGTTTGGCTGGGATCTACGACTACCATGTGATGCTCCTTCATCGCCTGATGAATATGTGCAAGGTCTGCAGACATGGTTGAAGGAGGTTCATCGTTTCGCTCGTGAGAGGATCAGTATTGTTACCGACAGAATGAAGATCCGATCCGATACCAAAACTAATGAAGTACGATTACAGGAAGGAGACAAAGTGTGGCTGTTTAATCCTCGTCGACGACCAGGATTTTCGCCGAAACTGCAGCACAATTGGGAAGGACCCTACGTCATCAAGGAAAGAATAAACAGTGTCGTTTATCGAATTCAGAAATCGTCTTCAACCAAGCCAAAAGTCGTCCATATCGACCCCATATTATGGACCACAGAAGATTGATACTGTTGGGGACTTGCAATCCTAAGGAGGGGCAGTGTTGCAAACGTACAATATTCCCACACTGGCTTCTCCCATCTTGCCTTTCGTCTTTTTCACAGACCAAGCGGCTCCATCGGAGTGTTTTCTTCAAAAGACAGCGGTACACTTAGGGGTCCTAAATACTCAGGCTGACTCGTCAGGCATTTTGGTCAGTGATTCTTTCAGGACATTTTGGCCCAGGAGGGGCGAATGAAATTTTAGGGGGGAGGGAAAGTTTCCTATGTGTCCTATATAAATATATCTAAATGCTGTGTCACATAAACAGAAACTAGGTTAACATAAAATGCTCCCGGGGGGGGGGACGAATACTCGTCTCCGGGGGGGAGGGACTTCACTTCCTGGAAGTATGTCTGAAAGAAACACTGATTTTGGCTCATAGATATCTTGCTACCTTCGCCATTGCCTTTACATGGAAAATTTTAACTTTTCAAAGTGATATTTGCCATATTATATTCGTTGTTTCCTTTTGATTGTTATTCCTTCGATTCAATTGTAAAATATGTTGAAGTTTATTCTGAATATTTTCTGCATCAAAAAGTTTAGTTTGTATTAGATACAAAATGTGTAGTTTATATTAGTACATCATTTTTTTTTTTACATTTTCGTAGGGTTGCTTCACGAATTGGCGCGAATGTTAATCAGACATTCGTCGCCAATTCTGATTTGTTACTAAAAGAAATTACATTACGGGTTGTTTACATTATACATTTTCTTTTATTCTCAATTCATGTATAAAATATTTGTTTTGATGAATATTTTTAAGTAATTTTGATCCGATTAAAAATATGATGTTTTTTATTATAGTAAATTTGAACTGGTGAGAAATGCACCACTGTTTTATACATTTACTCTCGTTTTCAAATTTTCAAAATTAGGAATTTCTCAGTATTGTTCATTATTTTGCAATTCGTATCAGATTAATTAATAAGTTGTGTTTTCTATTATTTTATGAGTAATTTATTTGTTTATTACTTTCTCATTACTATAGAATATTAAGTATTGTTTTCGCGAGAATTTTCGATTTCGAAATCTTGATGCCAGTATGTTTTAGGACCGCCTGCTGTCCGTCTGTGGTCGATTTGTTGTGAGCACAATAGCAGCCACAATTATAAATGGATTTTCACAGAATTTTATATTCAACTTTGATAATGAAAAATTTAGAACTACATAGGATATTTTGAATTTCGAGCGAAAACTTCGAAATGTTATATCTTCTTAACATGACAGCATAGGACAAATTTCGGCACAATCAAGCATAAAAGGGGTGGTCATTTATGGCTCAATGATCACGAAACTTAAATTCCAATCATTATAGTAAAAAATAGGCGCGATTCAATTATTGTGCGTGCTTGTGACGTCATTACACCCTTCGGGAGAGCAATTTCTCCCGGAGGGAACATTGTCGAACTTCGTATCAATCGAGATTTTTTCAAAGGGTTCAAATTCTACACGCTATGATTGTAATCATTTGGACCGACGATACACTCATGTGTATTAATAATCCTGCACTTTTAATTCCATTCCTCATATAAATATGCAAATAATAAATGTTTTCCTATATATGCTTCTTGGGAAGATTTGCCTGATATATTTTGGTTTGTGTGTGTGAAAGAAGGGGGGAGGGGAGTGAAAAACCCTGATCCCCTAAATACATAGTATTTAAAAACCAAACTTTTTTTTTATTCCATTGCTGCTTTAAATCAACATAATATTTAATATACCAATGCAGTAAGTACTGCTTTTTTGCTTATATTTTTTCTTGCGACACATAGATTAGCACAATGTTAGTGTCATTTATAAAATGCCTGAGCGGTCTAGGCGTTGCTTTAAACATTTATAGAATGTGAATATGTTTTACTCTGTAAAAAATGCATAATATGAGGGCGCCTAGGAATTTAAATCAAATACAGTTAAATTTTCAAGAGTAAATAACCAGGATGACATAGATTATCCACCTAAAGAGTTATGAAAGGAAAAAAAAAAGAAAAAATTATGATAGTTAAAAATATACATAAGTATGTCACGCAAAAAATTCTATGTAAATAAAATTTAGTTGCGTTTTACAATTTTGCAAAAAAAAAAAAAAAAAAAGCTTGTTTCCCGATTATTATTATTTTCTCTTAAATATAAAGTTTTCAGACCATTCTTTCTTTTTCGATCTAATATCCGAAGAAATAACAAATGTTAATTTGTGCTTTATGGCAATGATTATTCAATACCGCAAATTGAAATTGTAAAATGGCCTCGCGGATTTTAAGCAAATGTAAAAGCGCCATACTAGCGATAACACCTCAAAGTATGGCGCCAAGTAAGCTCGGCTCTAAGGTTTTGATCCACAATGGCGCGATGCGTCAGTCCGGTAAAATGTTTCGGTCTGGGAGTGAGACGACAGGGGGTTCCCGGGAACCTTTTGTCTTGATGGCTCGGAGAGTGTGAAATGTGAAATTGGGTTTACCAAATTGGCAACGTGATCGTACTCCGCGTGAACACGGCGGCAGTTTTGGCAGTGGCGGGAATCGAACTAGGGCCTATACCGACTGCAACTCCCGCGCGCTAACTACAGGGCTACCGCGCTCCCAGGGTTACGGTGGTGAAATTTATTTTACAATATGGCCCCCTTTGGATAACTAATGTAATTTTTCCACTAATGAGGGTATAATACCTAACACCCCTCTCTTTCTTTGCCATGCAATTTTTAAGAAGTGCCATGAAAAAGTGTACTTCCAAAATTCGACGGTTAATGTATGATTTTACGAAAAAGTTGAGTAAAAAATAATGCCTAAAATAACCGTATATAAATTAAATAAGGTTGGATTGAAATAATATGCATTCCTTTTAATTTATTTTTCATCTTAATCAATAGTTCATAAAATTAGAAGTAATTTCTTTTCAAAATTTCATTCAAAAATGGGGGGGGGGGGGGGGGGGAGATGTTCTTCTGAACATTCGATTGCGTTTAAAATCAAAAGGCTTCCAGTATTCACGGATTGTAATTTTTGTATTAAATTTCGTTCAAATCGCACCATTCATTCGTGAGATATCGTCTCCACAGACTCGCATGCAGCGTCGAAAATTGTTGTCCTAAATGAAAATTTACTCAGTTCGGTTATGTGCAGTGGTCGATACCATAAGTGTGCAATGTTTCACTCAACTAGAATTACTTAAGAATACTTGCTCTGCATATTTTCACAGCTAAATACAGAAGCAAAAATATTTTTAGCTAAATGAGCATTTTTTTTAACTCCAGCAAAAAAAAAAGACGCCAAAGGGAAATAAATCTGTGGTCATTAAACTCTTCAACCGCAAAGCCCCCGCAGAGTACAAAATATCAAGCAGGAAGAAGCAAAATGTTTCTTTAGGGTCACTTCCACACACAGGGACATTTTATGCTCGTTCCTTGATGTATCCTGCTTTCGCGAATTATATGTCTAGGTGTATGGGCAGCTTTAGATACACTCTTTATTTCCCATAACGTCATTCTAGGATTGCCACTTTCAGTACTTAAGCGGAGGGTTGCCATATTTGGCGATTTATCAGCGATTTCCGGAATATTCGAGAAAGACTACGAAATATTAAATAATTATAAAACTTTCTATAGAGAAATTCTATAAAAAGGAATCACCACTCAGCGGCAGTTGACAAGATATGAGCTACAGTGAACTGTGACTTTTGTCAATGTTTTAGCTGCTGCTTTGTGAAATTATTTTCATCAGTATTTTGAGAATATCACTTATTGTGTGAAATTAGTGGAAAATTTAAGTATTGATTGTATGTATATTGTTCCTGTTTACTTTGTGAATAAACGTGTTTAGTTATCCAGAAATTGGGACTCATTTTCGTATCCTGCATGCACACCCATGATTCCAGAGGATACGTTTATAACAATATCTATTTTTCTTCCTATTGTTTTGTTGATATGATTTTCATTTCTTCAGTGATGTATGTAACTGAAGTTATAAAAGACATGAATAATTTGTAGTAATAATTACATGAATAATTTGTAGTCTATATAAAAAAAATATCTAATTTGAAAACACTCACTGGATTCATTTTGCTCTGATGTTCTTTGTATACATAATAAATAATACGTTAAATTTAGTGTTAACTTTCAAAATATTATCTAATTTTTAGATAGTTAAGACAATACAGATCTAGTTATTTAATTATTATTTATTCAATTTTAAAATGCTCATTTTGCAATCATTAAGAATATGTAATGTTTAAGCATTTGTATCCATACATTTCTTTTCAAATTATTTTACTGAAATGCTTCAATTTCTGCAGTGATGTTGTACAATTTATAATTTTTTTTTATGTTGTTCATACATGAATTATTTGTTTTCTCTCTCTACTCAGCAATTTATATTCCCACTAAGTACTCTCTCTTTTGCATTTAATAATGTATAAAATTTTGCAAAGTTGGGTTTAAAACAGCTTCTTTTCTTGTTATACAGACAATTATTCTACTAATTAAGAATTAAGTTAACTGAAATCTAAAATTACCCAACATTCTGTTTTATCATAATTTTGAAGTCAGTCTTATACAGGAAATCAAATAATTCATACGCTTTCACACAAAGTTCAACCTTTTCATACTTTTACAATCATTATTTCATATATCAATTACGGTCAAGAAGTTTGAGTGCAAGAAGTAAATTTTACCCTCAGCAGGATTCTAACTTATTCCTTCTTGATTTTGAGACAATAACTCTTGAATTTTGAGCTTAGAAAATGTTACAAAGCTAGACAGAGGTGGTCTTAGGAACATTACAGGTTCCCGATATCTGTATTGAAATTTTTATCCCAATTTTTGCATTTGTTCATGTTTTATTCAGGATGTCCATAATATATATGGCTCCAGTTTGACAATATTTATAGGAAACCATGTTGTGGTAAAAATGTTTTTGGTTGTATTATTTTCTCATAATGCCAGATAGATTAAAGAATATACAAATTACAGTATTTTAAATTTTATATATAATATGAAAATAAAACTATTAAAAGGTTGAACCAAAAGTTAAACTGATTTCAAACTTTCAGAATAGTTTACCACAAATACGTACTTGGCATGATAAAAAAATATATATACAGTGTGTCCCAGAAACATTGACCTCGGCTTTTATTCTTTAAATATTGATCTTAAGACATATATAATAAATTACAAAGTTGGTAAAAAAAAGGTACAGAATTTTATGAAAATGATTAAAATTTTCAAGGGAATTAAATTTTAAGAAATACAAAATTTAAATTTTTATACGCCCCCCGTACAAAAACATTTCCAATGAGTAAAGTGTGCCCCATACACTAATAAGGTGATGTACAAAATTTCAGCATTTTATCATAAAAAGTTCCAGAGATATGAAAAGACAAAAATGCTGACTTAAACCACTTTTCGATGCATCGACATGGGTTCTCAGAGGGGGAAAAATCATATCAGCAGATAGTGTTTCAGGGGTCATACACAAATTATGAAAGAAAACAATGATTACATAAATAAATAATAATTTTTCTACTTATTGGTACAAAAGTATCTACACTGTGTAAAAATAATAACTTTACCACAAAGATTACAAAACTTGTTCAAAACGTTTTCCATCCATGCCAAAGATCCATTAAAGATAAGTGGCAGATATTATTTGCCCATGATGAGTTTCTGCGATGCGTTATTTGCACTTTTGCTGTAAACATTTACATTTTAATTTGTGATTAATTCCTCACCAACTTTGTTTAAACATATCTCTGGACTTTTTATGATAAAATGCTGAAAATTTGTACATCACCTTATTAGTGTATAAGGCACATTTTACTCATTGGAAATGTTTTTGTACGGGGGCCGTATAAAAATTTAAATTTTTTTTTTTTCAAACTTAATCCCCTGAAAATTTTTATCAATTTCATAAAATTCTGTACCTTTTTTTTATGCAACTTTATAATTTATTATATATGTCTAAGATCAATATTTAAGGAATGAAAGCCGAGGTCATTGTTTTCGGGACACCCTGTATATATTTGAAGTATAAATAATAAACATTTATTTTTGCCTCATTACCATTGGCAGATTTATGTGAAGAATAGTCTTTTCAATACATTTGCCTCTGAATATAGACCCAGTTATGTTATCAACAAGAAAACAAATACAACTGTGCTAATGTCCTATTTATTATACCTAATTTAGTCATTTAAATTGCCTTTACTTTCAAAATCAATGCAATTCTTTATTCAAATCATCAAATGAAACCAATTTTATTGATATTGTATTATTGATATTCTAAATAGTTAAAGCTTTCCGATCCTTTGGGCTGGGGGCCAGAATGGGTCGAATTGGCCTAAGTCCGGCACTGAAACTCTACTTGCAACCTCACAGCTTGGTGGCAAAATACATATTGGGGTATAAACGTACTGTGTAAATAGCACTTTTTGGACCATCTTAAATAGCAACTGTATCAAGCTGTATAGAGATGTGTGTCAGAAAATTTTCCACTGTTTTTTCGAAAAATGTTCAACTCTTTTTTTATCTTTCTCCGTTTAATTAATTTGAAAATAGAATGTAACGCTCTTTTCAAATTGTTTACTAAAAAGCAAGTAGTTTTACAAGAAGTCTTTGATCATTGAGTTATCTAATTTTGAAAAGAAAAAGTAGGAGGGAGGATGTATGTGCTTTGTTTTGAAGAAAAAGAATGAATGAGAGAGAACCAGAAAGGTACACTGGACATTTTACTTATTCTCAGAAAAAAGCAGGTAATATTTTAAGAAGCCTTTTCTTTCAGTGTTAAGTTCTCTCGAATTTATGAAAATGTTAAAAATACAGAACATTTCCACAAGTTCTTTTGCTGATGAAAAATGCTTTAATAACAATAAATATATGCTTAATTCATCTTGCAAATTGTCTCTTCTTTCTCATGATTCAATTCCCATTTAATTACAAGAAGATATTTTTTAAACAATTTATAAAATAATTTTTAAAAGGTGTTTAATTCTAAGCATTTTTACACTTATTTTTGTCATATAGTATTCTTTTTCTTGTTGTCTCCCCATGCCTAGCAGCAGCTAGGCACTGTTCATAAGCTCTCGTTAATTCTCAGTAAATAAAGAGCAATTAAGGTCTTTGAGGTAAAATTGTCTCTTGTAAGCTGCAGGCAGTCAAGTATACTACTCGACACTACATCTGCTGCAGATAGGGTAAACCTTATGGCCATGACTATAAGAGAGACCACTTAATATTCTTATAAATTTGCCAATTTAATTTTTATACATATAATAAATTGAGTAATTTAATTTTTTTATTACTATATTTAAGGAAGTGGTAGAAAAGTTTTCCTTTGAATTATCAGTAGGTATCTAAAAAATGTAATATAATATTTAATAATGTATTTTTCAATTATAATCAGTTTTTAATTTTTTCTTATAATACAAGAACAATTTAATAATTTATTTTTTATACCTATAATAATCAGTAAATTATTTGTGATTCTCTTTAGGTTTAACAATTTTAAATTATTTTTCATGCCATTTCTTTTGTGCTATGTTTTAAATTTGTAAATTTGAAAAGAAAAAAATCTTGCATAAGAAAAATTTCTATTTTATCCATAAAAACCTTTTAAAAGCATGTGTATACTATTTAGGGAAAATACTAAATTGTAGCTGCTAAATGCAATATATAGGTATAAGAAATTTTCATGCATAGAATATTTTATATATTTCTAAATTTAAAGCTTTTTTTTAAGTCTTGTTATGTAATATAAGAATAAATACCTTTAAAAGGCAATGAATATTTATTTATTCCAGCTGAAATGAAATATTGAGAATAATTTCAAAATTTTCCAGAAGATCCACATCTCTAATGCTGTATTGTCCCGAGATTTATCAAAAGCAGATATAAGTTGCCAATATTTTGAGTCAGTAGTGGCTCGTGTTATGTGTCTATCTTTGGGAGGGCACAAAACGTAAAATAATAAGAATTAAACTCAAATTTTGGATATTTGTACATCTACATTTTTAAAGCATATCTTGCATAAAAAATGAAGATAATTGAGTTTAATTCTAAACATCTGAAGTTGTGTGCTTCCTAAAATAGACACATGAGAACCCATTGCTTTAAGATGTGATTATGGAATAAAAAAACTAATGAGTAAGAGGAAATGCAAAGAGAATTTTACATTATTGTCCCAATGATAAAGACATGCTGAGTTCATAAAAGTTAGACAAGATAATGATCTTTCTCAAATATCTAAGCTTCTTAATAGGCTGATCTATAAAAATCACTCAAGTTCGACTGTGCTAAGAATAGGTTGATCGATAAAAATCACTCAAGTTTTGAAATACTGATCATTTAGACATAAGTTTACTGTTTGGAAAGGTATTCTATTTAAAGATGACAAAGTATATATACGATACAGAAATGTTAAGCTATTGTATTGTCCCAATGATAAAGACATGCTGAGTTCATAAAAGTTAGACAAGATAATGAGCTTTCTCAAATATCTAAGCTTCTTAGTAGGCTGATCTATAAAAATCACTCAAGTTCCCGACTGTGCTAAGAATAGGCTGATCGATAAAAATCACTCAAGTTTTGAAATACTGATCATTTAGACATGAGTTTACTGTTTGGAAAGGTATTCTATTTAAAGATGACAATGTATATATACGATACAGAAATGCTAACCTTCTTAATTTTTATTCCAAATTAATTTCTATTGTCATGTGTTTATCATGATTTTAGTAAATTCTAGCCCACACCATTAAACTTGTCACAGATTAAATATATTCATTTTATCGACACATGCAATGTTGGCAGCCAATCTTGCGCATAAAATAAACTCTCCCTCACTCCAATTTGTTTAATTGATGGAGATTTCTCAGCCTTGAATTACAAAATAGTTGTATATTATTTACCATAAACCTACTATCTGCTAAGGACTGGTGTTAAATTCCTCTTTAAATACATTTTACCAAATTTCAAATGTGTTTAAACATTCTTTGTTTATAAAAATGTTCCTCGCGATCACACATATTTTATCACTAGTAGACAACAGTTTTGTTTAGAAATAAATAAGAAAAGCACAACATTATTTTTATAATTTTAATGACATTCTTATGCTCACAAATGACAACTACTTTTAAAATGCTTCTCACAGAATCAAAATGCTCAGGCTTTAAATGCCTCATCAAAAATCTAAAATACAAGAGAGAATTAGTACATATAATACAAATATAGCATTTCAATATGTAAGAAGCGTTAACACCAAAAAAGTGGAATAGTAAAAACACATGAAGCAACAAATACAAAATTCAAATACATTAAATATGTAAAATTGATTACATAGTAGTTAAAATCCCCCATTATACAAAACTTTTCATAAATGGGAAATTGAATCCAAACAAAAAACATACAATAACACATTAACAATTAACAAGGGTTTAAAATAAAATAGAAAGAAATCAAAAACAATCTGCATGAGATAATTTTTACTTTGTGTGTTATGAGGAATTTAAATATTTATCGCAAGGAAGCTCATGTTAATTTCTGTAGCTAGTTATGGGCATGTTTTTCTTCATACAGTGTGTTTAAGAAATTAATAGGAGTAAGTAAAATTATGAAAGTATTACTAATGAAAGATATCAAAATACGGCATCGGATATGTTAATCATCTAAATATAATTATACTATGTACACCAAATGGGCAGAAACAAATCAATATTAAATTCCATATGAAAGAAATGTGTTCTTCAATATTTTAAAGCAAAGCTACATTATGAATTTTAGGATTTTACTGATAAATATTTTTTTCAAAATGCATCCTACTTTATTCAATTAAAAATACAAATGTATAGTTGGGAAAGTTATAACTGACAAATCTGCATTTACAATTCTCACTTCATAATCAAATAGCAAATTCATCAGCAGAGCTTGTAAAATTGCATCTCAAATTGACTCTTACTAAGTATGAGTTATTTTCGAATTTGTGACTCATTTTTTGCTACTTTTTAGCATTCGTAATTTTAATTTAAAAATGATAAAAAAAAAAAAAAAAAAAAAAAAAAGCCTTGCTCATATATACCACACACATTTATACTAAAAACAAAAGAGCGATAAATGTAAATTTTTGAATTAATGAACAATTTTAACTCCTATTAAAGTTTGTACCATAACTATTGCCCTTTTTAAAGATAGGTATAAAATAGTCATATCAAAAACTCATGTGGAAGAGAAGAAAAAATAACATGGGTGAATTTTGAGAGTAATATTAGACTTGCAGTTTCTAAATAGCAAGACAATTTAGTTTAAAAAGTACGGATTAATATAGTAATAGCAAGTAAATTTGAGCTCTGCTTCAGTAAAACAAAGCAAATTAATATTTTCAACCTTTATTTTGTAGATACTGTATATTTTGTTTACAACTAAGTGTGCAGTTTTGATCTATAACTATCAAGTACTGAAGAAACAAATAAAATTGGTCATGTTGATTTAGCAATTTGTAAATGATTATTTTTAATCACACTTTATAAAAGTTAATCCTGTTTATGGGTCAGATATAGTAAAAGAAACCCATTTATTTACATGATTATAGCAAAATATTCAAAGTAAGAGACAACTTCTAACTTTTCGGGTCATAAAGTCAAATATTTTTAAACTCTCTTTGAAAAGTTTACCCAGGAAAAAGATTCCACTTTTCACTTTATACCAGTTTTGATAGAAGTACATTACCAAGTATCAGCAGTTATTATAAAACATTTATTGCAGATTTTAAGTGAGAAGCTCAGTTAAGACTGTTTTCTGACCTGCTCTGCAAATATAAAAACTCTGTAATTTTTTTTATTTATGCACCACATTATGCTATCCATATAAATATTTTACATCATTTAAATAAGACAGCTAGCTATTTGCACAATGTTATTTTAGTTGTACGAGTACATAAATATTTTATTCTAATATCATTGTTCGACATATAAATTCAATTCTACATTTATATTGTTACTGAAAAACCATTTTAAAATAAATTACGGAACTAAGTATAGATACAAAGCAATAAAATTGCAAGAACCTAAAAATAACTAAGTCTTTAAAAAAATTTTGGCTAAGTATGAGATTAAAAATTTCTATATTAAGCAGAACTTTGGTTTAATATAAAATATAACCATTTATTTAATTTAAATGGAGTTGCATAATTTTTTAATACTTCCTTGAAGAAAGCAAGCATAGAAAACAAGGTGAATTACTTAATTTCCCTATGCCTGCTTTCTTCAAATAAGTATTAGAAAGTTATATTCTTACAAGTTGCAGCTTTTATTATAAATTGAGTTAGTTCACTATCTCATAATTTTTGTATGAGGTTTAAACCAGGACTTACAGACTAAAGAGGCTATATCTAAACATCATAAAAAATATTTAGACATAAACCATTCGCTAGTGTTCTTTCAGCTTATTTCTAAACATCATATAAATTTCTTTATTATTCTTTTACTTATATCCCATTAGAGAAAAAATAAATAAATAGAAGAGTAAAGTCCGAGACTCAAATTGCAATAGATAAATATTCCCAAAGTATAGTGATGCCTATAAAGTAGTTTTGGAAGTAAAGTAGTCTTTGAAATAAATAGTCATACAGTTAATACTTCTCTATAAAATCAGATTTTCTTTTCAGGATTTAAATATATACACAAGGAAACTTAAGCAAAATTTTATGATTAATCAAATTTTTAAGATATAATTCATGAACTTTTTAGAATTTGTTCAATCTTTTAAATCTTTATTAAAACAAATTGCAGATGTTTTCAAATCTAAACCAGATAGGTTTCGCCTTTTAAAATTGAAGCGTTAAATTCAAAGTACAAACAGCCATGGTTATGAATGTTACCTATTTAAATTGTCATTCTACTTAATTGTTTTATAATAGTAACCTAACCAATATTAATATTCCTTTTTAGTAACTGTCAGGAATAAATATCATCTTTCCTAGTTTTTTTAATCTTTTTATTATAAACAAGCATGTGAGATGTCATTAAGAATAAATGTTCTGAGAGTTTAGAAGTAATTTGATTGGGCAGAATACTTAGATCTTGCCAAAAGAATATTTTTTATACTGCAGGAAATAGAAAATATTATGGTTGGTAAAGCTGAAAATAGGCACTCACCATAGACTGATTAAACAATGCAGTGTGGTGATTAAATGAAACAACTAACCAGCCACCACTCCCCTCCCCCAATCTGCTGCCCAGAAATTTACCAATTGTGTTTTTTTCCCTCCCCAATTCTCATTCCCCATATATATATATATATATATATATATATATATATATATATCATATTAGTATATATATCATATTAAGTATATATAACTACACTTATTAATTTTACAAAAACTGATAGAATGGCCACTACTTTAAAACTGCCTAGTGGCCGTTTGCTACTAAGTCAAAATTTGAATTTTCAGGTCTAATGGTTGGCCAAGTAGCATAAGAGTTACAATGTTTCAAGTTATGTACCTCTGGTTTAAATTATTCTAAATATACCATACATAATTCATACTACAGCAATTTATTTTAACCTTATTAGATTTTTAAATTGTTTTATTTAAAGGTTCAATGGAGTATTTAATAACAGATAAAATATATAAACAACTTCTTGTTTAAATTGAAAAATATTTAAACAGTGCTAAAATGCATAACTTATATTTCACTGGAGCCTGAATATTCAAGAAACATTATATTTTGGAATTTGATCAAACCAAACAAGCACATTTCTAATATAAAATAACAATGTTTTGCAAAAGTGAAAATAAAAATATAAAAATTGTAATGAGAATATGTATATACAAAAAAAAAGTATATATATATATATATATATATATATAAATAGATATAAATATACATACACACAGTAAAACTGTTTATCCAAGTGGGCTTTCACTACATAAAGTAAATCAATCAGCTTTCGTAAACATATTTATCACTTTTATAAACTACTCTAGACATTTTGTGCAAACTCTGGTGTGGCTAGAAATAATGACTAGAACAGTTTAATGAAAACCTGGTGAATACACAAAAACAGGGCTTAAATTATCTAATTTGATTGGAACTTTTTAAGCAGGACAAATGAATCAACAAAGCTTCATTTAATAAAAATGAAATACAGGGTGTTTCAGAAATATAAAACAAGCTCATAACTCTGGAACCATTTGTTTTAGACAAATACTTTTAGTATAAATAGATTGTAAATCAAGAGCACAACTTTTATGATTTTGTCACTGGATGGGGGGGGGGGGGGGGGGGGGTCATATGAAAATTAAAATAAAAAATAACTTTTCAAATATTTCCCCTAGAGCCGAAAGCTCAATAGCAAAATCAATCCTTGTAAAATTTCAGCCCATGCTCATGCAAATACAAAATAAAAATGCAATGAAATTTAATTTTTATGCACCCTATTCATTTGAAATAATTCTCCTCTCAATTTACAATCTTTACCAAAAGTATTTGTCTAAAGCAAATGGTTCAAGAGATATAAACTTGTTTTACATTTCTGAAACACCCTGTATAGTAGCAGAACTTATCCTTTAGATAATCTACATGCAGAGATATACACTAATAATAATTTAACAAACTTATTTCATATATGGCACCCACATAACTAAAACTCAATGTTTTACTGTGTTATATATTGACATTTATATTTTAATATCTAATTACATTTGGCAGATTTTGATATGTATTAGCAAATAAGTCTGATATGTATGGCAAATAAATGTACGGAAAATAATAAACAATACTTAATTTGAGGCTTTTATGCATCCTATAAATACTGCACATAAAATTAAATTGTTTATCACAATGAATATTTTGTGAAATGGTGAATATTCTCAAAATTTATAATTTATAGTTGTGTACTGTGAAAAGGATATAATTTACGAAGGTATTTCAAAATAAAAATTAAAAAATAGCATATAATGCATTTAATCAGAGAGCATGCATATTAAACATATATTTTTTGCTTCAGTTATTCTGTAATAAGCTTCATAAAGAAAAACTAAACTTAAGGCAGTACGAAATAAATTATTTTTAGCCATTAATATTTATTAGTGGAAAATGGGACACAAATGAAAAATTTTGGCACAGGAAAGAGTATACCTGACATTGAAGTGAATAGAGAACGTTTGAAATTATACTTTAATGATTAAACAATATGTAAAACAATTCTTTATTCAATTATTTATAATTTTAAAAATAAGTAAGTCACATACTTTAACTCAGTGTTATTACAGGGGCACAAAATATGAGATTCAGAACATATCAATTGTTTTCTCATTTATTTACGTTAACATAAGAAACATACTCCATGCAAATAAACTGAAATTTACTTTATCTTTATTTTAAATTTTTTTATGTCTCAAGTTATTCACTAATGACTGTCTTTTACAGTGCAATTTATTGAAAAAAAAAAAAATCATACAATTTTGCATCGATGAAGGTAACCAAATAGTGCTTTGTTTCCCATTTCCCAAAAATATAATTTCTTCAAAATTCAATAAGTTCCTTGGGGGTATCATATCCCCCCCCCTTGGCAATGTCACCGATATGCCTTTACAACTAAATTTTATGATTAAAAATTGCTATCCTCCAAGAAAACCTTAACATAGCTTAATATCAAGACATATGGTTTTTCTTTCTATATTTAAGATACAACAATGTAAAATCCAGGTTAATTTTATTCTTAAATTATGTTTATTTTATATTCGGATGGACTCTTATCACATCATTATGAAGGGAGCTCATTTTAAGGTCAATAATGAATGATGTTTAATCATTTATGCTGCAATCTTGAAAATTCTACTTTTAACAGTCTACCAGTTTATAAAATTTAGTATTTTTATGTAAAAGTTCTGTGGTAACAATATAAAAATGTTCATGTAATTTTCATTACATTTGTTGGTTGCATTAATAAAATGATAAAATACCAGCAATTGCACACATGGTGGCTGGGGGGGCGGTAGTCCATTAGTTAGCGCGCTGGAGTTGCACTCGGTAGGCCCGGGTTCGATTCCAGCCACTGCCAAAACTGCCGCCGTGTTCAAGCGGAGTACGATCACGTTAAACATGTGGGTCCGTAAGTCCTTCCGTGAGGTTGGTGGTAGGGGAAGGAGGGTACGGTCTCTGTGGATGCCTCTCCGACTGGGTTCCGGTCTAAATTGGGTGGCACTTCCCGGCCATCCAAACAGTTACCTTACACCTTTCTGGTAGGTCGGACGGTCTGGGTCTCAACAACAACACATGGTGGCTGGAATAAAGTGTTTCATCCTCCTATTTCACTCCGATGTTTTATATCTGGAAGACACCAGCTTATATGCAAACAGATGCACTGTAAAAATACCAGGGACTCTACATACAGTTTTATCTATACTCATAATTCCCTAATAAAAATTCTTGTGCACGCTACTGTCTGCTTCATATTTTCAATTCAATTTCAGTTTATTTAGAAATTATAAACTTTACATTCATTTAAAACCAGATTTTGCATTTTTGAATTCATTAAAAAACTGACAATGAAAAATAGCACATATAAAAACTATCAATATCGTAATCTTGATGTAGGAATGTTAATAAACTATCTATATAAAATAGATTACATTTTCTTACAATTCTTTAAAATGCAATAAAATGACACTAAAAATTTATGAAGACATTCAACGGTCTGACAGTTCTGTAATTTCACCTATTATTTACAAAAATCAGAGTTGCTCAATATTATCTGTTTGTTTATGAGTGACTTAATATAAATATCTTAAATAGCAAATAATAGCAGAACACATTACATTCAAAATGTAGGTTTGGCAGAATGGATTTTTTGCTTATGGAGGTGATTTTCACTAAATTTTAATTAGAGATGAAAAAAGATGTTGGCTATGCAAAAAAATATTTAACAAACCCTAAAAGGGCTTTGGGAGTAAAAATATTCAAGGCTTTCATGCAGTGAATAAACTAAGCTAAATGTTAATTTAAAAAAAAAAAATATGATTTTGGTAAACATGGTTAAAACTTTTCTGATTTTCTGGCTGATATGAAATCTGCCACTTTCCTTTGTCAGATAATTATTTTGCTTTCTGTAACAAGCCTCTTTAACACCCAAATATTTTTCTTTTAACTGATAAAAATAAAATAATACAAATGGAATAAATTTACAAATAATACAATTAGTAAAGAAGATTAGAAGGAGGAGAATTAGAAGTAATACATTCAGCATTTTAAAGTTTTTTAGATTTCCTTATTGACGATCCCTCCCATTTGTAAACATTTCGAAAATACTTTGCGTGTCCCACAGGGTGCATGCTTTAACATTTTATGCATCCTTTTTCATTTCTTCAGGTATTTGATGTATTATAACGCATCGGTGGCATTAGGGTACTATAATCTTTCTACAATCGTTTCCATTCTGTGATAATATCTCTATGTTGCTATATTTCTGCTACAGGGTCACCTTATATCTACTTTTCGTAGAATAAAAGCAAACCATTTTATCTTCATTCTTATATACAATTTGAATATATCATTAAAATTAATTTCACACATACATATATATATGAAATGTAAATTATTTATAATTGTATAAACAAATAAACAGTATTGGCACTTTTGGATTAATGAAGAACTCAAATTTTCATCTAGTGAATGAAGCTAAAATTTTGTTTAAAGCTAAAAAAGTCAATAAAAATTCCAAAATCCAAAATTTGAATTTCAATGTGTGTATTTTTATTATTCAGACAAATCATTAAATAGTGAAATTATGGGTTCTAATTTAATCTAAAAGTGCCATGCCAATTATCAAACTGCTGTTTCATACCACAATTTCTTATCTTAGAATTGACAAGTAAATGTGTTTATATAATAAAAAATATAATAAAACGTTTTAAATGAAAATTATGTTACAAGAAACAATTTTCATTTTAAAAGGCATGGAATGTGAGTAGAAAAAAATTATAGCATATTTTTTTTTAACTTGCATTATGTTGATATAAGAAAAGTACTATTAAAATGATAATGCAGCAATATATTTTTTTTAATTATAATATATAGAAATGTGATCACATGTAAGGAACAAGTAGAATGTGCAATTTTTCCCCCAATGATTCATGCTGAAAATGCATAGGCATACTGTAGTAGTTAGAAGTAGTGTTGAAGACCCAGACCACACGACCAACCCAGGGGTTTATGGTAACAAGTTGTGTGGCCGGTTTTTTAGAAGTAGTGTGTAATAACATTACAGCAGTGAGCTTTTGTAGTGTATAGCATATTTTTGTTTTTATATAGGTATGCTACATTAAAAAAAATAATAATGCAAAAGTTTGAAAGAGAATGTAAATAATTCAAATAATATAAATAATTCATCTATTCAATAATAGCTGGAAATCCACACAAAAGCATATCTGATTAAACAATTAAGAAATAAACATCATTCTTAACTAAAAGTTATAGTGTTAAGTTCTTAACTTAGTTATATTTTCTAATGTGCATATGATTAAAGTACATTCACTAACATTGCTATTTTATGTGTATATATGGTTTCTGTCCAGTGATGTCTAAATGGACTGTAAATTTTAATATAATTTATTTACTGGATGGTTTGACTAAAACAGAAATGTAACTATTTATTGGCATGGTAGGCACACACAAAACCCACCAACAGAAAGTTTGATGTCAATGTTGGTTGGCGGACACAGTACAGTATATAAAATGTTATTTCAGTGATATTGAACCCCAGTTTAGTAGATTAAAGTATAAAAATAGGAATACAATCTTTAATTTTACTTTTAGGATTTTCATAATCCCCAATCCCACAAATATGGCATCCAGCAGTGCTCTTATGTTCTGGGATCATAAATTGTTTAGTCAAGCACCCTGAAATTCTTTCTGTATGTATTCCTTTCTGGATATTTCCCTGAAATTTTTTCAATGGGGTCAGCACCTAATAAAGACATATATTTGGGATGGGTGAAATGGACCAGTAATCATAGAACTATACTGTGATGCCAATGACATAACTAGATTTTTGATATTGTTACATCCAGAAAAAATTTCAAGGTGCCCTTCGCATAATATACATTCTTTGGTCTTAGTAAGTCAAAAGTATATTCAATACACGTTCTTAAGGATGAAAGGTTTTATGTTTAATTTGTGTTTGTCATCTATTTTATCAATTTTATAAAGTATAATAATTTTTTTTAATTTTATTCAATTTTATAAAATTATTGTTAAAATAGCAAATTGAATTCACATTGACTATTTTATTTAGTTTATGTTTCAATGATGAATTTAAAGATATTTTTAATAGTGCACAAGAAAATCTCCATAAATTTATTAATAATAGACTACTACTAGCTTTAGTTACAGTTTGCACTAGCATCCTGGGAATTCCAATTTTTAAAACCTTTTGCAAAACAGTTCATAAATTTTTTTAAATCCACACAAATGACGTCCCATTTCAGATCATTATTTTAAATATTTATAAATATAGCTGTTTAAAAAAATATTAAATAAAAAGTATTAAGAGAAAAATCATAATTTTGTATGAGCTGAAACTTATCTTGCAGAAAACATCTCAAAGTAATTATATGCCGTGCCCTTTTCTCATTACATGAGTCACTCAGTCCCACTTTATAATTGCAGGTCACTTCCTGGCACCTCAAAAAGATGAAAAGCATTTAGTGATATTTAAACAGAGCAGAAAATTCAAATAGAATTCAAATACCCCAACTCTTTGGCAAAATTGATAATATTTGAATTTTCTTTTTGCACCTGCTTTCAGTTTTATAAAACTTTAGGTACAGTTACTTTTAGTTGCTACAATATTTCAGACATTTTCCCCTCAGATATATCACTAGATGATTAAACAAAAAAAATTTTGTTCCTTGAAAATTTTTGCATTCTTTGTAATTTTCACTTTGTATACATTCTTTATTTAATCTTTTCCTTTTCAACATACATTTGTTCTAAGATTGCTGGTACATTTCACCCACCCCAAATGTCTGTTTTCATGGGGACATCCAATGGAAACACAAGGCATATACTAAACTAAACAATTTATGAATCCAGAACATGAGAACACAGCTGGAAGTCATGTTTATGGGATTGATACACACTATAAAGGGACTGTGCAAATTCTCATTCTTTGATTTCACTCTTTGTTCTACTAAACTAAAGTATAATATATCACTGAAATGTATTTTTTATACGTATAAGGATATATTTATATTAAATATACACACACACACAAAATAGCAATAGTTGAGTGCACTTAAAAAAAAACTGATTAATAATATTTCAAATCTTAAAATTATGTTAAAAAAAAAAAAAAAAAAAAAAAAAAATTATATGTGCATTAGTAAAAGTTTACAACTTTTAGTCAAGTATAATGATGTTTATTTAAGAATTATTTAATCAATTATGTTTTAATGTGGTTTCCAGCATTTTTCAAATAGCTGCTCATATAACATAGATTTATTTAGAACATTTTTTCACTATGAGCACATGGTTTTCCCAACTTGAAAATTTTGTATATTAGAGATAAATAGCATATCAATGAAATACAATTTTTTGAAATTAAAGACACACTTTTTTGCAGTTCAAGGTCAACAGTCAAATCAAGTGACCTTGAAATGAAAAATATCATTTGCAGGGTTATGTGACATATTACAAGAAAGGCCATACTCTAAGCTACAAAATAAGCTTCATTTCAGTGTAATCTGCTGATTAGGTCAAAATATACAGACATTTAAATATGTCAAGAATCATAGAAAATTATCAGATTTCCCAAATTTCAAATTTTTATAAATAAAAAAATAATGAAAATTAGAAATTAATATTTTGCATAGAGTCATATATGAGTGGACAATAAAATAGCCAAGTTTGACCAAATATGTTGTTACCTATTT
The DNA here is from genome assembly GCA_951213105.1 of Amaurobius ferox. Classification (NCBI taxonomy): domain Eukaryota; kingdom Metazoa; phylum Arthropoda; class Arachnida; order Araneae; family Amaurobiidae; genus Amaurobius; species Amaurobius ferox. Next base: position 178,661,875 of record OX578133.1, on the reverse strand, counting down.
CTCCATATATCATTTTTCTGAACTGCAATGGGTTCCCTGAAAGTTATGAGCCCCCACCTTCCCTGGCTACACTACTGATTAATAAATAAGACTTTTCATCTTGATATTTACGCAAATTTGGCTACTTTTCATATATGTTTTACCCAGTCAAGAAGTGATTAAAAAATGCACATAAAATAGCATTACATTTGACCAAAAATCCTTTTAATGAACAAAAGATACATTTTAGAAATGCCAGGCCTCATTAGACTTGGCAAAAAACAAAAAAAAACTCATGACAATACGAAATTTTGAGAAAATGCCAAAAATTCTAAATTATTATACAAAACATTTTATGTTTAAGGTAATAAATGGGTCATATTTTTGATACAGCTGCAAAAAAAAAAAATTATAGTAATCTTTCTGTTCGACTTATATTCAAAGAAAATACAAATTTCAAACAAACGATTAGAATTCAAACTTCATTGAAACATCGGCACTCAGCATTGTAATGTACATCATAGTGCTATCTAAATTTTCAATTACAGTGGTTTCAACTTTATCTTCTATGAACAGCACTCTATATCATCCCGAAAACTGTAATAAGGCTTATCTAATATTTTTCTGCTTGCCAGAAGCGGTAGCTTTTGCAGGTTCAAATAAATATAAAAATATTTTTTAGAAACCATTCTTTTGGATAGGTAATTAAATTATTTTTTTAATATAAAGTAGCCAATGATATTTATTTCAGTATAATTATTAACAAATTAGTCTTGCCGAATACCTACAATTTTGAAAATTTAATCATTATTCATGCTCTATGTAGATGAACAGGTAGAATTGATCAGTCACTAGAAAATGTACTCAGTGTTGTCCAGGTCTTAAATACATGCTATATACATAATACAGATGCAAATAACACCAATCAATTTAAAAATTTTTATTCAAATTTTCCAGTTTCATTTTAATGAATGCATGTGTAGTCATGCACAACTATTTACCACACATGAGCACAAACATCCACTTCTCCTCAGAGCAACACCCAGCAAACTGGAGAAAGATAAATATCAAAAATTTGGATATTTATACTTTTGGTTGATAATTAACAGAAAATAAACTAATTGATTAAAGAAATTGCTAAAATATGAAGATATACCCATATTTTTGCTAAACTACAGAATTGTGCTAATTTCCCTTTTTCAGATGTGGCAAAACAAGAAAATAAAAAATGCACACTTTAATGTATTAAAAAAAAAAAAATTAAATAAATAAATATAAAGGAATCCGAAGGATCCAGTTTAAAAATCACCAGAAATAACATTATACAACTAAAATAACTTCGTTAAGAGCAACATACAATGCAAAATCAATAGTATCGAAAGGTTTCAAAGACAAAAATAGCTTTCTTCGTCAGGACACACAAGCAGTGTAACCTTCATTTGTGAGAAAAAGATCAACAACTGATGTACGAACAGCAAACACGACTGAAGCAGGAAAAGAGCTACCAATGGCAAGAGAAGGAGAAATAGGTAAAACAGCCCAGGAGCAAGGAACATGAGGTGGAACACACTGAATGAACGGTGGGACACGGTAGCCCAGTAGTTAGTGTGTGGGAATTGAACTCGGTAGGCCCGGGTTCGATTCTCTCCGCTGAGGATCATGTTAACCCTTTCGGGACGGCGGCATTCCGAAACTGCTGTGGCCCAAAGGACGGAGCGTTTCGTTTCCGAACTGTTCCCAAAAGACGGCTAATTTTTTGCGCTAAGCCTAACTCTCGAAAAAAATTCACTAAAAATCACCCGTTCAACACAGCATTCTACTTTTTTCAGGAAGAAAGGAAATACTTATTTTCTATTTGATGTATATTTTTGATACAAATTTTCTTTTATCAAAATATTAAAAATTTTAGTGTATATATGTTTTAGGTACAGATGGATAATTCTTTGGCATGTCCTTTCGATTTTTTAAAACTGTACCACATATATGCGTATTCTTAGACAACAAATACTTTGCAAGTACAGGAGAGGTAAAAAATTTATCTAAATACAAAGTATATCCTTTTCCTAAAAGTTCACTTAGAAATGTTTTCACACCGCGTTCTCCATACCCACCATCAGAGCTTGATAATTCCGTGACCTTTCCAGTATACACAAGGAAATTCCATTTATAGCCTGATTCCGATTCTGACGATTTATATATTTTTATTCCATATCTGGACCTTTTCGAGGGGATATATTGACGAAATCCCAGCCTTCCTTTCCATGAGAACAAAGATTCATCAATGAATACATTTCTTCTAGGAGTGTATATAGATTTAAATTTTGAAACTAATACATCTAACACGGGTTTCAATTTATCTAGTTTTTGGGTATTACTATCAAGAGTAAAATGAAGGCAACGTAATATTCCTGTAAATCGATCGCGACTCATAACTGAATTAAAAAAAAGGAGTACTGATAATTGGATTCTTAGAAAAATACATTTTAAGATTTGGTTTTCTGACAATGCTCGTCAAAATTACTAGTGCAAGAAACACACGAAATTCGTTTCCTGTCACAGGTGTAAATACATTTGAAACAGGTGGAGTCTTCGATGTCGAAGGAGAGAGGAGATTTTTCTCCCATTTTTTCTTTGCAAACTCATTAGTTGCTTTTACAATAAATTCTACTAGTTCATCATCAAAAAATATGCTAAAACAATCAAGTTCCTTATCTAAATTAGGCGGCATGATATAGTGATTTATTCCAGGTATGTTCAAAAACTCCAAAGAATTCAGATCTTTCAAATCACATGTCCAAACATCATTCGAAAAAACAGCAACTGAAGCTGGCGGCGTTGTAATAATAGTACGCTCAGAATCTGAAGAATCAATTGCATTTTCAGATTCATCATCATAACACTGTTCCATGAATCTTCACTATCTGCTTTGCTTTAATTACTGTCTGGTTCGTTTACCATACGCGTATATTCTTCCACAGAAAGAAAAAGTCTCAAACCAGCCATACTTTTATCCGAAATAGCCTAATCATTTCACTGTCGCACATTCCTTTAACCCCCCCCCCCAAAAAAAAATACTCTTATATATTCCTGTAATTCACCAACGAAATAAATCATTAAAAGCTAAAATCAAAAGGAGACCTGGAACTCAATTATAAAATTGTTGATGCTGCCAGAAGTGCTCTGTTTACTTTACAGAACCATGTGTTTCACCGCTCCAAATGGAGAAATAATTCATTGGATTCTCCTTGTGCCAAGGTCAAACATCCATAAAATACATTTAAGTTGCTTCCACGGGCATTTAACGCTATCTAGTAGACAAATAAATTCAAATGAAAACGTTTCACGTAGAAACACCGATACGTGCCAGTCGCCGTTTAGGGTAAAGTTCTCTCCGGCACGAGTGTGTGCCATACGTCATTGAATGCAAGTCCGCAGCCGGCATGCGGGCGTTCCAACTGTCGCGAAAGGGTTAAACATGTGGGACCGTAAGTCCTTCCGAGAGGTTGGTGGTAGGGGAAGGAGGGTACGGTCCCTGTGGATGTCTCCCTTACTGGATTCCGGTCTAAATTGGGTAACTCTTCAAGGCCATCCAAACAGTTACCTTACACCTTTCTGGTAGGCCGGACGGTCTGGGTCTCAACAACAACATTGAATGAATGGTGAAATACCAAAGAGGAAAGTGAACATCCAGCACAGGATTCAAAATCACTTGTTCATTGCCCAATTCAAATACAATGCTAAACCAGTGGGAAGAAAAAAAATTCTAAACAAAATACGAAAAAAAAGTGTGAACAAAAATTGGTTTGGGGAAGCCAAAAGTGCTAACAATGACAACTTAAACAAAGAAAATAAATTTCAGGAAAAGAATGAAAATTACTGAAAAAAGGAAGCAAACAAAATTGAAAAATTAAACCAGAGATTTCCAAGCAGATGAGAAGAAAAAACAATTATTATTAATAAGGGAATTAGACTGCGAAACAATTGAGAAACTTTTAAAAAAGTAAACTCAAACATGAAATTAGGAATCAAAATGATCTTACTTCCAAAAAATTAACATGATTAGAGTACCAAGAATGTTTAGCAATTGCCGACTTAGAAACATGGCTCATGTGCTCCTTAATACGAAATTCAAGAGCAATTTTTGTTTGACTAACATAATCAAGATCTCATTCGCAAGGAATGTGATAAATAACCTAATGATTCAAGATAGGAATAGGGTCTTTTGGTATTTAAGAGTGGAAATTAATTTTGTTAAGAGGTTTAAAGATACACCTAAAATTGAAATGGGAAAGGATATTGGTGAACTTATAGCTAACAGAAGAATAAAATTGTAAAACGATAGAATTACATGGACAAACCTCTTGACGTTTAAAAATCAAATTTGGCTTGCAGAATTTATGCAAGGTCAAGTCAATAATAATTATAGCCTCTAAAAATGGCCAAAGATTTCTGATCAATCTCACAATCTGAGAAACAAAATACAATTTTAAGGCATGGTAAATATAAGTGTTAATAAGCTTTTTACTGAACAGGATGATTAGAACAAGCATGATGAGACATAGTCACAGAGAATTTTCCTTCTCATTGTTTTTGGTGTCTATGCCTTTCATATTTTGTTTAGAATTTTCTATAAGGCATTCAAGTTTTTATTTATGAGGTTATATAAACCAGGGTTTGAAAAATACTGGGTGCCAGGTCGCCATGGCGACTAAAAAAATTGGAGCTGGTGACCATAATTTCTCTTTTTAATTACGGGTATGAGATTCTTCCAAGGATCCGCAAATTTCTGCTTTTGTGTTGGTTTTTATTTTCCCGAGTACGCCCGTTTTTTTTCTTGTTTATTACCAGAGAATTTTCTTCTTCTTGTGGGTGGAAATATTTTCCTTGCAAATTCCAAATTTTTTCTTCCTTAAGCAGGGTACCCACATGACACAAAAGTCTGGAAAAGTTATAAAATCGGTCACGAATGTCCAAAATTTTACGAATTTTGAGATGGGAGTTTTTCCCGATAATACATCTGGAAATCTGTTTCCCTGCGATTGTAAATCTGTCTGCGAAATCTGCCCTTGCATGCGGCGATTGCTTCAGCTTCACGGGGGAGACAACCAATGTTTATCATCGTATAATATACAAAAACTGTTTTTCAAACATATTACTCATGAAATGGACGTCTTTGTAGCAGTATATTGTGAAGGACGGCAATTGTACATGATTCTCAGTATATCTCGTTTAATTGTGAAAATATCTTCCACTTATGCAATCTGTTTGCATCCACTAAAATTTTTATAATTCTTACGAGTTGTATACATAAAAGTTTTATTAATGAAATGAAAGGCTATTTTGCGGCTAAACTGCATTTATAGGCGATCCTCAGTATACAGTGATGCCAACCTCTGGAAAAGGTCATCAGTAGAAACATTAGAAGTTTTCAGTAGAACCCCATTGACAATCAGTAAGATTTTACATATATTGAAAATATATATTTAAAAATCTTAGAATACATTGTAAAATGGAGTTTTGATAACTTAACTGAGATAATTCAAACTGAATTGCACTATTTATGTGAAAATAATTAAGAAATTAACCTGTATAATTAACTCAAATATAAAATAAGTTAGTTTAATCAAGCTAATGTGCAATAATAGTGAGACGGAGAAGGATGGTAGAGGACAAATGTATACTCTTAGCAAGGCCCGCTAAAAAAGAAACCGAATTGTGTAATCACGCTATTTATGCGAAAATAATTAAAAAATTAACCTTTATAATCAACCAAAATATAAAAATAAGCTCGTTTAGTCAAGCTAATGTGTAATAATAAAAAGATGAAGATGGATGGAAAAGGATAATTCTGTACTCTTGGCAATGCCTGTAAAATAAAACTGAATTGCAGTTGCAACTGAATCATGTTATTTATGTGAAAATAATTTAAAAATTAACCTTTATAATCAACTAAAATTTAAAAATAAACTAGTTGAGTTAATGTGCAATAATAAGGGGATGGAGATGGATGGAAAAAGATAATTGTGTACTCTCAGCAAAGCCCGAAAAGAAAAACTGAATTGCGCAATCGTGTAATTTAAACAAAATATAATTTGTTTAGTAAAATATTTCTTTATTTTTACTCGCACTATAAAAATAAATTAGGTCTATTGTTCTGATATGAAATCACTAGAAGAAAATGGATGCAAACTGATAATTTTGGACTCTCAGCAAAGTAAGGAATATGAATTGAATGGTGGGTTGCATGGATTTTACGGGATTTTCCGTAGTTTTGGGCGTAATGTCTGTAAAACTGTAAGATGAAGTAAAAATCTGTACAATACGGAAATCTGTAAAAGTTGGCATCTCTGAGTATATCGCGTTTAATTGTGAAAATATTTTTACTTTACCATACTATATAACATAGTATAGAAAAAGTATTGTTTTTACGAAAATTTTTGAATTCAAGATTTTAATGCCAATATATACTTTAGTATCCTCTGAACACGTTTTGACTATTTTAGGAGTGATATTCATATTTATGGATTTTGGCGAAACTTTATATATCCAAATTCATTATAAAAAAATCTAGAACTAGATAGAATTTTTTTAGATTCGAGCAAAACTTTGAAGCATATTCAAAATTTTAAATTTTTTTAGCATGGCAGCATAGGACAAAATTTAAGATGATCATACATAAAAAGAATTATTTATGGTCTAATGATCGCGAGACTTAGTATTGTTTCAATTACTGTTGTGAAAAATAACCGTGATACAATTTTTGTGTGCGTGACGTCATTAGCCCCCCTTGGGGGATTACGAAATTTATTGATGATAAATTTAAATGGACATGATCTAAAGAACTTTAACCCTAATAAAGCCATTAACCATTGGTATTTTAAAATAAAAGCTGTGAGGCATGTCATTGAATTTAAATGCAGTGTATAACGTGGTATAAATTTTATTTTACCCACTTTGTATGATCTTAATTAGTACTAATAAAATTTTTTAAAAAATACATTGCGCTGATATTTTTTCTGGCTCTTAAGTTTTCTAGCCTGGCTCCTAACATTTCAAGAGATTTTTCAATCCCTGATATAAACCTTAATCAATACAATTTTTTTAATATCATCTGTATCTACATCAAATATAAGAGTTCCAGAACATCTAATAGCCTCCCAAAACTATATTGTAAAGAGGTGGAAAACAATCGCTAAAATTCCTACTATCAGTACTACTTTAGGAATCTAGCAAAAATGAAATATAGATACACTGAGAAATTTTGTAACAATTAACAAATTCACATATTTCACCTAAAAGTTTACCATAATTTTAGAATTTTCATGTTTTGAATTACTGGACATCAATCTTGTTTGAGAATTTAATCAACATTAGCTTCTGTTGAGCTTCAAATAGCATGTCGCCAGTACTTTTCCTAATATGACCATACTTCTATAATACTACTTTTATGCAACTGAATAACATATTACATATATAAATATTTTTTAGGAAATATGAGCAAGTAATTGATTTTCAATTTATTAAATATGATACATACTTATAACGTTTTCTTTACAAAATACATCAATTCAGTTTAAATGCTTTTGCTGGAGATATATAAAATCAGCAAGTTGAGATAAGTTTATACAACACTGTACAACAGCAAAACATAAATATCCCTTACATAGTTCCCAAGAATTATGTTTCAATATTATTAAATCAAGTTTTGGCGATTGGTAATTTTGAAAGGAGTACTCTTGGTACTAGATTATCAATTACTTGCTCATGAGGCAGTAATTTGGCTTTAACTTTGAAAGTTTTAGCCTGCAATTTAACACCATTATTGCATATCTTACCTTTAGAAATCTCACTACTTTTATAAGAATGCACTAATAAACTTTTTAATGATAATTTAGGAAGTGCAACTATCAGAACACGGTTACAAAGATTTTGATTTCTTAATGATGAATTCAAATTGAGGATTTCTTTAAAGCTGTCGTCACCATTGGTAACGTTTCCTGGATTACTGCAATGTGAATCTTCAGTGCGATTCCTCACAGCAGAATGCGTATCTTGGTTAGCTGCAAGATATGGATTTGCACGTTTTGCTTCAATTTCATTAGACGAGAGACGTGTCGGTACAGATAAAGTATAACCTCTTTTTAATTTTTTTTTGTGATTTCAGGTGAGATTCTGGTGATCCCTGCTATGATTTGGGGAACATTCCATTTTGGCAACCCTTTCAGTGTCTTTTGTCACCAAGGTAAAAATCGCAATTCCATTCTGCCAATGTTTTTTTAGTCTGTTGTTGTCTTATATTTGTCACCCTTTTGTCGTTAACAAAAAATCACCAAGGTAAATGTTAGAAAATTTTCTGATTTTAATGTTGTGCTTTATGCAGGGTTCATTTTAAGATTTCAAAAGGGCAGGGTGCTACCTTCCACAAAAGGGAATACTGTAATCGAAAAAGGGCACATTACGCATGAAAAGGGTACAGTCAAATTACAAATTTTAGCTAAAGGATGCATTGCATAATGTGGCCCACACGTAGAATATGAAACACATACAGATAATTTATCTATTTTATATATTTATATAAAATCTAGACCCGAAGTACCACTATGTCTATTAGCGAGCGCGGTAGCCCATTGGTTAGCGCGCTGGAGTTGCACTCGGTAGGCCCGGGTTCGATTCCAGCCACTGCCAAAACTGCGGACGGGGAGGAAGGAGATAGGAATGTGGATTGCACTTACTCTCAGCTACAAGTGAAGTAAATAAAGAGCTGTAGCAGTATGGTAGTGATTGTTGACAGGATTTTCTCACTCCACAGGAAGGATTGTTCAGGAAAAAAGTCATTCAAGGCTATAACAGAGTTTGGCGTACAGGTATCCTAAATATTTACAGAGTTAGGCGTATATAAAACATAGGCTAATCCAGAGAATAGGTCATCTTGGTTAAATCGGAGAATACGCCATGCACCTTGTGATCGCTTTATGTTGTAATCTGGTAGCCTCTTGTATCGGATGTTTTCGGCGGAAATTGTGTAATATCCAATAAGAATACGTTTCTGTGTTTGCTACAGTTTTTTGATGTAAAAGAACATTTCTATCAATATTTTTGGCCACTGTTGTGCGTGTTTGCTTATTGTTATATGTGCTTTCGTTATTTGATTTATTTTGCAATAATTATTAATTTTAGTTTTGTGGATTTGCTTTTGTCATCTATCATATTTCCCTTATGTCTTCTGGTATGCGCGAGCAAATGGAAGGTGAACGTAGTTTTGTAAAGCGTGGTAGAATGGATGTTGGTATGAATGAATCTAGAATAAAATTTTACTATGATTTGGAGAATAAAGGTTTGAAAGAAGTGATTAATTGGTGTTATGAAAGGGATTATGAGTGATAATTATGTTTCTCCTAAGTGTGGAGATGAAATGAAGTTATGTGAGATAGATAAGAGGATTGATGGATTCGAATGGAGGTGCCGAAAGAGGTCTGGAGTGAATCAGCATGATGTCAGTAGGATTATAAGGAGAGGTGCATGGTTTGAGAAAAGTAAGTTGAGTTTGATTGATATTTTAATTATGACTTTATTGTGGTTTAATGATTGTGAGTGCAAGTTTATTATGAATCAGTTAAATATTTCCGACAAAACTGTTACTGATTGGAAACAGTTTTGCCGGGATATTTGTGCGAGTGTTTTTTTGAATGAAAAGATTAAGATTGGTGGTAATGGTGTGATTGTTGAAATAGATGAAAGTAAGTTTGGTAAGAATAAGTATGATAGAGGAAAGCCTGTGGTTGGACAGTGGGTGTTTGGAGGAATGAAAGAGGAACGAATAAATGTTTTTTTTGCTAAGGTGCCTAATAGATCACGTGAATGTTTGCTGGAAGTGATTGAAAGGTATATCGAGAAGGGGACCTTAATAATTTCGGACTGTTGGAAGGCGCATGATTGCCTTAAACATAAAGGCTTCATGCACCTTCAAGTGAATCACAGTTATGAATTTAAGGATCCCGAGACAGGCGCGCATACTAATTTGATTGAGGGAACGTGGTCGGCGATTAAAAAAAAAAGCAAATCCCGCAAAGTTAAAGATCAATTTGACTCTTATTTGTATGCCTATATATACAAAAGAAGACTTGGACATGAGGTTGGGGAAGAAGCATGGAATATATTTATACAAGGAATCATTTCCATCTTTCCTCCCCATACAAATGATGATTTAATAAAGCAGCAGGCGGAAGAAAGAGTTTGGCCGGTCAGGATTTCGTTAATCGCTAGTTTTCTAAATTGAATCGCCGATGTGGGAATTTTAAGGGCTGAACTAGAGAGAAATGAATATTCACCCAAGACATAGGGAACATGAGAAACCCTTCATGATAACTCTATCTTGAGTGGTCAAGCTTAAGGGATGCTATTTCACCCTGCGGGCCGAAGGATTGCTGACAAAGGGTAAAAGATGCCGCTAATGGTATCCAGTTAAGATAGTGATAAACCCCCATATATTTGGGTGTGGGGAGTTCATATTACTCCCCCCACACATTACTGTGAATTTTGGTGGCTTTAATAAATAATGAATGGAAAAAAAATTCACACATTTCTTAATGTTTTAAAAATTTGAGAATACATAGTAAGGTGTCATTTCTAAAACACGCCCACGGGTGTGGCATTTTTCGATGTTAAGTTGCAAAATTATAGTACTGGGGCATGCAGGGCAGGTATCCTAATATCTGAGGGCAGCGGGATAGGCTGCCCTGCGAGAAATGCCTAGGATGATGATGAACCCTGCTCTATGAGCCACAGAACACCTGTTACAAAAACAGCGATTGCTATGTGCAACCGCTGGCAGCGAGCAGGGCCGGATTCCACGACACTTTTCTAGCGGACAAATACTCCATCATTGTTAGGATGCAAATTTTCATCAGGCAAGTTAAATCAGCGAAGTGAGCATAGATCCATGTATGAATTGCTTAAAGATAAACTGTTACAAAAACAGTTTACCTTGGCGACAAAAAATGCAGAAAATGTTGAGATTTTTACCTTAGCGACAAAAGATGCAAAAAAGGTTGCCAGAATGGAATATGCTTCAAATCATAGCAGAGATTTGCAAAATCTCACTTAAAATCGCCAAGAATGAAAAAGGGATTATACTACATCTATTCCAAAGTATCAATAATAATAATATCATCATATAATACCAATATAATAATATCAATTTAAAATGCTCCTTACCTGCATTTGAACCCTTAGACTTTCCCTTTTTCTTGGATGATTTTCTTGCATCAACACTTTTTTCAACATTAGAATATGAAGTCGAAGGGCTTGCATCAGTTTCAAATACTCCATCATAGTTAGGAAGCAAAAGTTCATCAGGCAAAGGTTTGCCATCATAACGTGAACGAGTGATACTTTTTCTCCCGGCAACTTTGGCCCAGCTTCTATATTCTTCATCAGAATCAGACGGCAACAAATTTCTGAAAAGTTCATCCCGAGATGTATCTACACCTCCATCATCCTTGGATTTTTCCTTTGAATCATCTTCATCTGATGACAGTCTTATAGCCTTACTTCCTCGAGCAACTAAACGAAGATATTCTGGATCTTTTTTCTTTTCCTTAAATTTTTCCAAAACAGGTGAATCAAAATTTAAGTAGTGTTTGATATTGATACCTTTAAGCTTCGGATCTTGCACAGGTTTTACTTTAGGTCTATCAAAATCCAATTCTAAGGGTATCTTGCGATATCCAACAGGTACTTTTGGGGTAAGAGGGGATGCACCTGGAACGTTCTTGGAACTAGCCAGACTTGAAGATGGACGTTTCCTGGATTTAGTCGGAGTTGCAGCTTTGGAAGATTGGTAACCACTGCAAGAAGGTATTGAAGTATCAACATTAGTTTCCACAAATTTCTTAGAAGTGCCCTTTTGAAGCTGCTTCTCCCTTTTAAGCTTTAAAACACGCTTACGTGCGCGGTTAGGTTTCTTCTCATGTGGATTCCATTCATCGCTAGATGACATTTTCCACTTCTTGTTGGATTCTCTCAAAACAAATAACTGTACTGCGAATATAAAAATCAAACGTTAACAGCAACCGAGCCGAGACTGCTACAACTGCTGCCAGTCACTGACAGAAATATTAAACTCGCCTGTTCGGATATTCTCACTAGTTTCTAGACCGTGCAATAATCTCAACCAATAGATGAGTTGCGTGGACGTCACGTCCTCAATTCTAATGCCCGGCAACCATGTTTGTTGTCAAATATTAGTTTACATATTACAGATAATTTTTAGAAATTTACAATCATTTAGTACATAATTTTAGTAGGATGTATTTACATTTATCTTCTCTTAATATTATGTAGCACAAATATTGATAAAAAGATATGTTTGAAAGACTAAAATTTCATGTTGCCACTACAAGCATATATGCACAATATGTGCTTTTAGACGTTTGCAAAAGGAATTGAGCAAGTTGAATTAAAAATTACTTTGTTGACATCTGCCCTTGCATTATTTAATTATATCTGTGCCATCAAAATTTCTTTATTCAGTTGTGCTAAGTTTATTCCGTACATATATGCGGTTTTTTTAATGACCTTGTTGCATTAAAAATTAAAACTTTCTGATTGACCAAATTTGTCTAAGGGGGTCGGATAAAAATTTAAAAAGTGTAACTTTTTAAAAATTAATGGGAGGACTATTTAATTACCGTAGTCTTATTTCGTACCTTACTTTCAACATTTTTGCAATTTACATTGCCCACTTATCTCCAACATGTAAGGAATTAAAGCGCGTTTCAATCTTTTTGATACACCTGGTATATATATATAAATATATATATATATATATATACTCCTATAAAAAGTGAAAGATAAGGAAGTTTCCAATAAAAACATAATAACAAAAGCACGCATATGCCGCTGTAATTCCTGTGTAGAATACAAGGATAAAAAATGAAAGCAGATAAGAACGAGAGTGACCATATGAATTACATAAAATGGTAGGGGTGGATTGCAAACCAGTACAAACTTTTAATAAATAGAAAGATAGTTTTTACCGAGCATTTTGTCACTACCACCCGAAACAATGCAAAAACACAAGAGAAATTACAGTTCCATCCTCTATCAAGCAATTTAAGAAGATTTTGGCTTAACATATACCGATAAAATTGTATCGAATTATGCTTTCACATGTAAGAAGTTCTATGTGGATACACAGGACAAATGTTATAAAGATAGTGAAATGCACACAGTAACGCTTTGATATTGACAAAAAGAATAAAGGCTCTCTACAAAAGAATAGGAACGGATATTGAAACAATACAATTTCCATATTTGGTCATAATTCCCAAATTACACAAAATACCTGTCAAATTTCGAACAGTGACAGTGGGATGTGGATCATATTTGGAACTAGCAAACAAAAAACTTCTGGATTTACTCAAAATAGTTATGTTTAATATTAAAAAACATAACTCTATCATGATAAGAAATGGACAAGAATTAACAAACCGGCTAAAATTTTGCAACAAGGATATTAACTTTAAAAGTTACGACTTTCGGGATTTGTTCAATAATATTGATTTAACTAATTTACAATTAATTCTGAAAGATTTATATGAAGAATACGATTTAAAAAAACATATAACCTATAGAAGATACTTGGATTTGGTGGAATTGGTATTAAAAGAAAACATACTTCATGACGGAAAAAATGTTTACAAGCAAATCAAGGGCATACCTATGGGAGGAAGTTGTGCGTCAATACTGGCGGATATCTAGCTATCAAAATACGAAAGAGGTATTCATATCTTATCGGAAATGCCCTACTTCCGTTACGTCGATGATGTGTTAATTGGGGGTTATGAAAACACCCCATACTTTGGTTTCACATTCTACTCAAGCGAATTAGACCTGATCGAAAATCCAGTGAGTGAAGACGGATTGGTGGATTTCTTAGATTTATCAATAAAAAAACACAAGAAATATGGAATTTATACAGAGCTACACGATAAAAGAAAACCATACAGTATCAAGATAAATCGTATAATCGACTGGAATTTAAACCTAACCAAGAATGTCTTCAGAAATATAATAATTGGTTACTTTAGAAGAAACCAAAATTACAATACTTTTAAGAAAGATTGCATCTACAAATGTAACAAATTTGTAAAAGAAGCCATAAAAAGAAATTATCTTATCAATTTTATACGGCATTATTTCAATTCATTTTTCAAAGAAAAGCCGTAATTTTCTTAATTTATTCATAACTGCGAAACTGTTATCCAGTTATATCTCTGCGCATGTGCGACATTACTCTTATCAGGAGATGATCCACTGGGTTATGCTGACGGATATTTCTTTTTCTACATCGTTTTCATCTTTGACTCTGAGTTCGTTCGGGTGCTTTTGTTTTCGCACATTTGGGAGACTGATCATGGAATTATGTTGGTGCCGTGAGCGTTACCCGGGTTGTAAAAGCTGCTTTAAACGGGAAAGGGGTGTCGCAATCCATCCCTATCATTTTATGTAATTCATATGGTCACTCCGTTTTTTATCTGCTTTCATTTTTAATCCTTATATATATATATATATCCTATATATATAGGATATATATATATATCCCTAAAAAGGGCCGTTTTTTATTAATTGTACCACACATAGCACGGGAGGGCCAACGGCCGTACCGTGCTGAAAACACCGGTTCTCGTTAGATCACCGAAGTCAAGCAGCATCGGGCGCGGTTAGTACTTGGTGGGTGACCACCTCGGAACACCGCGTGCTGTTGGCCATCTCGGGTGCGGTATCCCCGTGGTTTGCGCGCTAGATTTGCACGCTACCACAAATGCCGCCGTGTTCATGCGGAGTACGATCACGTTAAACATGTGGGTCCGTAAGTCCTTCCGAGAGGTTGGTGGTAGGGGAAGGAGGGTACGGTCCCTGTGGATGCCTCCCCCACTGGGTTCCGGTCTAAATTGGGTGGCACTTCCCGGCCGTCCATACAGTTACCTTACACCTTTCTGGTAGGTCGGACGGTCTGGGTCTCAACAACAACACATAGCACGGGAATAGACAAGAGCGAAGAAGCTTTGAGATAGAAAAAAACACCGAAATACATAAGTTCTAAACGTGATGCGCAAAAAACATGCGCACTGCTGAATTTTATAGCAAAGCATTATGGGAACAGCAAAATCTCGTTCCTCCGGCTAGCTGCTTGTGATATGACATGGTTATTTCCCCTGGTGTTTTTTTCAGTGAATAAGAACTTGTTTGAAAGACAGTGAATGCTATTTAAGCATTTTAGATTTGGCAACAATTAAAGTGATTGTCGTCTTGTCCTTCATATTTATTTCTGTTTTTAAAATTAAAATGCAGGCCGGTGTGTGTTCCAAGTATATTCCAGTTGTTTTCAGGGTGTGTATAATTGTATACTAGGCAAAAAAAAAAAAAACTGTCACACGATACAATTATTTGTGAATTAAAAGAGTTAGTATGGATTTCTCAATAGATGATGGAGAAATATGAGAATTCCTTAAATGTTCTATGTTGCTGGTCCATTATCGGATTTCCGAATTTTGTTTCCTTAGTTTTGTTCAATGTAAAGGAAAAAGTAATCAACAAAATAATGAATTTGTGCAGTGAGAGTTTTATATCCACTATCTTGTTTGTTTTATTTAATAACCCAAGATTTGATGTATAGCTGTGACATTTTTTCTCAGCTGATTTCGTTTACTTTGCTTGTGTTGATGACGTGTTATTTGGTTAATGGTTAGAAAATAAAACGTTTGGTGACTTTTGGCGTATCTGTGGTAATGTGACCGATGTTGTTGAAATGATCCTTTTCTTCAAAAATGAGGTTTTCCCGATCGAATTTTATTAATTTTTCACGTTTTTCTATTGTAGTATGAAAAAGAAACAATTTTTCATGAAATCCAAACGGAAAAGTTTCGTCAGGAAAAAAAAAATGTAAAGTACATGTTGCACATTTTAGCATAAAAAAGTTCTGCTAGGATCCTTCTTTGGATCCTAGCAGGATCCAAAGCAGGTCCTCTGGATCCTGCCAGTATACATCGAAAAACAGTTTATTGTACATCGGGACTGCTTTGCATTCCATTCTGCATGCTTATTTCATTCATCACAGTTGTCCAGTACGGGTGATCGTTGAAGGTCATCACTGTATGTCTCAAACACTTCACATTCTGTCTTACAAGGGCATTTTGTGACTGCATATTTGATAATTGTAAATTTTCAGGTTCTAAATACTTATTTTAATTTTATAGTTTCTAGAAACATCTGCTTGAAATGAGTTGAGCTGTTTACATGATTACTGGAATTTTAATGCATATTCATTATGTTCTCATGTCAGAAATGATAAATGGGTTTGTTTTTGTTCGGTATGCAATGGGAATTGAAGCCAACATTTGAAAACAAAATAGGCACTATACATATAACTGACTTTTATGCACTCACAGGAATTTATAATGTTCATTCATATTTATAAAAACTCAATGCATGCCAAGAGTCAGAGGTAAAAAATATACTCATTGAAAATGAGTAATGAAATTAAGGTTTTCACTTGCCTGTTAATAGCAAAGTTCCAAAACTTCAAACAGATGTAGAATAAAACTCTAAATAGTGTTTTACAACTGACTTAAAATCACTGCTTTCGCCATCTGGTGGATGAAAAGAAAATTTTTTTGAACAACATTTTAATGTCACAAATTCTTGGAGACAAATGCACATCGGCAATTTTATAAAATGTTATCTTTAAAATCTTTGTAAATAAAGGGCATTTTACAAGTTAAAATCATAATTTCTTATGCTTTACCAATTTATTTCCATTATTTATGTTTTTACTTATGTAATTAGGAGATGAAAACTTAGCACATCGCTGGGAGGACAGCGATAGAAATGGTGTATTTGCTTCTTGTTTAGTTTTTTATAGTTTTCCTAGCATGTGATAAATGTTTTAGTGTTTTGTAAATTTGTTACATGCATTTGTTTAGTTTTATAATTTGCTATAATTTTCATATAGTTTGTTTGTTTCAGGGGACAAATGTCTCTGCGAAGTTCAAATTGTCTTTTTTGTCAGCAGTGCATAGTAGAAGTTTTTCAACTGAATCAGGTAAATGATTTTGCTTAAACAGTTTTCATTTATTCATTATATGCACATATAAACACCTGTTTGTAAAATTTGTGACACCATGAAGGAATCATCACAATTGAATGAAATTTATTCCACAAATTACTTGTATTGATACAAATAAACAATTAAGTTTGCAAATCATAAGAGAATATTACATGTCGAAAATCAGTATTTGGTGAAGCTACCACGTGCTGCAATAAGTGCTTCTATACCACATGTCATCAAACCAAACAGATTTTGAATTTATACCCGAGGAAGAGCATTCCAGATTGCTTCTATCCAAACCCAGAGTTCAGCTATATTAGCTATAGGATGAGTGTCACGAGTGAGATGCCGACCGGCAAAATCCCAGTCATATTCAATAGGAAATATATCTAGTGAATAGGCAGGCTAAGGATGAAGCTGTATCTGTTGTGCTGGAAAGAAGTCTTGAACATTCCTAGCAGCATGTGGACAGGCATTGTCCTGTTACAGCTTCAGGAATGCGTTGAAGGAAGGGTATGACTTTGGGTTCCAATACTTCTCTGATGTACTGGTTGCTGTTGAGATTACTCATAATTCTTAGCAGCTAAGATCGTCCAAGATACGCAATGGTGCCCCAGATCATCACGCTTGGTGTTTGTTCAGTATGACATTAGACAATGCACTTCAGAAGTTAGTGTATATTGCTATTGCATCTAATGTGGATGTGGCCATCACTGTACCCCAAATTAAAGTGGGATTCATCAGAAAAGACAACTTGTTGCCAATTGACACATCAGTGTCTACGTTGATGAGCCCATTGTACACTCAACTCTTTTTTTACATGGTAGATATGTTCTTCAGAAATTTGTGTAAAAAGTAAGTATATATAAGACAATGACTTTGAAATCATGTTAGATCAAATAATTTTTTAAAAAAGGGAAGACTTTTTTGAACTGTGTAACTTCATATTCATGTATAAAAAACGTGTGTAAAAAAAGAGTTGGGTGTAGTCGCAGGCCTTGATGGTTTTGTGTCAGAAGAATCATGTACAAAGGAATTCTTGCACACAGTCCATGGTGCAGCAGACACCGATTAATTGTTGCAGTAGCTGATGCACCTGTGGTAGTGCTCCAACGTTCTGACAACTGTAGAGATAAAGCTGTATAGTCCATCACTGCCATGCAGATGAGGTGTTTATCATCCCGTGCTGATATAACATTTTGTCATCCACTGCTGGATTTGCAACTCATATGGTTCTCTTTAGTCCACTGCTTCTATATTCACATCATTGTTGGGGCATTGTGCTCCATATGAGCTGCTATTGCACAATAAGATAACCTCTCTTCACGAAGGCTGATCATTTTCTCCCCCTTTCAAACTCCATAACTTGCTCATATGGCACCCTCTCTCATCATAGAGGCATAGTAACTTCTCATGAAAGATCATAGACTTTTTAATGTCCTGCTATAGCTCTCTATTAATCTAAAACAGCAGTTCAGAGGGGCTTGTGACTCTGAAATTTTAAGCATTTGCATGGCACACCCTAATTTGCATATGCTGTGTTTTAGCTCAATCGCATGATTTCTTCATGGTGGTGTCATTTTTACAAACATGAGTATATAAACCTTTTCAATTATATTGTAATTATACGTATAGGTCATTCCATGTCAATTTAACAAAAAAAATGTGAAAATATCACACACCCCCATCAAGGGGCGCGGTAGACCATTGGTTAGCGCGCTGGAGTTGCACTCGGTAGGCCCGGGTTCGATTCCAGCCACTGCCAAAACTGCCGCCGTGTTCACGCGGAGTACGATCACGTTAAACATGTGGGTCCGTAAGTCCTTCCGAGAGGTTGGTGGTAGGGGAAGGAGGGTACGGTCCCTGTGGATGCCTCCCCCACTGGGTTCCGGTCTAAATTGGGTGGCACTTCCCGGCCGTCCAAACAGTTACCTTACACCTTTCAGGTAGGTCGGACTGTCTGGGTCTCAACAACAACAACACCCCCCCCATCAGATTTTTCTCAAATTTTTTTCAAAGCCACATACAGCAACGTTATAATACCATACAAAATTTTAGTTGACATCATGCATTAATTATTTAGCAATAAATTTTGAAAGAAATAAAGAATTCACTAGGTGCTGCTTTGCGGATGCATGAAGTGAAAACCTTGTTTTTGATAAAATCTTTCCTTGCTCTGCACCTGATTATCAGAAATGCATAATTTTTTCTGTGGATATTCTAGAATATATATGCTTATTATCAAATAGCATGCATTTTGAAACATTTTAATTAAAATTTTGTTATATTTTGCTCCAAAGTTGAAAAATGTAAAATTTTTTTTTTTTAATTTCATCAAAAATAATTTCTTTTAAAATGAGTTCCATATTTAAATTGCCTGATCTTTTTTTTTACATGTTCTTTATACAGTAACCTTCTTACCATAAAGAAATTAGAGAGGTGATTTTTGGAAAATGTGAGATTTCTTTTTTTTTTGTAAAGATGTAAAATGGTTGTCAACATTAAAAATAATTGACCTAGTATATAATTTATTAATAACTGATCACATTAGGTTATATATTAAAAACATAACATTTAAGAAAATTATTATCAATTTTATAGAAGAAGAGCAGGTTATAAATACAAGGAAATATTTCACTTTTAATTTACCGTATTGATAACTAAACTACCCTATTTTGATCATTACTAAAATTATCCTTATACTATTATGATCTACATAACATATACGATTTAGAGACTGGCAAATATATATATACTTATTATATAATTTGATAGATATTTCCCGGTATTTACTATTCTTGTTGAGATTGCGTAGACTGATATCAATTCATCAACTTAGTGCCATGAATAGTTTTGATTATAATAATTATCTGACTAAAAATTATAACTTCAATAAATGTAAGAATAATAATTGCAAAACCTGCTCTTCTGCTTCTAACTCTCAAATCACAAGCCAAAATAATCATTTGTCTTTCTGTAAAATTTTTAATTGCATTTATAAATTATCTTGTAACATATGTAATTTATCTTATATAGGACAAATTAGTAATCCCATTCATCTACGTATGAATGTTCACAGGGATCATGTCAAAAGATATATCCTCAATAATAATTTTCTTCCTACCTTTAATAAAATTGAATATAAACACTTTGCTAAACACGGTTTTGAAAATATTACTATACATATTTTGGATATAAAAACTAATCTAGTTGACAAGATATTTTTTGAAAACTTCTATATTAAATCAAATTGTACTCTATTTCCATATGGATTAAATCAATTATATCTAAATGGTAATTTTGTAAAAAATAATTTTGTAGATAATAAATACTCTATTTTTAATCACCTTTTTTTGAATCCCTATTTAAAAAATAGAAACTCTTTTAAACACAAAAGATTTAAAAGTGGTAAAGGAATTTCCAAGCATTATGATTATAAAGCTGAGATTAAATGTTTACATCATCAATTTAATAGCATTTATCAATGGAAATTAATAAAATCATGGATATTTGTGGTTAAGAAAAAACATTTAAATAACATTTATGCCATTTTCTTAAAACCAGGGACGTAAGTACCGGGGGTGTGTGTGTGTGTGTGGGGGTAGAAGACCCAGACCGTCCGACTCGTCCAGAGGACTAAGAGCATCTATTTGGACGGCCGGGGGTGTGGGGGGGTGTCACACCCCCCCTGGCTCAAAAAACTCAGAAAAATTGGCAATCACTCGGAAAAATTCCAAATAAGAGTGGGTTTTATTTATTATAAATTTCACTTTGAAAACTTTTTTTTTTACTTTAATTTTCTAAATGTCCACTACAAAATCACAATTTTTCTTTGGTGAAACAAAATATTCGAAGTCTATGTTGAAGCAAAGCCATCTGATGGACGTGGGACAATGGTTTCTTCACGGTGTCATAAATCCCCTTCAAATACAAATGGCTGGGGGCGAACGATGGTGGTCCCGGAAGTCTCCAATCTTTGTCGGTATTTTTATTGAGGAAATTCGGAGACGCAGATCTGGCACCCGGCGGGTGCAGATCATTTGTAGAACACATTTTCGCGGACAAAACCATCGAAGACCAATTAGGTTCTGATAAGAGCTCTTTGGACAAAACCTCTTTTCTTCACTACATGCAGTGGAAAAAACAGCAGGAGAAAAATACTGAAACCGTAGATGGATGAAACACATTGTCCAGGGATTTGGAAAGCAAGCCCAGTGTGTGTTCACTTAAAAGTGTCTTTAATTGGGCAAATAATTTATGACTCAAGAAAATGTCTGTAAAAAGCATCTGATCTTCATTCAGTCAAGCCTAGATTCCTTCATTTCTTCGCAGAGCAGAGTAAGTAGGCCAGCTTCTGTATGCGTAGTTTATTAAACACATTTCGTGTTCAACAGGAAAATAATGTGTAACCGTGAAAGGTAAGGTAGTGCTTTTAAATTATTTAAAAGCATGCATAAGAATCGGTTATATATATTTCTCATATTTATTATTATTTAGTTTTATTGCTTTGTTTAATTTTGTTATAAAATTCATATGCTTTTTGAAAGTATCTTTCAACAATCCTTAGCTAACACAAATAAATTTTTTGCGACAAAATAAAATCGCAAATTGAGAATGAAACACTGAACTAGATAAAAAATCAGCAGTGGCTTCAATAGGGTCAGAAAGGGCCAAAAATTAATCCTGCCCGACCGCACAATACCAATGCTTAAAGACCATTGAGTCTCTGTGTGATCCGGTTGGAAATAATTTGTGTTTTCTGACTTGTTTTTTCTGATGATGTATTTTTTTTTTTTTCTAAATTGAGAAATAAAAGAAATTGCATAAAAGTATGCAAGTGCGAAAATGGGTTTAATATTTTAATTCATATTTGCAACTAGTTATTTAAAACAATTCATTATATTAAAAAGTTAGGCTTCCTAACCCCTGAAAGACGCTACTGATGTATAAAACACAGAACTCAGGAAAAATTTTAGGGATGATAGCAACAAATAATTTCTACAAATATAAGAATTGAAAATTATTGTGTTTAACTTATGGCTGCATATACTGCAAAAATTGAAATAGGAAAAATACGAAAAATTGAAAGTTTAATTAACTTAAAATGTTATTAATTTTATAACTTAAATAAAGTTAATTAACTCTTAAATTGCAGTATTTTTTTAAGTTATAAATACTAACAGAACCCACCAAAGAGAGGTTTTCCAAAAGATAGGACAGCGCTTTCATTGCAGATTCCGACATCGATACTAGAGTTATCCTAGTTCTGGGAACGTCCTCTTCAGGCGGGTTCTGTAAATATTAACTCTTGGTTTTGACCATAGTCCATAGACAAATCGTGAAGTTTGACCGCAATCTTTGTAAAATTTAATACCAACTGCGTAATAAGACTGAATTTGTCTGTCTCTATAAAAGTTCACGAATTTGTGGATTATAGCAAGTTTGTGTTTCCATTTCACATCAGGTATATGTGCAGAGCGCTGAAAAGCGCAAAAGCGATCCACATATACTGTTATTTTCAATAGAAACGCATTTTTTATGGAAAATAATTGGCTGATATATTACCAGAAAAAATGAAAGTTATTTTATGTTTGTATTTTAAACTATTCGTGATTGAATAATTTAAAGGATTTACAACTTTTTAAATGCAGTCGTCATTTGTATGAAATTTTATATGTTTTGAGTTGAAATAAACATGTTTTATTAATTCCTTCGTATAAATTAAATGCATGGAAATATTTATATTTAGAAAGTTGAATAAATATTATAATAGCACCGAAAATCAAAATTCAGTATTGCAGTCATGCCGAAAATCGCAACTCGAGTTTTCGACGGATCTACACATTTTGGGACCTCTAGAATACGAAAAAACTATTTTTAGCCTGACGTTTGTGTATGTCTGTGCGTCTGTCTGTCTGTGTGTCTGTCTCTGCAATGTATGTATCCACTCTAACTCAAAAACTAATGAACCAAATTTTATAAAATTTGGTAAATAAGTCATTTGTGGGTTACTCTGGTGCTGATTAGATTTTGGTACGATTCGAAAAAAAATAACCTGCCTTTTTTTTGGGAAATGGCCCGCATAAATCTTCAAAATTTAAAATAAAAACTACGCACGTTCAAATATATCAATTTAATACTTGTTTTATACGTAATGTTTAACGATGAAAAGAGTAAGACCAACCTCATTGCAGGGACTAGCCGTTCTCGAGATTTTTATTTATTTATTTATTTTATTTTTTACCTGAAGAATGCAAAGTGAATTAAGTCGCAAAATTTAATAACGAATATGCAATAAAAAGGCAAATTTGATATAATATCAGAAAAGTATCCATGTTATTTTCAGCAATTAAACTCAATTTAGTTCACAATGAAATAGAAAATGACAAAGTGACTTTGAATCTGCAGGGAAAGTCAGGTGCTGTTCGCATTAGATTTTTTTAAATTACTGTAATTAAACCTTTTTGCATAATAATTATCATATTAGAAAATTTTCACCTGTTGATATCATTACAGAAAGCACTTGTGCTGTGCATATTTTTAAAAGCTTTTTTTTTTTATAGAATACGATTTAAAAATTTATTACATCCTACAAATTTTTATTAGAAAGTTAAATAATTTATATAAAGTTATCTTCCAGAGTTTTCAAATGCAATAAGTTCAAATGCAATAACGATTTTCCGCTACGCGGTATATACACACAGAAAGAGACATCTTCTTGCAAAATACTATAAATAACAATAATACAAATTTTACTCGACCGTTTGATATTAAATTGTGTATAAATTAGAATGTTGCACTAAAATGTTAACTACGTTGAAATGTTTTTGTAAACCTATTATTAATAGAGAAAATTATGTTAATTAATTGCGTGCCCAATCAATCAAAATTTGCATTTGTTATAATTCTGCTGTTGTACATTTTGTAGGCACAGTTTATATATTATATTTTTATTAATAAATAATCATTATTTTATTCATAATTACTATTATTTTATTTTCAGAATCAAATTTTTCTTTCCCGTTCCAATTCCCCCCCCCCCCCCCCCCAAAAAAAAAAAGAAAATATATATGTATATTATTTAAAATTAAACAGAGTTATTTCAAAATAATAAACAAACATTGATAGTTGCGAAATATTGTACTCAGATCTTTTGCGGCCATCATTTGGTATTTGAATAGTCACAACCTCATTACTAAAGATATTCTTTGCTAAAGCTGTCCATGGTCCCGACAAGGGGGTGGATAGCACGGCTACACCTAATAACTCTTTCTAAATACCTTGCGGCTACACCCAGGGGACCTGGCGGAACGGTGCACCTTTCAGGGTATTTTCTGATTGACTAATTGACAGCTGCTTAAAAAAAAATAAGAAGGCACTGTTTTTTGTGATTTTGAGAAATTTGAAAAATAACAACTGTAATATGATTTTTTTTTTTTATCAAAGAGGGCCCCAATTCGTGGCTATACCCTTAACCGTCACTGTCTTTAAAAATATGGCGTGACAAATAAGATCAATCACGATCGCCGTCCCATCGCATCGTTTCCATTTTACCAGGAAGAAACACTACTTGTACTCAGGGGCGTTGACAAAATTTCCGGGCCCTTATGCAAAACCTTGGGATCCTATGGAACTCACGGTAGCGGCTCCTTACGCCCTCATATATTATTAATGCTCAATTGTCCATGAATTTTTGGATGTTCGTTTTTTTTTTCAAGGTCCGCCATAAAGGGAGGGGATAAGTGGAACTAATATCCAAGCCCGCAGCCCAAAGGGGACCCTTAAAGAATTTTGGCCAGGAGGCCTAAGATGTGGGGACCATGAAGATGCCACTATAAGTGGGAAACAAGAAGGTGATGAAATTGATCTTATATATTAAATATCAATGAAGAAACCAGTAAAATTGATCAAAATAATGAATAACATAAATTTTTATTTTTGAAAATCAGCTGTTCATAAAATAGTAATGCTTTATGATATTTAAATCACTTCTGATTTTATTTGCGCTACTTAATATGCACTAGTTTCCTGTAATAATTTACCTATACTAAAAATGTTGATGTTCAATTCAAAAAATATTTTTTTACATTTTGTGGACTTCCCTTCTCTGCAATTGGTTTATTTAATTTCACGTTCCTTCGAAGTATTTATTTCTCGGAGACTTTGAACGAAGTTGAAGAATTTTTATAAACCAGCAAAGTCCGCGTACTTCGTGCGATACGCTCGTCTAAATACACCACTGACATGCATGGGAAACAGGAACCGGCGGACATCAACTGCCACCGGTCCTCCCATCCACTCCTAATATCCACAGTCGCATGCAAATCATACAGCCCTCCAATTCAATATTGCTATCTCTTATACGACTCCCTATTAAAACATACATACTATATCAACTCCTAACATCTATTCATCTCAAATTTTTAATTGGTCTGGCCATACCATGGAAGAAAAGAGACTCAATTTATGGGCCATATAATTCAGCTCCAACCAATCTATCTATAAACAAAGTTTGTATAATTGCATTATTTACAAAGTGATTTTCAAGATAAAGCAGAAAACAAGTCTGTCTAACTCCATGGCTTAGATATTCATGTTCTGAATTTTTAAATTGGGATGACCTCTCAAAATGAACTTTCCTAGTCAGCTGAATCATGGAGGTGGTCTCACTTCTAACTCTATGAGCTGAATACAATTTTCCTTTTATTTCTTTAAGCATTGAGTTCTCATAACCATGCAAATGCATCATGTTGTGGCAACACCTTCGACCTGGGGTTATAAACACAAAAATAGCAAAAAGGCCAAACTTTGAGAGGTTATTTTCCCAGATCTAAGGATTAATTTGAAAAACAATTTTCAGATTTGGATTCAGCAGGGTAAACAGAAGTTTTTTCAGCCTTCGGTGTTGCATTCGATGCTCTGACATACTGACACTGAGCTTTTAGAAACGTGATTAAAAATTCGTTCAAATCACTGCTGAAAAAACATACACTCTGTTGCAAAAAATTATATGCACCCATGAAATATTGAATAACCTACAACCGCGAAGCTCGGCATGTATATGTCGTTTGAGGAAATATGCAAATGATTAGAATGTGGGATCAATTAAAAACGTTTTATTAAGAAATGGTGACAAGAAGCTGATATTTTAGTAAGTGGTAATCTGCTATAAAAGTCGATATTCGGTGTGGCATATGGTCAGTTAGGTTGCTTATGTCCCTCTGCGGAAGATCCTGCCACAAATGTTGCGACTGATCAGCTAATTCAGTGGTATTCAGGGAAGGCTGCAATTTCTGTCACAGCATGTCTCAGACGTTCTCTATTGGTGATAGATCTGGGACCTGGATGGCCATAGGAGGGTATTAAATCTTTGAAGACATTGTTGAGAAAGTTGTGCAGTATATATTCGAGCTTTGTCTTGTTGGTAAATGTAACCTGGGCGACATGGCAACATAGGCAGAACAATCGGCTGCAGAATACCGTCGACGTACAAGCGAGTCATTAAATTGGCTTGCAACAACTAGAGGAGATCTTTCTTCTTTCGACCCAGACCGTACGACCTACCCGAAAGTTAAGGTATCTGTTTGGATGGTCGGGATATTCCCATTCAATTTAGACTAGAATCCAGTGGGGGACACAACCACAGGTACCGTACCCTTCTCCTACCACCAACCTCTCGTAACCACATATTTAGGTCTTAGATAAGCGTCCGCTTTACAGAATCGCACCTTCAAGTGCGGATGATTTTCGCCAACTCCGAAAGGAACCACGGCCGAACAATGTTAAAGTGTAATATGCACTCACTCCAGTTGTATATTATAGATCACTGTTATACGATGTTTTTTGGCCTCGGAGCTCCTTTTTGAAATTTAATTTAATACCAGAACCCAAAAATGAGAAAAAGTTCAATGCGGTCCAAATTGTGTGCATCAAAATTCTTTAATTTTCCATAAATTTACACGAAACTATAACGCACGTTGAAAAACTCTGCATTGCTCAATGTTAATTTCAAACCAAATTTATACGCATACGATCCACACACCTGGAAAAAAATAAAGAAAATAAACGATCCTTTCTCTAGGAGAGAGCTCAGGTATGTGCAACCATCGGAGAGGAACCGCAGTCCTCCGCACTTCATTAAGGGAGATGCATTTGTTGCATTTTTAAAAAATAAAATGTAGTATTTAAAAAAAAATTGTTAGAATGCGATAATACACACAACTTTCTATAGAATTCAAACTGTAGAACTGAGCTAATCTTCCTGTTTTGGATGCTGCGAAATAAATATCAGATAACCTAAAAAATACAATTTAGATGTATTTAAGAATATGTGTATATTCACATGCAGGTAGATTTTCTATTGGATTATTTTGAATTTTTTTTTTACGTACGAAATTTAATACTTTTTCAAATACATTTAAAATTTTGCTAATTCTTACCCTAGATACTTGCCTTGTTTTAAATGGTAGCTAAAGGTCTGGGCATTTGCACAACACATCCGATAATTAATAAAAAATGTATAATTATTTATAAAAAAAACAAAGAAAACCCAAAAACAGTCTCAAAACCCAAAATTCGGTTTTGAGACTTTTTTTTTAATTGGGGCATGGAACATATGCACAAAACATTCGAAAATTAAAACAAATAATTACCGTGTAGACTTTGAACTGAACAAATGTCACTAGAACAGCAATGCACTCGTCCCAAAACAAAAGTTAACTCGCTTGTTTATACAGTCGGAAATTTTCAATATTAGTCGGAAAAATTCCCTTCACACCCCCCCAGTCAAGATTGGCCACTTACGTCCATGCTTAAAACTAAATCAAACTAATGAACATTTTAATCTTATTTTTATGATTCGTTCATTACTAGATCAACGTATTTAAAAATAAATTTTAATCAATTTCAAAATAATAATCGTTCTTCTAATTCTTATTGTGTAATTACTTTTAAACATCCTATTTATAATTCTATAAGTTTTAGGAATTTATTTAATAAGTTTAATCATTTTCTGCCTATTAAGGATTTGAATATTTCTAAGACGTTTAAATATAATAAGCCTATTTATTGGAAGAACTATTTTTAATTATAATGAAATTTCTCAATCTGTCTTTATAGATATAGATTCCATTTTTATTTAGGTAATGAATGTATTTGCAAAGATGTCAATAATGCTAACTATATTAATCCACACTTGGGTCATATTGTTACAGGAGATTTAGCTATAGTTAAAGATGATTCTTTAAGAACTGTAATATCTTTTGGTACAAAATTCAGGTTACAATCTTGTAATAACACTTCTAATGTTTTAAAGTCTATTAATCTTGACCTTGATAAATATATTTATAAATTAGCTTGTAAATATGCTCTGTCATTAGAGGCATTTAACATGTGGAAATTTACTTTATTAAAGTTTAATAAAAATACTATTAGTAGTATTAATTTGTCTAGATCTATATATATTTGATAATTTAAAACACTCTATTATTGATTTACAAAAATCTTTTGTTATTACTTATGTTGATAAAGGCTCTAATAATTATGCATCTGTAATGAATTCTACATATATACAATTTTTGTTACATTATTTAAAGAATCTAACTGTCTATTTAAACTTGATTCACACTCCATAAATAGTACTTTTAATAAAATTAAGATGAGAAGTAAGAATGTCCACTTTTAATTGAAATGACAGATTCAACTATGGGTGCAAATATATCAAATTCTATATAAATAATTTGGCATCACGTCTGATGTTATAATAGCAAAAATTAAGCACACATCCACAACAGAAGGTCTTTATTTTACTTCCTATAAGATTTACAAAATTTTTTAAAAAAAGGGCCAGAGCGCTTTCGAGCATAAGTACTCTCTTCATCAGTGGCTACATGGAAATAAAATTTAAATCATTTATATATAGACCAGATATAGCGACAAAATTTGCATAAATACAATTTACAAAAGAATCTATGTTTAGGCAAGGATAAACCGAAAACTATAAAGCAAATTTTTTAGAGTTTCAAAAATTCCAACAACAAAAGAACAGCATAGTAAATTACAATTTAATTACAGAAATTGAAAAAAAAGGGGGGGGGGAGTTGCAACCAAGCATAATCCCAAAGATGTAGACATCAAAGATAACTTTGCAGAGACTTGAATTGCATGGAGTCGAGAATGAGTCGCCAAGCGTAACTCAAATTCATAACAGGGTCAAAATTACAAATGGACTCGCGGTAGATATAAATAAAAAGGGATTCAGAAAGGAGAATATCATGAGGGTTATTACAACGCATCAAAAGGAAAGTCTTTTCAAAAAGAGGCTGAAAATTATCTTTAACAACAAATTGAGCAAGAGCCGTAGAAAGTTTACTATCTCTGACATCCCGAGCATGTTCTGCTAAACGGATGCCAACAGTGCGTTTAGTACTTCCAATATAAAATTTAAAATTACCATCAGTGGACAACAGGGGAACAACATACACCCCAGCAAATCTTTTAAAGTCATCCTTATCACCCAGCTTATCAGACCGAATACAGTTAAATAAAGAAGAAATATTAGAATGTGTAGGTCTGAAACCAAACTCAGAACAAAAATGGATAAAGAGGCAGAAAATCCAAGGATTGTATGGAAAACTAGACCTATAAGTCAAACGATCTTTTAAGGCAATAAGTTTAGTATCAAAAAGTGTATATTTACGGCGAACTTGGAAGAAAACCTTATAAATAAACTCAAAGGAGTAGGCAGCCTCACGGCCAAGGCCAAAAATAAAATCAATTTCATCACTTAAAGCAGAGATAGATCAACAAACATTAAAAGCACGATTAAAATAAGCAT
This sequence comes from Amaurobius ferox, assembly GCA_951213105.1. NCBI lineage: Eukaryota > Metazoa > Arthropoda > Arachnida > Araneae > Amaurobiidae > Amaurobius > Amaurobius ferox. The sequence continues at coordinate 178,631,951 of OX578133.1, read as the reverse complement.
AAAAAGAAGCTTTTTTAGAGGAAAGAGGATATAAAAAGAAGCTTTTTTAGAGGAAAGAGATCCTCTAAAAATTCTCTTACTGAAATTCGTTTTTGGTTAGCCAGAATTACTATATTATTTTCTGCAAGGCCATGAAATTTGTTCTTATTCATAAAATACGAGGTAGGATTCAAAAGTTCCTGGACTGAGTCTTTAACTTAAAAAATATTTGCAGTGGAGCGACTACGATAACGTTTCTGTGTTACTACATTCTCCCCCTCTTTTAAAAGTGGTTTGACCCAAATCACGTGGTCGGTGGCTCGCCATGGCATGTATTTTGTAGACGGGTGCACTTAGTAACCGGTGATTGAAAGAAATGGCATTTGTTGAGCAGAGAATTAATATCAAATTTTGTGTTCACTTGGGAAAGAGTGCTACGGAGGTTTACGAAATGTTGAAGCATGTGTACGGCAGTGATACATTATCATGAACGCAAGCTTTTGAGTGGCATCGCCATTTCAGAGAAGGCGGGGAACGTGCCGAACACGAGAAACGCATTGACCGTCTGCAGACTTCCCTCACAGCTGAAAACATCAAAAAAGTTTCTGTGACAGTATGTGGGAACAGGCAGCAAACAATAGTGGAAATAGCAGAATCAGTTGGGATATCCGAGGCCACATATCAGCAGATACTGACTAAGAATCTTAACATGCATAGGGTATGTCAACACATAGTTCCCCGCATGTTAACCGAAAACCAAAAGGCAATTCAAATGGAAATGGCGGGAGATTTAATTTTGGTTGTTGACAAAGATCCTTCTCTACTTGGCAGAATTGTTACTGGAGACGAGAAATTGTGTTTTTTATCTGACCCACAATCCAAGAGAGCATCTGCAACGTGGAAATCACCACAATCTCCACACAAGCAGATATTCTGCCAAGATTGCTCTAAAGGGAAGGTCATGCTAGAGGTGTTCTTCGATATCCAGGGCATTGTGCATCTGGAATTTATCCCTGAATGATGCACTGTGAACAAGGAACTCTATGTAGACATCCTGCGTCGTTTGCTTGAGTCGATCCGAAAGAAGAGACCAAAACTGTGGGCTGAGCAGTCATGGGTGCTTTTGCATGACAACGCTCCTGCACACCGATCCGTCTTCGTCGCTGACTCTCTTGCAAAAATGCAAACAACTGTTTTGCCACATCCTCCTTACTCCCCTGATTTCGCCCCCTGCGACTTCAGCCTATTTCCTGAACTGGCAAGTCGCTTGCAGGGTCATCGATTTCAATCTCCAGATGAAGTTAAAAGTGCATCGCAGGCTGAATTAAAGGACATGGCTAAAAATGGATTCCAGAAGTGTTTCCATGACCTTTACAAGCGATGGCAAAAGTGTGTTGTTGTGCAAGGGTCTTATTTTGAAGGAGGATGTGTTTCAGCATTTTAATTGATAATATTTTTTAAGTTATAGACTCAGTCTCGGAACTTTTGAATCCTACTCCATATATGTATATGAAAACGGAATTCTAAGAATTTTTTTTTTAATTAAAAAAAAAAAAAAAAAAATCCAAAAATGTCAGTGAGTGTTGCTTATTATAATATAATGCAATGTGGAGAAATGTTTAATAAGAATAAAAATAAAAAAGAAAATGTAGCCTAAAAATAGAAAACAAGCATTTAAACTTTATATAAGATTATTTCTACAATTACTGGCTAAAATTTCAAAATTGTTAAGAGTTTGTTCTATGAATAAATAGAAATTGTAAATGGCTAACATTGGTTGACCAGAAAATGTATATATATATATATATTCAAAACGAAAACTCAAATCATGTATACAAAATTATGTATACAAAAATTTACCAGGATACCACTCAGGATAAGGCGCATTGCAGCTCTATAATCTGAAGCAGGAAATAACTAAGAAAAAGTAAAAATATGTAAAGATATGTAAAGGGGGATGCCAGATAAATTGCATATAAATGGCTGAGAGGGATAGCGACCTCTCATTCCCATTTAAAGTACTTTTATGTCTAGACAACGCCCACGGAAACCAATGCAATATAATGACAGGTCCCCGATATGTGCAAAATCGAAGGCACTAGAACGGAGACAGAAATGGAATAACGAGAGGTAGAACGTATAATTTCTATCTGACAACCTTACAATTCGGAATGCACAAAACACATCCTTAAGTAAACATTCTAACGCATGCGTACATCGTTATACACTGTTATGATATCAAATTACTTATGTCTTGTCTAAAAGAGTATTCTTCTTTAAAGAAGGAATTATAATGATGTTTAAGAAAATTAATCGGATGATATTTTTTATATGCTTCTTGCATGATTCTTCTGTTACTTATGATACAATCATCTTTGAAAGTATTATTGTGGAGATTTCTTCTGAGGTGTCCTGTAATGATATTACGGAAAATATTCCTAGTCAAATTTGAATTCCATTCTATAATTTGGTTGATCTTCATATCAAAATTTTCTCGTTTATTGTATAACACCGTATGAATTCCTTTTATATTGTTGTATCGTATGGTGATGTCGAGGAAATTAACTTCGTCTTTTTTAGTATTAAGGTTCTTGATCAGTTCCAGTTCCTGGGGGTAAAAGCTAAAATCAAATTCAGGAGTATGCAAGTATCGTCCTAATAGCACATCGTCCACGAATCTATAATATGGTATTTCATATAATATATGATTACCTCTTTCAAAATATGATAAATATATGTCTGCTAAGATTGAAGAGCAACCCCCGCCCATAGGGATGCCTTTAATTTGTTGATAAAATTCTTTTCCATTATACAGCACGTTTTCGTATAAAACCAATTTGATAAGATCCAAATACCTACGATACGTGATCACATTTTTGAGATTGTATTCCTCGTGCACCAAAAGTAGTATGGCATGTAGTTTTGAAAGGTCGATGTTGTTAAAAAGGTCACGGAAGTCATAACTTGCGAACTGTATATCTTTATTGCAGAATTTTTTTATGACTTCATTGCTGTTTTTAATCATTATAGAGTTTTGTAGTAATAAAGCTTTAAATACAGGTTTAAGGATATATAGTAATTTCCGGTTAGCTGACGTTAAATATGAATTACATCCCACTGTTACAGTACGGAATTTTACTGTTTTGACAGTTACATACCATTGAATCGTATAAAGATATATTATAATTGTACAACATCCTCCCATTGGGATGTACGAATCGGCATGTGAGCTTAACTTTTATATTAGTTATAGGTATCAATTTATTTAATTGATTAAGCATTAACTTAATAGGTATATTTTCATAAGTTTTATTTTTGAAGGTGGTAACAAAGTATTCTATAAGATCTTCTTTTTTTTTTTTTTATGATTCTGCAAGTCAATATTAAATTTTTTTTTTTTTTTTAGTTCTCAATTTCACAAAATCTAGCAATATGCCAAAATTATGAGTTAAGTCATTATTAGTTCTTTGATCCAATGATGTTATATGATCTATGATGAATTCCAGGATTGATGAATTCCAGATTGGACAAAATTCTACGAGCCACTATTTGTTCTGCAAGACTTTCAATGTAATCTATTGCATAAAATGTTGCAAATGCAACATATTGTACATAGGACAAACCAAGAATCCATTACACTTACGTATTAATTTGCACAGAAACCAAATCAAAAAAAGTCTTAATCAGGATCATCCTACTACAAATATCGAACTAAAACATTACCACATCCATGATTTTTCTAATATTGTGGTAACAATTTTGGATATAGTACCTCATCTTCAAGAACGTTTATGGTGGGAATGTACACATATTGTGCAATTTGGTTCGGCATTCCCTTTTGGATTAAATACTGCCATATTCAAAGAGAATTATAATATAGAACACTGTAAAAAAGAAAATTCACTCCCTATTTCAAGCACATTATATCAACGAAAAACCTCTAGGTGGAAACGTGGCAGAAGAAAAAGATACATTAGCTATAAAGATACTCTTACAAACTTAAAAAATTTAATGGACTTATTCAACAATAATCCTTATATCAAATACAATTGGATTAAGAATATGGTGTATGGAATCAGACTTAAATACTTGCCTTGAATCTGGGAATTCATCATAGATCATATAACATCATTGGATCAAAGAACTAATAATGACTTAACTCATAATTTTGGCATATTGCTAGATTTTGTGAAATTGAGAGCTAAAAAATTTAATATTGACTTGCAGAATCATCCCAAAAAAGAAGATCTTATAGAATACTTTGTTACCACCTTCAAAAATAAAACTTATGAAAGTATACCTATTAAGTTAATGCTTAATCAATTAAATAAATTGATACCTATAACTAACATAAAAGTTAAGCTCACATGCCGATTCGTACATCCCAATGGGAGGATGTTGTACAATTATAATATATCTTTATACGATTCAATGGTATGTAACTGTCAAAACAGTACTTTTAGGGATGTGTACCATGATCATATAATTACGGGTAATCTTACAGTGATTGAAGATTTACAATTAAGAAAACTGTTTGAAAAAGGTATAAAATTCCGTAACCAGGAATATAACCACGTCAAAGAAGAATTCAATCAAGATCTGGATACTTTTATTTACAAAATGGCAATTAAATACAGTTTACCTATCACGGCCTTCGGAGAATGGAAATACAATATCCTAAATAGATTTATCAATGAATATCATAGAAAACTTAAAACTAAGCCAAGACCCCATGTTCCTAGTTCTATCAAGGACGTTCAAGATCGTTTCGTGATCACATATACGGATAAAGTGGCTCCAAATTACGCATTTACCTGCAAAACTTATTACCTTGAAACATTGCAGAAATCTTACATGGAACCTACTATGTATAAACCTTTACCATATAATATTGCAGTAATGTCAAAAAAGATCAAAGCATTATACAAAAGAATCGGCATTAATATAAAATCAGTATCTGGTTCTCATCCCAAAACTACATAAAAAACCTGTAAAATTCCGTACTGTAACAGTGGGATGTAATTCATATTTAACGTCAGCTAACCGGAAATTACTATATATCCTTAAACCTGTATTTAAAGCTTTATTACTACAAAACTCTATAATGATTAAAAACAGCAATGAAGTCATAAAACGTCTAAAATTCTGCAATAAAGATATACAGTTCACAAGTTATGACTTCCGTGACCTTTTTAACAACATCGACCTTTCAAAACTACATGCCATACTACTTTTGGTGCACGAGGAATACAATCTCAAAAATGTGATCACGTATCGTAGGTATTTGGATCTTATCAAATTGGTTTTATACGAAAACGTGCTGTATAATGGAAAAGAATTTTATCAACAAATTAAAGGCATCCCTATGGGCGGGGGTTGCTCTTCAATCTTAGCAGACATATATTTATCATATTTTGAAAGAGGTAATCATATATTATATGAAATACCATATTATAGATTCGTGGACGATGTGCTATTAGGACAATACTTGCATACTCCTGAATTTGATTTTAGCTTTTACCCCCAGGAACTGGAACTGATCAAGAACCTTAATACTAAAAAAGACGAAGTTAATTTCCTCGACATCACCATACGATACAACAATATAAAAGGAATTCATACGGTGTTATACAATAAACGAGAAAATTTTGATATGAAGATCAACCAAATCATAGAATGGAATTCAAATTTGACTAGGAATATTTTCCGTAATATCATTACAGGACACCTCAGAAGAAATCTCCACAATAATACTTTCAAAGATGATTGTATCATAAGTAACAGAAGAATCATGCAAGAAGCATATAAAAAATATTATCCGATTAATTTTCTTAAACATCATTATAATTCCTTCTTTAAAGAAGAATACTCTTTTAGACAAGACATAAGTAATTTGACATCATAACAGTGTATAACGATGTACGCATGCGTTAGAATGTTTACTTAAGGATGTGTTTTGTGCATTCCGAATTGCAAGGTTGTCAGATCGACATTATACGTTCTACCTCTCGTTATTCCATTTCTGTCTCCGTTCTAGTGCCTTCGATTTTGCACATATCTTGGACCTGTCATTATATTGCATTGGTTTCCGTAGGCGTTGTCTAGACATAAAAGTACTTTAAACGGGAATGAGAGGTCGCTATCCCTCTCAGCCATTTATATGCAAATTATCTGGCATCCCCCTTTACATATCTTTACATATTTTTACTTTTTCTTAGTTATTTCCTGCTTCAGATTATAGAGCTGCAATGCGCCTTATCCTGAGTGGTATCCTGGTAAATTTTTGTATACATAATTTTGTATACATGATTTGAGTTTTCGTTTTGAATATATATATATATATACATTTTCTGGTCAACCAATGTTAGCCATTTACAATTTCTATTTATTCATAGAACAAACTCTTAACAATTTTGAAATTTTAGCCAGTAATTGTAGAAATAATCTTATATAAAGTTTAAATGCTTGTTTTCTATTTTTAGGCTACATTTTCTTTTTTATTTTTATTCTTATTAAACATTTCTCTACATTGCATTATATTATAATAAGCAACCCTCACTGACATTTTTGGATTTTTTTTTTTTTTTTTAATTAAAAAAAAATTCTTAGAATTCCGTTTTCATATATATATATGGAGTAGGATTCAAAAGTTCCGAGACTGAGTCTATAACTTAAAAAATATTATCAATTAAAATGCTGAAACACATCCTCCTTCAAAATAAGACCCTTGCACAACAACACACTTTTGCCATCGCTTGTAAAGGTCATCGAAACACTTCTGGAATCCATTTTTAGCCATGTCCTTTAATTCAGCCTGCGATGCACTTTTAACTTCATCTGCAGATTGAAATCGATGACCCTGCAAGCGACTTGCCAGTTCAGGAAATAGGCTGAAGTCGCAGGGGGCGAAATCAGGGGAGTAAGGAGGATGTGGCAAAACAGTTGTTTGCATTTTTGCAAGAGAGTCAGCGACGAGGACGGATTGGTGTGCAGGAGCGTTGTCATGCAAAAGCACCCATGACTGCTCAGCCCACAGTTTTGGTCTCTTCTTTCGGATCGACTCAAGCAAACGACGCAGGATGTCTACATATAGTTCCTTGTTCACAGTGCATCATTCAGGGATAAATTCCAGATGCACAATGCCCTGGATATCGAAGAACACCTCTAGCATGACCTTCCCTTTAGATCGATCTTGGCGGAATATCTGCTTGTGTGGAGATTGTGGTGATTTCCACGTTGCAGATGCTCTCTTGGATTGCGGGTCAGATAAAAAACACCATTTCTCGTCTCCAGTATTATTGTACAGTGAAAATTGAAGAGGCCATTATTTAAACAAGAAAGATCAATCATGCATAAAGCATTGATTATGAAACACTTTCCAACTTCAATGCAATTTTATTTAGACATCTCTAAAATGTGATACATTCCTTGGTAATATTTTTAAAATAATCACAAAATTACATTAATTTATTATATTTGAAAATTTAACTTCATCGAAAAAAATGAACTTCATTCAGATGGCATTGAAATATAAATTGCCTGGTTTAAACATCTCTAAAATGTGATACATTCCTCGGTAATATTTTTAAAATTATCATAATACTACAATAATTTATTATATTTGAAAACTTCATCGAAAACAAATGAACTTTATTCAAATGACATCATCGAAATATAAATCGCCTGGCCCTTTCTATAAAAGCAGCATTTCATTCATAAACTGTTTTCTATTCCTTTCGTTCATCACAATACTATAATAATTTATTTTATTTGAAAATTTAAAACCATGGAGGTACAAGTAATTTAACTCTATGCTTATAACTTCATCGAAAAAATCGTCTGGTTCTCTGTGTAAAATCAATGAATATTTCATTCATATCAGCTATATTGCAGACTCCATGAGTTAAATAATTTTGCGTTAAAGAAATGCAGCAATTCTTATACAACTAATTCTACATCTTATGGTGTTTACATTTCCCATAAGTGAAAATTAGGCTTCATTGTAGAAATAATCAAAGTTTGATGATCATTTAAACTCAAATATATTGTAATTGTATTGTTTCAGTATGTAGATGCACAGAATTTAAAAAAAAAAAAGCGGTTTTAGGACGGAGGCAACATTATATGTGAATTAAAAAGAACTTTAAAAATCACGATTTTGACACAAGATGGATGCTATATTTTATTTTGAAGTGGGTCATGTGATCTCTTCATACAATGGTCACGTGATCTCTTCATATAATGGTCAATTGATCTCTTCATATAAAGGGTGTAATTAATATTTTAATTTTTATTTAAAAAACTACTGAATATATTTTGCTGAAATTTTTTTTATGTATTTTATAGGATAATGTGAATATTTCCTAAAACTTTTGCAGCAATTTGTGAATTTTAAATTTGCTTAAAAAGTGTTTGAAAAATTAGGTCCCATAGGGTTCAATGTATTTCAGTTTTTCAACCCGGGTTCAATCCAAAACTAATTGGGTGATATTATTCATTTATATTCCTATAGGTCCCACAGACAGTCTAAACAACATACTAAAATTTCATTTTGATAAAGTCATTTTTATGGCAGTTATCGTGCTAACGGACAGACAGACAGATAGACAGATTGAATAAAGTCATAAACGCTTTTTAACTATGTTGTAAAGTGTTAAAAACAATGAGATAAAATTTTGCATAAATTCTTTTAGCTAGAAAGAAGATTATATTGAAAGAGGGAAACTGCACTTTCATAACTACATTCATTAACAGGCCTGGATTCTACAAAGAAGCCGTAGTGGAACAACACTCTAAATAAAAATTCTTTCCTAATTGGACTGACTGTGGTCAGGACCTTGAAAGTTTAGTTGATATTATTTATTGCTGCAGGGGAATATCTCAGTTTCTGGGAGGGTATCAAATTTATTTTCTTTGACCTGGACTTTTACTTTGAGGGAAAAGTCTCATATTTTGGGAAAAAAGGATAAAGGGACTTGTTTCTTTTAAAATAATAATGGTAACTACAAAATAACTAATTACTAAGCTTTTACATGGTTTATAATTATGCAATTTAGTTATCAATATAGTCACCAGGAATATTTAAAATATTTCTTTGTATTTTAATTGTGTCTTAAAACTGATAACGATCAATAATATATAAAAATTGTTAATTTTTATTAAATAAATTAATAAATTCAGTTAATTATACATAAATTTATTAAATAGGTATATATATTATAGGTATATAGGTATATATTTTTACTCTTGACTTATAAAAATGCAGCCAAGTAAAATTTTTATTTTACCAAAAACATTTTTTTTCTCACATTTTCAAAAAAACATCTCTCTAATTTTTAACACTTTACAACAAAGGTGAAAAGTGTTTATGACTTTGTTCATTCATTCTGTCTGTCTGTCTGTTAGCACGATAACCGTAAAAATGACTTAATCAAAATGAAATTTTACTATGTTGTTCAGACGGTCTGTAGGACCTATGGGAATATAAATGAATAATATCACTCAATTAGTTTTGGATTGAACCCGGGTTGAAAAAATTAAATACATTGGGACCTAATTTTTCAAACATTTTTTAAGCGGATTTAAAATTCACAAATTGCTTCGAAAATTTTAGGTAATATTCAAATTGTTCCATAAAATATATAAAAAAAAATTCAGCAAAATATAGAGTAGTTTTTTAAATAAAAATTACAATAATAATTACACCTCTTATATGAAGCGATCACATGACCATGATATGAAAAGTTCACGTGATTCACTTCAAAATGAAATATGGTATGTATCTTGTCTCAAAATTGTGATTTTTAAAGTTCTTTTTAATTCATATTGAGTGTTGTATTCGTCCTAAAACCACTTTATTTTTGCTTAAATTCTGTGCATTTACATACTGAAACAGCGCAATTACAATATATTTGGGTTTAAATGATCATCCAAATTTGATTATTTCTACAACGAAGCCTATTTTTCACTTATGTAAAATGTAAACAGCAAAATATGTAAAATGAGTTGTATAAGAATTGCTGTATTTCTTTAACGGAAAATTATTTAGCTCATGGAGTCTGCATAGCTGATATGAATGAAATATTCATTGATTTTACAGAGAGAAGGACGATTTTTTTCGATGAAGTTTTAAGCATAGAGTTTAATTACTTGTAGCTCCATGGTCTTAATTTTTAAATAAAATAAATTATTATAGTATTGTGATGAATGAAATGAATGGTAAATTGTTTATGAATGAAATGCTGCTTTTATAGAGAGAGTCGGGCGTTGTTATTTTTTCTATGACGTCATTTGAATGAATTTCAGTGGTTTTTGATGAAGTTTTCAAATATAATAAATTATCGTAGTATTATGATAATTTTAAAAATACTACCAAGGAATGTATCGCATTTTAGAGATGTTTAAACCAGGCAATTTATATTTCAATGCCATCATTTGAATGAAGTTCATTTTTTTCGTTGAAGGTTTAAGTTTTCAAATATAATAAATTAATGTAGTATTGTGATAAGTTTTAAATATTACCCAGGAATATATTGCGTTTTAGAGATGTTTAAATAAAATTGCATTGAAGTTGGAAAGTGTTTCATAATCAATGCTTTAGCATGATTGAGCTTTCTTGTTTTTTTATGGTAAGAAGGTATGGTATAAAGACCATGTAAACAATTATCAGGAAATCTGTATTTAGTGTGTTAAACTATTTTTATGTACTAATAGTGTTTTATATAATTTTTAAACCTTTGTTTTAAATTATTTAGTGTTGCATTATTTGATATTGCATTTTACAGATTATGATGTTGTAGTAATTGGCTCTGGCCCTGGTGGATATGTTGCTGCTATCAAATCTGCTCAACTTGGATTAAAGGTTTTCTTTATTTAAAACTTTTTACTGTTATGTATGATATACAGGAATTTGTTAACTTGATTATTTGTTTATATAAAGTTAAATGTAATATGAATTGTCAAAAATTACCAATTGATTACAAAAGCTAATGTGATTTGTTACTAGTAAAGCTACCGTAAAAACAAACTAAATTATCTTTTTATAGTAGTATGAACTGTAAGATTACATCTTGAGTTATTCTTTTCATTTATATACTCAAGCAGTATCTTTTTATCTTGTGCAGTACAGTCTTAATAATCTGAGGTGTTATAAACCAATGTAATCTGGGCGGGGTTCCTACATGCTCAATATTTCACACTTTTACCACAAAGGGTTTGCACAGTCCTTAAAAACTCCTTAAGAATTCCTTAAATTCACATGTTGTTTTTAAGAGCCCTTAAAACTCTTTATTTTTTCCAAAATTTCCTTAAAAACTCCTTAAAATTTTTGCCATTCTAATTCCAAAATGCGAAAGGAAACTGAGCAAACAACTGACTCTGAAATTGGCACTGTGAAGAATATTATTAAAATATTAGAGATTACTATTGTTTCTATTTGTTTTTAATCTTTTTGGCCCCCCAAATCCGAACTTCATTAGCTTTATTGTGCATTCTGCATTTGACTTATATGGGTAAAACTCTGATTTAAAATCATGATCTTTAAAGAAAAGTGAAAAATATTGTATAAATTTGCAACATGATAATAGCACTGCCCTAATTACAACTCATCACACAATTTATTCAAAGGCGTAGATAGTGCAAACGGATTATGTAGCACTACTGAACTATAGAACAATGTATACTATTAAATATTACTATTTCAATTTGTTTTTTATTAGTTACTTAAAGTGGAATTTGCCCTTCCATCTACTGCTATGAAACTTTTATTGGTCTGTCACAAACTCATTTTCCAGTTAAAATAATGAAGAAAAACAATATAAGCTGATTTACAATCCAATCATCTAACTAACAGTACAACTGAGTAAAATATATTGTGGCACTACATCAAAGAATATTCACCTACTTAACTAGCTCTACTCGCTAACAATTATATTTTTGATAAAGTGTCTATTTATTTATTTTTTTTTATTATGCCTGTAATCAACATACATGGAATAAAAGGTTTGCACACAGCATCTATTTTTTATAGTTCATAAATTGTTATTTGTTAAAATGTCTCGGTCAAAATCACTGGCCTTCCAAATAAACACAGAGATCATATCCCATAAAAATTTTAAAATGAATCACCACATTTGATTTTTAATTACTAATTTAAATTTTGATTACTAATTTAAATTTTGAAATGTTTTGTTCAATTTTTAAGAGATTAAAATAACTTTTTATTAGGCCATTTATTAGTATTTAACAATATCACTTAACACAAATTTTTAACTTCCCTTTAGTGGGAAAAATTAAAATACTTTGCTATACCATATTTTAGCTCAAAATTTTTTCTTAGTTATACCTGTTTAAGAACTGGTGCTTAATAAATATCAAGTGAAATTAGATGAGTTAGTTGGAATCATTGAAATACAAATCTAGTGAGTTTTTTTTTTTACATATTAAATGTGCTTGCTTAATCTACAAGAATGATATCAATAAACTTTTCATAATATATTTGCATGGCTGACTTATTATTTTTAACAATACTTCTTTTAAATAAAATTTGGCATCACGTCTGATTTCAATCAGCAGAAACAACAAGATCACAACTGTAATAGAAGGTCTTTATTTCACTTCTTTAAGACGTACAAAACTTTAAAAGGCCAGAGCGCTTTCGAGCTTAAATACGCTCTTCATCAGTGGCTACATGGAAATAGGAATGATCGTTCATATATAGACCAGAAAAGTTGATAAATTTGCATAAATACAATTATCAATAAACTTACGTTTATCTAAGAAGAATCCAAAAATACAAAACATTTTGCAAAAAATCGAGCATAAATCACGAAAAGAACAGTAAAAATTTACAATTTTATTACAGAATTTTCAAATTGAAAAAATTTTAAAAAATGGGGGCAATCAGGTCCAATCCCCGAGAGGATGACGTCAAAGATAACTATGAAGGGATTTGAATTGCATAGAGTCGAGAATGAGTCGCCAAGCATAACTTAAAATCTGAACAGGGTCAAAATTACAAATAGACTCGCTGTAAACATAAATAAAGAGGGACTCAAAAAGGAGAATATTGCGAGGGTTATTACAACGCATAAGAAGGAAAGTTCTTTCAAAAATGGGCCGGAAATTTTCTTTAACAACAAAATGAGCAAGGGCCGTAGAAAGTTTACCACCTTTGACATCCCTAGCATGTTCTTCCAAACGGATACCAATAGTACGTTTTGTACTGCCAATATAAAATTTCAAATTACCATCGATGGACAACAGGGGAACCACCACATACACCCCAGCAAAGCTTTTAAAGTCATCCTTATCACCCAGCTTATCAGACCGAATCCGGTTAAATAAAGAAGAAACATTTGAGTGAGCAGGCCTGAAATCAAATTCAGAGCAGAACTGAATAAAGGGACGGAAAATCCTAGGATGGTACGGGAAACTAGATTTATGATTCAAACGATCTTTTAAAGAAATAAGTTTAGTATCTATTTGAGAAAATTTACGGCGAACATGGGAAAAAACCTTATGTATAAATTCAAAGGAATAGGCAGCTTCATAGCCAAGATTGAAAATAAAATCAATTTCGCCACTTAAAGAAGAAAAAGAAGAACGCACGTTAAAAGCACGATTAAAATAAGTGTTAGAAGAAGCTTTTTTAGAGGAAATAGGATGGTAAGAATTAGCAGGAATACAGAAATTAGTAAAAGACGGTTTACGGTAAACAGAAGTGTGAAAACCAACAGCAGAACGGGTAACCAGAACATCAAGAAAAGGCAAGGAACAATTATTTTCATGCTCAACGGTAAAATTAATCAAAGGGTAAAAATCATTAACCTTGGACAAAAGAAGGAGATCATTTAAATCACCATCCCAAATAATAAAAATATCATCAACAAAACGGCACCAAAGAGAGGGGGGATGGGCAAAAAAGGCAAAATTTCATTCTCGAGCTCCTGCAAAACCGCCTCTGCCAAAATACCAGATGAAGGGCTACCCATAGGGGCACCACAAGTTTGTAAATAAATATTATCACAAAAGCCAAAATAATTTGTCTCCGTAACAATGTTCAAAGCAGAAGTGATTGCGTCGATAGTAGGGGTTTTAAAATTATGATTTTGCAATTTTTTAGCAATAATTCCAATAGCAATGTCAACGGGAATGCTGGGAAATAAAGAGACAACATCAAAATTGTGAAGGGTACTATTACATACCTGCCAACTTTTACTCATTATGCGTAAAATTTACGCATTTTAACTGCTCTTTATGCTTTTACGCTTATATTGCTATATTTTATGCATTTCCGCATTAATTTGAATTCTTTAACATTACTAGGAAATCAATCTCCTGCGAAATTCTCCGTCTTCTTTTGTTTGAAATTTATCAATTAACCAGGCATGGTATAATTCCTCGGAAACACCGCTTTTTTAGCACTGATTTCTACCATTCCCGGGAGCGTAGCAAATCCATAATAAAATGCAGGGTAATGCCAATCAAATTAACGGAGATTTACGGCCGCGTGTAATGTAAATTAAGATCTCGATCGCTTATTTTATGAAAGTAATAAATATACTTCTTCAAAGGTTGTCTAATTCAGCATAAATCGCTAAAATGATAATTTGTTCATTAATTTTGCATAAACACTGCTATTGCGCAATTCAGTTTATTTTCATGAATTGCCTAGAGTACAATAGTATCTTTTCCATCCATCTCAATCTTTTAAATATTGCATTTTTGATTGAATAAACTAGCTTATTTTCATATTCTAATTAATTATTATGGTTAATTTCTTAATTATTTTTGCATAAACAGAGTGATTGCGCAATTCAGTTATTTCGCGTGAATTGCCGAGAGTACGTTAGTATTTTTTTCCATCCATCTCCATCATTTAAATGTTGCATATTAGATCGACTAAATTAGCTTATTTTCACATTGTGGCTAATTATTAAGGTTACTTTTTTAATTATATTTGCATAATACAAATTTTTCTATTTTAAAAAATGGGTATGAACTCTGTGATGGGATGTTTTCCAAAAAGTGGTATTAAAGCAATGGTTTAGGTAAATAAAAAGGAAACCATTTTGGCAGGAATATAATTCAGTGCTATATTTATTTATTTATTTATTTATTATTATTATTATTTTTTTTTTGTATATTAAAGATCAATATTTGTTACTCTCTTTAGTGAAAACCTGTGTTTTACCAAACATAAATATTTTTCATTATAAAGTAATTTTCACCAGATAAAACCTTTATATATTTTTTGTTTTATAATTTATTATCTTGAAATTTTATAAAATTGGTGTCCTGAATTTTCATATTTTACCAGTACTATGCCTGATATTTAATGCAGTATTTTTTTAATGCAGGTACTTATACATAGTTAAATTCATTAGAAATGTCGTTTGCGCCTGTAGTTTAAAAGAAAATCATTATAAATGTCATTAACGCAAAATTTTACTCATTCCAATTTTCCCAGGTTGTCAGGTATGCTATTAGGATTAAATTTAGTTTTAAATAAAATATTAATAAAATTTTCAGTGGAACTTATAGAAAACCTATGGTTATTAAAAAAGGGTTTTAAGAAAAAGGCAAGGGATTTCTCTAAAAAATAAGTAGGTCCACTACATTTAGAAATAATAGGATGCATGGGATGATTAGGTTTATGAAGTTTTATTTGACCAAAAATCTTAGTTGATGAGAAGTACGAAAAATCGCAGATTTTACATTGGGAGGAAGATCATCACATTTTTTAAGTTTTGCGATCCTAGCATTAATCATATAGATCGGAAATTTTTTTGACCTGGTTACATTCCATCTCGTCAATACACTTCTGCATTGAATGCATATAATCAGATTTATTAATAAGAACAAGTTGCTTAGTCTTGTCAGCAGATGAAATGACAATATCAGGATTAGATCTCAGTTTCTTAATTTCTGCAAGTTCACTATTTAAAACAATATCAGAACTAAAATGTGTATATTTATTTTTATTCCAAAGTTTATTCTCATTTTGAAAAGCAGTAATTGACCGATACATAATAAAACGGCCACGATCTCTATGGCCCTGAGTAACATTAAGAAGGGCATCCTCCACAGGGGGAATTAAATTAATAAAATTAGAATTATTACTGGGATATGCAAACTTAGGGCCTCTCTGAAGAGCATTACGCTGAACCGGGGAAATATCAATGTTGGTACAATTTACAAAGGGAAAAAGTAAAGGTTTTTTAAAGCTGTGAAAAAAATTTTGGTTTTAAAGCAAGAATTTCATTACGTGACTACTTAAACACAGAGTGCAGAGAAGGGGGAGGGCATCACTCACACGGACCGCCTGACTGTCAGAAGAATTAGAAACAGGAAAGGGCAAAGGGGTTTTATTAGAAAAGTTAAATCCTTTAAACCGGTTCTTCCAACCAAAAAACTTTTTATTATGTCGAATTTCAATATCAGAACAGACAAGGGAAAGCCGAGTATAAATATATTCACAAACAGAATGTACAATGGCGGGATGTGAACTTGCAACAAATTCGCCATACCAAAAGTAACGCAATCTCTCACAAAATCCAATATCACTACAGAGTTCACGGATGGAATTACACAGTAATTTAAATTCAGCACACTGAATGATACGCGCTTCAGAAAAACTATGAATAGATTTTTTAATATAGCAGGAAGGTGGAATAATATGTGCATTTTTACAATTCATTAATAATTTTAGCCTACAGAGCAATTTAGTTAATTTAAGTTTAAATTTAAACAGTTTATTACAGGAAAATGATTCATAAGATTGCATGTTAAAAGAAACGGCAAGAGAAACTCCTAGAGAAAAGACACAATAAATACGGTCAAACAGAATATAGCTGCAAGCGAACGATCAAAATCCGATAGCAATATAAAACCAAACCATTTAAAACCGATAAAATGATTAAAATGGATTAAAAACACAGTTTAAAATCAACGAAAGGCATAAAATATCAATTATAGAAACCGGCCAAAATTACAAATTCATTCTAAGATATAAGGCCAATATTTACAAATAAAATACAAGTACCAAGAAAATGTTGATTTCAACACATAACAATAGGGTGCAAAGCAAGAAGACAATACAGGAATGTTATTTACATTCTAATCGAAAAGATAACAAAATGTTCACTTACGGAAAAACTTTTGTCAAGGGATAAAGAGTAAAACTCCAGGTCAAAAAGAAAGCTCATCACTTTAAAACATTTTCCATCACTTTAAATCAAAGGTTCCAATCATGAAGCATGCCATGCAGGTTAAAAATACAAGTCGCGCAGGAACTCACATCCAAAGTACATCAGAAAATTCCACAGGAAGACATATGCATCCCACCACTTAAAGCAGCACAGTCAGGGAATGTCAGAAGATTAAAAAAACAAAAGTTACGTGCACGCAAAACCGTTCAGTCGAAATGTGGCACAGTACTTGAAAAGGTTGAAAAATAAAAATATATACCACATCATATGCTGTATATGGAAATTTCAGTGGGTACAAATTCAATACACGCTCATGTGGAACTGTCATATAAAATACCAATGTACGAAAGAAAATAGCACAAGTGTACCAAAATACTTGTCCAATGCACGTAGCACAGCACAGTAAACATGCGGCAAAAAGCTTGAATACCCGGAATGTAAATACCAGAGCACTTTCAAAAAACAGTAACACAAGAAAACTTGATTCCGGTAAAAACTTTCGTTCAGACGAAAATGTATCTACATACGAAATAAAAATATACCTTGCACAAAGTATTTATGTCTGGATAGCTGAGTAGCAGAAAATTCCAAACGAACAAATTGTCAATGGTCACTATATATACGAACCAGAAGGGTGATGGAGTACCAGTATAAAGATCAAATAAATAAAATTTGGCATCACGTCTGATTTCAACCAGCGGAAACAACAAGATCACAGCTGTAATAGAAGGTCTTTATTTCACTTCTTTAAGACGTACAAAACTTTAAAAGGCGAGAGCGCTTTCGAGCATAAATACGCTCTTCATCAGTGGCTACATGGAAATAGGAATGATCGTTCATATATAGACCAGAAAAGGTGACAAATTTGCATAAATACAATTATCAATAGACTTACGTTTATCTAAGGAGAATCCAAAAATACAAAACATTTTGCAATAAATCGAGCATAAATCAGGAAAAGAACAGTAAAAATTTACAATTTTATTACAGAATTTTCAAATTGAAAAAATTTTAAAAAATGGTGGCAATCAGGTCCAATCCCCGAGAGGATGACGTCAAAGATATCTATGAAGAGACTTGAATTGGAGTCGAGAATGAGTCGCCAAGCATAACTTAAAATCTGAACGGGGTCAAAATTACAAATAGACTCGCGGTAAACATAAATAAAGAGGAACTCAAAAAGGAGAATATTACGAGGGTTATTACAACACATAAGAAGGAAAGTTCTTTCAAAAATGGGCCGAAAATTTTCTTTAACAACAAAATGAGCAAGGGCCGTAGAAAGTTTACCACCTTTGACATCCCTAGCATGTTCTTCCAAACGGATACCAATAGTACGTTTTGTACTGCCAATATAAAATTTAAAATTGCCATCGATGGACAACAGGGGAACCACATGCACCCCAGCAAAGCTTTTAAAGTCATCCTTATCACCCAGCTTATCAGACCGAATCCGGTTAAATAAAGAAGAAACATTAGAGTGAGCAGGCCTTAAACCAAATTCAGAGCAGAACTGAATAAATGGACGGAAAATCCTAGGATGGTACGGGAAACTAGATTTATGATTCAAACGATCTTTTAAAGAAATAAGTTTAGTATCAATTTGAGAAAATTTACGATGAACATGGGAAAAAACCTTATGTATAAATTCAAAGGAATAGGCAGCTTCATAGCCAAGATTGAAAATAAAATCAATTTCGTCACTTAAAGAAGAAAAAGAAGAACACTCGTTAAAAGCACGATTAAAGTAAGCGTTAAAAGAAGCTTTTTTAGAGGAAATAGGATGGTAAGAATTAGCAGGAATACAGGAATTAGTAAAAGAAGGTTTATGGTAAACAGAAGTGTGAAAACCAACAGCAGAACGGGTAACCAGAACATCAAGAAAAGGCAAGGAACAATTATTTTCGTGCTCAATGGTAAAATTAATCGAAGGGTAAAAATCATTAACCTTGGACAAAAGAAGAAGGAGATCATTTAAATCACTATCCCAAATATACTTCTTTTATGTAATTTGTGATAAATTTATAATCAAGTAATATTCATGAGAACCACTCACATCTGTATTCTAAAATATGTGCCATTCATTTTCTTGCAATAACTTGCAAACTAAATGATATTTTATTTAACATTATTGATAATCCTGATAGTTTTACAATTAAAAAAAAGTTGAGAATGTATGCATTTTCTTTTTTCTATAAAGCATTAATTTCAGTTCTATTGCACAGTATATATAATACACAAAAATGATATCCAAATTACATTAATAAAATTTTTAGCCTAAATTTTTTGTTTTGTCAAAATATCACATATAAATCTCAAGTTACAAATTAATATTTACCCCCCTCCCCCCATCACCTCAAAAATGTATGATTCATGTTCAAGTCCAAAAACTTGAATTAGAATTTTCTACCCAATCACAATATTTAACTCATCTATACATATCACAATTCACTTTTATAATATACTATGCATTTAAACAATGTATAATATATATATAGTTAGTTACCCTTTATATAACTATTGAAGCTTAATCCTGTACAAAATAATAATTGCATTTATAACAGATTAACGTAATAATTTTTATCATTAACACTCATCTTGCTAGCAAACACTTTTAAAATAAACTAAAATTTTAAAATCATCTTAGTCATTATGAAAGCATCAACTAGCTTGTGACTAGTTATAACTCCCAGTTTACTTCTAAAATTTAAAAATTCCATTAAAGAAAATACACTTACCTCATTTAAGTCAAACATAACAAAGTTCTCAATGTTAAAAAAAAACGCTAATGCCAAGCATCAACTCAACAACTTTTGAATTAGAACTCATAGAGTATGCACCTCCACAAGAACTCATTTTATCGTAAAGATTGAATTACAGCCAATTATAAGATTCTTACACAAAAAAAATTCTTCTTTACTTCATAGAATAAAAAATTCAGCTTCCTAAACTGTTCCATAAGACTATCGACATTCGCCAGCGTCTGCCATTAGAAAACCCAGTTTTTCTTGGTGACACAGTGAGGGAAGTTGCTGTAAAAGGTTACTATAATTGTCATACCGGTACCAGCTTTCTTCGAAAATCGCCCCTTGGCAGTCAAGAAAAAACATAAAAGCATTAAAATTGCTATTTGTAAGCTAAAAATGGCATTAATAGTATATTTTTGCGGTGTAATTAATAGTTTGATTCATTCTCAATCATGGATTCAAAGGATTTCTGTTAAATATACAGGAAAAGGGGTCTTATAAACGTATAAAATTTCGCCCCATGTTAATTCCCATAGGGAGTTTTAGTTTCAGTTTCCATTCTGCAAGCAATGGCGGACTCATGCCGGTGGCGTATCAAAACGTTATCTCTGATTTTGGTGGAGAATTTTTGCACTAATTAAGTCACTATCTGAGAGCATGAATTGTTTGAAACATGAATTTAAATGGAAAATCTTTCTCTATGGTTTATTTTTCACAAGCTTTTACTCAACAATGAAAAGTGTACAGAAATCAAAATGGTTATTTGATTTCGCATTTTATGAAAAAGATTCTATCTTATATCATGTTGCACAGCAACGTAATTAAATTAAATGTGTTTGTTAATATTTATTATTATTTTTCTATTTGAATAATAAATAAATGGATGTAAAATATATTCTATAAATGAACTCTTTGATTTTTCTTTTAATTATATTAATTGCGGATTGCGTACATCACTTTAATTTATTTTGGCAAAGAGTTTTCAAGCTTATATATTGTGTCTAGCTAATAAACTTATATATTGTGTTTACCTAGTAAATTCATTTAGTCGATTGTTGAAACAGAACAGAGTAGAAAGGGTATATCTTCTAATAAAATTTTAGTGTTTTCATTTAGTAATATACACATGGGATCAGGTTATTTTATTCTTCAGATTTGTAAATGCAGAGCTACGAATTTCGCGAAATATCGCGAACTTGGCAACTTCTCTTAAACGTTGCCAAATTGACGTAAATGTCACCAAATTGATAAAAATGATGCAAATTAATGAAATTAAATTTGGTTTTTTAGAAGAGAGTACTGAAAGGATGTTTAGGTAGAATTTGTCTGGCATTTCATCCATCCTACCTAGTAACTATAAATGCGCGGTTGTGACCTCCTAAATTTAGAATTTAGAAGACACAAGCACCAGCATCACTTTCAAACCCGAGATCGAAAAGGCCACAAATGATAACCCTCCGGTTCACCCCCCTGTCTGGAAAAGTAAATCTCCAAGATGACCTGCCCGAAAACACAGCAGAACCAAAACATTAAAAAAACATTTAAAACCAAAACCCTTACCTTTAAGAAACTACTTCTTCCACAAATATTAAATAAAATAAAACACAGAATAAACAAACAGAATTTAGAAGTTAAAATGATATCATTTATTAAAGTTATAATAGGAGTTATCAAAATCAAAAAGCTGAATCTTTCAGCAAGCCACTGGACTCAGGCACAAAGACTTCATTTAACCAATGCCATAAGCTTCAAACAGTAATTATCCAATATTAATTCAGTGGCAAACAAAATAATTATAAATCTCATAATATATACATGGTATGGTCAAACAAACTGGGGTGAGCACCCGGAGATCATTAAAAATAGGATTTACAGATTTCAAATATAAATTAGTAGATTGGAATTAAATATTATTTTTAAGATGATATAAGAGCAGGCCTATTCGTCAAACCGGCAAGGGCTGCCAATCATGCTCGACTTGCAGTTCTGTTAGGAGTCAACTTCAGGTGAAACGAAAATATTCTGAGACACCAGAGTTGATTTCAAAAACAGAAATCAAAGTCTTACCTTGAACCATGAAGAAAAAAAGACACCAGCGGAGAGTCCTAGCGACAAACTCATCGCTCCATATAAAACAGATCTGGTACACCTGAGGGGTCTACAGGAGACCCTTGGCCCAGACAGGCTCGGTGCTCATTGACTCGGCATGGCGTCGGGTCATCCTTCGGTCATTTCCAGGGCTCCCTCAGGCACGGAATCAAACCCAGCATGGGCCTTGAGCCATTCCCACAGGAGTCACAATTCAGGTCTTCGATCCGCTGGGCCTTGGATCATCCAAGATGTCTCAGGGCGGTACTTCCTCAACCGACGAAAATGAACATCCATCCTCGAACCCCAAAGAACCGGCCGATTAGGCAAGCTCCCGGGATCTGAGATGAACAAAGAAATTTGTCCGGAAGATGGACCCGGACAGCAGCATGATGTTCGGCTGTGAGAAAAGTAAGTGTGCAGCGAAAATGGCTCGGCCAGTTTTTATGCAGCTTCCAAAATGATCTTCCCGCCAAAAACATTTCTCATGCATCAACCTCAGATGCCTCTCAGTCTAGACACAGAAAAGGGAATTTCCCACCGAGACTCGCAAGCTGTCGTGACGAAAACAACCTTTACCCATTCTTCAGAGCGGAAATCAATATATTGTATATGAAATGAACTTTCAGTTTCCTGTTATATCAGCCAAAATGGTGATCTCAAATTTAAATGAACAAATAACTCTCTGATGCTCGCACGTTTGAAATGTATACTTTAAAAAGAATTCAGATTGCGGTTTTAGAAATATAAATGTTCTAAAATATCAATTACGTAAAATGACAGGGGAGGGGGGGGGGGGGTTCAAAGCAGAATTAAAATAGTTAAAAAGCTGTATATAAAATTAGATGATCAGAAGTACATTATATGAATTTATATGTTTTACACAAAAGTCATGCGAGTTCAAATCCCAACATTACACACCTTGGGGCCTCCGGGTGAAAAATTTCAGAGCAAAGCGAAGAAATTTTTTTAAACAGCATTTAGGTGCAAGTAGACATCAGGCCCTTGAAGTTCATGAGCTTCAAGTAGAAAATTTCAGCAAAAATTTAGTGGTGCAGCTGACACCAAAAAGTTCTTGACACGAACACCATCCCACATGGACGCATGTCAAAGAACCCAAGCCAAAGAAACCTAAAGATGACTGCAAATCAGTCAAAAATCCTAATATCTACAATCCCATCACAAAGTAAAAACATGTAAAATAATAAACTGTAAATTAAATTGAAATCCCATGGTTCACAATAAATATATATTACAACACCCCTCATGTTGAGCAGCTAAGTTAAAATTAAAAATTTCTCTAAGTAAACTTTCCAAATAAAAATCATCAATTACATTTCCAAAAAAATATATTCAATTTTCTTCAAGAATCTTAACTTTAAGCATTAAAATGTGGTCAGCAGCAAAACATTCTCTCAATCTTGTAAATTAAGGCTTGACTTCTCATTAAATTCCAAAATATTAAAATTAAAATTTTCATAACCACAGCAGGTAATCTCCAGATCAGGTACTTTCCAATTTGTCAAAGTAGAAAACAGCAGCAATTTTGCAATAAATAATTTCAAATTAGTAATATAAATACAAATACAGATGAAAATGACCATACCAAGAAAAGAGAAATAGAAATTTCAAAACAAACCTGGTCTAGTGTTTCACATGACTTCAAAACTCTTGTCAACAATAAGTGTCCATTTGACACATCAGCATCTCATCATCTCTTTCATAGAGGAAAACCAGCAAAGGCAACATTGGCAACAAACATGGCAATCAGGTACCCAATTCTTACCATTTTTCATTTCATGTATTCAAAAACATTTCAAAATTTTCAAAATATCATTTTCTTAATAAACATCTTTAATTACTTTGTAAATTTTCATAAAAAAAAAATTCTTTCATTAATTAAAATTTTTCCAAATGGCAAAAAACAGGTGGCAAGCAAGTAGCTGCAAGGTGGCAGAAACTCAAACCAAATTCTTTTTTGTAATTATTTCCTCAATATCATTTAGTCAAATTTTTCAACAGTCTGTAAACACATGTAGTAAAATGTGTAACTTATTAGACCATTTTCCAAGAAATTTTTTTTCCCAGAAATTCAAAAACATAAATCATTAAATATAAACATAAAACATACAGGTGGCAGTAAGGGATTTTTTTCCTCACTCCACAAAAACACATATTTGAATAATAATAATAATAATAATAATATATATAAGATGCAAATTATGTACACAAAAATAAGCATGTAAATTATTTCAAGTTCTCATTCTTTGAGAACCCAAACACATTCAAGAAAAAGGAACAGCTTCGCTTTGCACCTCAGTCACAGTAAAAATTTTCCGAAAATTTGCCACCATCAAATTGAAACAGTAAATCAAACTTTTATGTAAAAATGTGCCATCAAAATTCAAACCAGTGCCCTCTTGACACAGGCACAGAACTTCAGGTGCTCACTGGCACAGAGGACTCTTTCGCCTCAACTTTTCAAATGCAAGTAAAATATATAATATATTTCAAATAAAATTTTAAAAATTGCCACCAAAGAAGTAAATTTTGAAAACAGTTTTCGCCACATCTCAAATTAATTTCTCCAGTGCCACAAATCAAAATTTAGAACTCTTAAATCAAAAAAATTTTCAAATCTATTGCCAAAAAAATCCAAATATCCATAAATATCTAAGTGTCATTCCATAAAAATTCAATAAATTTCTTTAAATCCATAAATTTCTGTAAATTTCTTTTTTTTATTAAGTAGTTGCCGTTCAAACGTAAGTCAAAACAATTGAAGTCAAATTCAGTATTCAAGCAAGTTCAATAAAAAATCTCTTTCTTAATGTTATTCAAATTGAACAAACCTCAAAGTTTCGAAATAAAATTATCAAGTGCAAAGATTCAGTCTAATAACTAAGAAAATCAAATGAAATCCAGAACGCATTCATTTCCGTAGTAAATCAACCACGTTCCAAAATAAAATTCACAAATTCAAAGTTCAAAATTTCTCAAATGGATTTCAAAAAGTAAGTAAATAATTTTCCAAAATATTTGCATTCAAAGTAAATCAACTGTGGAATCAATTCTCCAAAAATGTAACCATATTCTGTAATTAATTCAACAACTTCAGAGTTTACTGACTGTTTCAAGAATTCCACAATGCAAATAATCAAATTCAAGACTCCAAAATTCAATCAAATTTTTCAGTGCTTCCAAAAATCAAACAAAGTAAGTAATTAGGAGTCGCCAAAATATTAAGTTCCAGAAAGTACTCAAAGTCGAAGTTAAATATCCATCACTCAAGTCAAATGAAGTAGGTGTCAGCAGAAACCAAGTTCCAAGAACATCACCTCGCACATTCGCAGATCAGGAACGGAAAAGAAAAAGTGTAAACTCACTCAAACAGAGGAGGACAACTCCACCCACTCACGTTCACACAATCGGAACCGAGAGAGAAGCAAATCACAACTGAACTTGTTAAAAACACAACACAGGGGAGAAAAGAGAGCCAGGAACAGCATTTTTCAACTTTTTCAAAATCATTACTTCTCAAAATTTTCAAAATTCAAATCAACTTAGGGGGATTCAAAAGGGAACATTGAGGCACAAAGTAAATAAATTCTTGTAAATAAAATCATTTTCAAAATTTCTCATCAAAACGTATTCAACTTTCGTGGTTTCAAAATTCAACATTTTCAAAATTCTCCAAATTTCACTTGTCAAAGCAATCCATATTCAAAAAATATTTTCCAGGAATTTCAACCTTCAACGTTGGACCCTGCAGAAATTCAGTCAACTGCAGCCAACAAAAAATTCAACAAGAAAATTAGCAGGAATTCTTGCAACTGTTACCGAAGTAAACATAGGTATGAGTGCAAAATGAGGATTAGGAGGACTCATTTCCACTCACTAATTCAATCCCCAAGAATGGCCACTAATGGGGTATCAACCTTCCCATAGAATTGCGCCAGTTTGACAAAACGACATCAGGCATCCCAAACAAACAAGGTCAAATCCCCCTCAAAACCCAAGGAAACTCTGTTCAGATGAGTGATCAATTTGTTTCTCCTCAAATTGTTCGTGGTGCAATTTCAAACTAAACAACGACTGACGGACGTGCTCAGTCAACTCAATCCTCTGGAAATGGTTCATGAATCCACTACCATAACAAACTTATCAGAAGAAAACTCAGGAGAGTCAAAGACACAAAAAAGTCAAAAATCAAGGTGCTTGGATGCAACAACAGGGCAAGGAAACTGAAATATTCAAAACAAGTGGAGAATCATTTCATCATCCTGAGGCACACAAAAAATTCAAATTCAACAACAAGCTCTCAGTCCCAAATAAAATTTCAGTTTCAAAATTCAAAAGCAAAATATTTCACAAAATCATTTTCAAAAATCAACCCCTTTAAAATTTTCCTGCTCTTCCTCACATTTTCATGCAATCACACCAGTTTTTCGAATACTTTAAAAAAATCAATCTATACACATATATATATATATATATATATATATATATTAAAATTCTTTTACTTTATCAATAATTCTTCACCAGACGTCAAAGTTTGATGTAACCAAGACAAATTTTTCTCATCAAAATCCAAAAATCAAAATATTTCAAAAGTTTAAAATTTTTCATGCCAAAAATTTGTCCACCAAAAAACGAGTTTGTCTTTCTTCACAGAACTCAAAAATGTGATTTTTCTAGCCACACAACTCAAATTAATCTTTCAAAATTATTTTCACATATAGACATAAACGGGTAGTTTGTCAAAAATTGTTACACATAATTTTTCACTTAATTTTCTTAAAACCAGGGTGCACTTTCAAATAAATTTAAATTCAAATATTCACAATTAAAATTTTCAGTTTTGAACGAAATTTTCAAAATGGCCTCCATTTCCCGGCCAAAATTCCATTCAAATTAAACTATATTAAC
This sequence comes from Amaurobius ferox, assembly GCA_951213105.1. NCBI lineage: Eukaryota > Metazoa > Arthropoda > Arachnida > Araneae > Amaurobiidae > Amaurobius > Amaurobius ferox. The sequence goes on along the minus strand of OX578133.1, from coordinate 178,604,998 downwards.
ATTCTGGAAGTCCGAAATCTGCCAACCCATTTTTGAAAAAAAATGCTCAGAAGAGCTCGTCGAAGTCAGAATACACCAGGAAATAATTTCCCACTCATTAAACACAAACAAAAATTAAAGCTGAAAACACAAGACTCTTAAAAAATTCAAATCAAAAGTTTCAAAACAAGCTGTCACAGGAGCAATTTCAAAAATAAAAACTCAGTAATTTAAAATTTCCTTCCAATTAAAATTCAATCTCTTAAAATAATAACAATCATTTAATCAAATTCTCAAATGTAAATTTTCATAACAAAAACTTCAACGTATCATTTCCATTTACAAACACTCATCAAAAACATAACTTTTGCTAATTCAAAACTTTTTAAATCAAAAACACCCTTTTTCTTCACTGTCACAATTCGATATAAAAATTTAACTTTTAAATGTGCAACTTTTGCACCAAGGACTTTGAAACTTTTTCTACGTGCCACTTTGGCACAGACTTCATTTTAACAAAACAAATAATTTCATTTCAATAAATTTCCATTCTCATTTTGAAATAATAATAATAGATTCAATAAATTTCTTTACACAATTTCTAATTTCTTAAATTCATCGAAACCAAACTTTTATGTACTTTTTAAATACTAAACACACAGAACATGAGTGCTCCCCCGAAACCAGAAATCAATTAATTTAAAAAATTCTATACCACACACACACACTGAGTTCAGCGCAAAAACACCTTCAAATTTAAAAAATTTCTCATCACATTAAATTTGAATTTCAAAACTCCAACTCCAAAGAAAACAAAAAATTTCAAACACCTCTTAATAAATTTAAAACAAGACAGGGAACTCAGGAGGAAAGGTGATGGTACCAATTGTAAATGCTTGGACGTGACATCCTAAATTTAGGATTTAGAAGACACAAGCACCAATACCACTTACAAACCCGTGATTGAAAAGGCCGCAAATAATAACCCTTAGGTTCACCCCCCACCCCCTGTCTGGAGAAGTAAATCTCCAAGATGACCTGCCTGAAAACACAACAGAATCAAAACATTTAAAACCCAAACCCTTACCTTTAAGGAACTTCTTCTTCCACAAATATTAAATAAAATAAAACACAGAATAAACAAACAGAATTTAGAAGTTAATATAATATCATTTATTAAAGTTATAATAGGAGTTATCAAAAACAAAAAGCTGAATCTTTCAGCATGCCACTGGACTCAGGCGCAAAGACTTCATTTAACCAATGCCACAAGCTTCAAGCAGTGATTATCCAATATTAATTCAGTGGTAAACAAAATAATTATAAATTTCATAATATATACATGATATGGTCAAACAAACTGGGGCGAACACCCGGAGAGCATTAAAAATAGGATTTACAGATTTCAAATATAAATTAATAGATTAGAATTAAATATTATTTTAAAGAAGATATAAGAGCAGGCCTATTTGTCAAACCAGCAAGGGCTGCCAATCATGCTTGGCTCGCAGTTCATTTAGGAGTCAACTTCAGGTGATACAAAAATATTCTGAGACACCAGGGTTGATTTCGAAAACAGAAATAAACGTTTTACCTTGAGCTACAAAGAAAAAAAGACGTCAGCAGAAAGTCCTAGCAATAAACTTATTCACCACTCTATATAAAAGGGATCTGGCACACCAGAGAGGTCTACAGAAGACTCTTGGTTCGGACAGGCTCAGCTCTCATCGACCCAGCATGACTTCGGGCCATCCTTCTGTTGTTTCCAGGGTTCCCTCAGACACAGAATTGGACCCGGCATGGTCCTCGGGCCATTTCCACAGGAGTGACGATTCAGGTCCTCGATCTGGTGGGCCTTGGATCATCCAGGATGTCTCAGGGCAGCACTTCCTCAACCGACGGAAAACAACATCCATCCTCGAACCCCAAAGAACTGGCCGATTAAGGCAAGCTTCCGGTATTCTAGATGAACGAAGAAATTTGTCCAGAAGAAGGACCCAGACAGCAGTGTGATGTTTGGCTGCGAGAAAAGTAAGTGCGCAGTGAAAATGGCTCGGCCAGCTTTTATGCAGCTTTCAAAGTGATCTTTCCGCCAAAAATATTTCTCACTCATTAACCCCAGATGCCTTTCAGTCCAGACACAAAAAAGGGAATTGCCCGCTGAGACTCGCAAGCTGTCGCAATGAAAACAACCTCTACCTATTCTTCAGAGCAGAAATGAATATACTGTATATGAAATGAACTTTCAGTTTCCTGTTATATCAGCCAAAATGGTGACCTCGAATTTAATGAAACAAATAACTCTTCGATGCTCGTACGTTTGAAATGTATACTTTAAAAAGAATTCAGGTTGCGGTTTTGAAGGGTAAATGTTCTAAAATATCAATTACATAAAATGTCAAGAGGTGGGGGGGGGGGGGTCAAAGCAGAATTAAAATAGTTAAAGAGCTGTATATAAAATTAGATGATCAGAAATACATTATATGAATTTATACATTTGACACAAAAGTAATGCGAATTCGAATCTCGACATACAGTAACACATTTAGCAAATTTGTAAAATCAAAATGATCAAAATGTTTGTAAATCCATAAAAATATCATGAAATTGATAAAATTGCTCTTAATAAATGAAATTAATTGTGTTTTGTTAGGGGATAGTATTATGATGATGTTTCATCAATTTGTCGTCAAATGGGACTACCAGTTCCACAAACCACTTCTGCGATAAATTTGGTGATTTTTTAAATTGTCGCTAAATTGACAAAAATGTCACCAAACCTTTCATGGAGATAGAATTATTCAGACGATGATTTCCATTAATTCATTTGAAGCCAATGATATCATGTCGTTTAGCAATAGATGTAAATCCAATGTGTTTATGCGGCGTACCATTTCTATTACATCTTTTTCGATTTGAATAATAAAGATATGTATATAAAATAAACTTCATTGACATTGTATTTTTGACTGGATAATATCAATTATGGTCTTCAGGTTTAAACATTATTATTATTGATATTTTCGGGGATTGTTGATTCGGGTATTATTGATATTTTCAAGTTAATATGCCATTGTTTTATTATGAGAAACATTGTTGAAACTCATATATAGTACTTTGTACGAGTAATCTTCTACAAATTTATGGGTATATCTTCTAATCTACAAGACTATAAGTAGTACAGGTATAGTAGCATATATTTTTATATATATTGGAATCAATTACGTCTTTCTGGTATAAATATTACACAGGTTATTGATATTTTCAATTTATTATGTCATCTGTTTTATTTTGGCAAAGATTTTTGAGACTCATATTGTAATACGGGTAATCTTCTACTAACACACAAGCATATTTTCTAATTTGCGACAATATAAGTAGTACAGGGATATATATATTCCCATATAATATTAGTGCTTTCATTCTGGCATATATTGGAATCAATTACGGGTTTATTGATATTTTCAATTTATACATGTAATCTACTAATACAGGTTATATCTTCTAATATTCGAGTATATAAGTAGGACGGATCCTATATAATTTTAGTTCTTTTATTAACACTTTACAACAAAGTTGAAAAGTGTTTATGACTTTGTTCATTCTGTCTGTCTGTCTGTCTGTCTGTCCGTTAGCACGATAACTGCCGTAAAAATGACTTAATCAAAATGAAATTTTAGTATGTTGTTCAGACGGTCTGTAGGACCTATGGGAATATAAATGAATAATATCACACAATTAGTTTTGGATTGAACCCGGGTTGAAAAAATGAAATACATTGAGCCCTATGGGACCTAATTTTTCTAACATTTTTTAAGCGGATTTAAAATTCACATATTGCTTCGAAAATTTTAGGTAATAGTCAAATTGTTCCATAAAATATATAAAAAAAAATTCAGCTAAATATATTCAGTAGTTTTTTAAATAAAAATTAAAATAATAATTACACATCTTATATGAAACGATCACGTGACCATGATATGAAACGATCACATGACCCACTTCAAAATGAGATATGGCATCCATCTTGTTTCAAATTCGTGATTTTTTAAAGTTCTTTTTAATTCATATTGAGTGTTGTATCCATCCTAAAACTACTTTATTTCTGCTTAAATTCTGTACATCTACATACTAAAACAACACAATGACAATATATTTGAGTTTAAATTCTCATTCAAATTTGATTATTTCTACAATTAAGCCTATTTTTCACCTATGTAAAATGTAAACAGCAAAATATGTAGAATGAGTTGTATTAGAATTACTGTATTTCTTTAACACAAAATAATTCAGTCCATGGAGTCTGCATGGCTGATATGAATGAAATATTAATTGATTTTATAAACAGAAGGACGATATTTTTCGATGAAGTTTTAAGCATAAAGTTTATGAATTGTAGCTCCATGGTCTTAAGTTTTAAATAAAATAAATTATTATAGTATTGTGATGAATGAAATGGAGAAAGTTATGAATGAAATCCTGCTTTTATAGAGAGATCCAGGCGTGTTATTTTTTCTATGACGTCATTTGAATTAATTTCAGTTGTTTTCGATGAAGTTTTCGAATATAATAAATTATCGTAGTATTATGATAGATTTAAAAATATTACCGTGGAATGTATTGCATTTTAGAGATATTTAAACCACGCAATTTATATTTCAATGCCGTCTTTTGAATGAAGTTCATTTTTTTCAATGAAGGTCTAAGTTTTCAAATATAATAAATCAATGTAGTATCGTGATAAGTTTTAAAATATTACCGAGGAATGTATTGCATTTTCGACTTTTTTAAATAAAATTGCATTGAAGTTGGAAAGTGTTTCATAATCAATGCTTTAAGCATGATTGTTCTTTCTTGTTTTGTATACATTGATCCAATTTCATATTTTTTGTATATTTGCTTTCAAAAGATGTTTTATTCTTCAGATCTGCCCGTGAAGATAATTTTGCATAGTGAGAACAGATATTCTTAAACTTCTGGAGCAATAAATTTAATGTTTTAACAGAATTTGTACATGATTGTGAATCATCAGTTTCTTTATATTATATACTCCGTACAAAGAGTGGGTATACTGCTAGTATATATATATATATTTCAATTGATTTTTAAATGTCTTTTTCTTTACATATAGGCCTCTCATTATCATTTCAGTGAAACATCAATATTACAAAATACAACAGAACTCTTAAAACTTGCTTTTAAAATATATATCTTTTATACTTAACTGACTAAAATTAAAAAAAAAACGACAACTCTCTCTGTATTCACCCAAAATGTCATTCAAAATGATTCCAAATGGCCAAAAATCAACAAAATTTTATCAGTTGAAGAATGTTTCGACATTGAATTAACTACATTTTTGTAAATTACAAATTAAACAACCATATTATAAATACATCTTGTTTCGAATTTTTAACAAATATTTTGATTCCAATTTCTTTAATTAATTTTTTCTTTTAAATTTATCTCATGAGTATATTCTTAAATTGTAATTCTTACTTAAACATTACATATTTTAATTTAGACAATTAAATTTTAGTTTGAAGATTAACTTTTTTTTAATATTTAATACACAAAATAGAACATAACATATTTTCTTGATTAATTTAAAGAAAACATATCTTATTCAGTTATGATTATGAACTGAAATACATAACAAAATACATAATTCATGATTTATGAATTAAATTTCAATATTAATTATAAGTATCTTATTGCTTAGCAGAATTCTATGAATGAGAATGATTTGCTAAAAACAATAGCTGCTCAATTATTGAAATAAAATAATCACATTTCTGTAGTGAAAATGAATATTTCACTACTATTGCAAATTAAAAAAACACACAATTGCAAATAAAAAAAAAAACCCACTTCATACATTTTATACCTATATTTAAATTATATTTAATGCTAGTTAATATTTCTATTGTTATTGCAGAAACATTTTCTAGCAAATTAATTGATTAAGTTTATTATGCAAAAAAAATTCACAAAATTGACTCAAGGTGGAGCATATGCAAAACTCCAAAAAAGGTAAAAGGAAACAATTTTTTTCAAATTTGAGCAAACTAAAGTACAAAACAATTGAAGACCAGCTTCAAAAGATAATAACATATTGAATTGTTCGGAAACCCAGAACGTATAATTTCTGTCAAAAAAGATTGTCAGTCATCAGCTCCTACATAAAGTTAAAAGTCTAATCTTATCCCTAAAAATAGTCAATGATGACATTAAAAATTTTCGAATTTTGAAGGTACTATAAACATTATTATTAATTTAAAAATATATATAATATACAATACACAATTTTTTTTAATGTGTACATCTTAATGAAAAAAACTATATTACACCATTATTTAATTATTTCAATTTATATTTTTGTGAATTTTTTTTTTAATATTGTCATCACAAATCAATATATTCATTAGATTATACTCAATTATTCAATTAGAATTCAATGTGATGCTCAAAATACATGTTCTTATAATAATAATAATAGTACCATTATAGTTCAGATTGACAATTCAAAATTACTGATGCTTAACATAAATAATTAAATAATAACTAAAACTCATAACACCATAAATTTCTAACCAGATGTTGTGATACAACTGTTTAAAGGATTTTAAATTAAGGAATATTTATATAATTACTCAGCCATATCACAACACTGATTAAAGGGTCAGGCACCCACATGCAATTAAAAAGGGGAAATTACTAAATTAAATCTTAATAACTTAATGAATGGGACCGTATAGTGGGAATTGAATTTTGAATAAAAGTATAAGGCATTGTGAAATATAGGATTAATATATATATATATAACCATTGCATATGAGTGCCTAAAAATTACAAAAATTCACAATATGCTTTAAATATGAATTTAAATTAACATTTCTATATAATTCCTTACCTGGAATCTTGACCTAAAAATCAAAGGATAAAAAAGTATAAAATGAATTATGTCAAATTGTTCCTGGTCATCAACATGACATAAATGAATGCCCTTTAATATGTTAGGTAAAAGTCAATGTCTCTCTAAAAAAGGAAAATAATAAAGGAACACTGAATAAAAACATTCTTCTTTATTGAATTTATAAGTGTGAAAGTTTATTTATTTATTTTTTTATTTCTCCATCATTTAAAACACAGCAATGTTGAAATCTTAATTTTTCTGATATTGTTCACATCAATAATCATCCAGCTCAATTATACATATTATTCGCACATGAAAATGAAGAGTTACTAATGGACCAATCTAAATTTTGTTGATAGTAATTTCCATTTGAATCAAAATCTATAGGTAAAGATCAACAACTAAGAAAGCAATTTCAGAGTTCACTTCTTAAACATTTTTTTGCCACTTCACTTTGAATTACATGAAATTTCAACACTAGAAAGATGATTGATTCTAGATTGCAACAAGAATAACTTTACACCAAGACACATGGCAGAATTTTCACAGATCTTAATTTGCAGAAAAATATAGCATCCTCTACTGACATATTTAACTATGACATTTATAATTTGATGCACTAAACCGGGGGTCGGCAACTGGCGGACCTCGGTCCAGGTCCGAACCGCGGAAGGTCAAAAACTGGACCGCCAAAAATTTTTGACAGTACAAAATAAATGAATCAAGTTATTTAAAAAATATTTTTTTATATTATAGAAAAATATTTCAAACTTATAAAATCTATAAGCGCTCAAACTTATAAAATCTATAAGTTTGAGCGCCACCCTTATTATTCTGATTTAATGAAATTATTTTTATTTAATCAGAGCAGGCGTAACTCGAACGAAATCCTAATGTAACTTTATGAAACATATCTTTCGGGTGGGTCTACTAGGCGGTGGCGACCTTGGGCGTGGAAGCGCCTCGTTTGCGGTGCAGTCTTTTGTTGTGCGCCAGCATACACTTTCACACGGAAGCAGTCGTCGAGTCACTTCGTCAGTAGTTGTTGCGATCTCATACGGAGCGTTTTGTTATTATCAAGGCTTATAACGTTTCTTTTTCATCGATATGGATCCTAAAAAGTGTAAAGTTGATAGTGAAAATAGGAAGTTTTTGACTGAGTGGACTGAACGATATTGTTTTACGCTGCCTGATAGGCCTGGAGCTGTTCCAGTTTGCCTCATATGCAACAGAACTGTCGCTCTTGTTAAAAGTGGCAATTTAAAGCGACACTACGAAACAACTCATCAGCAGTTCCATAAAAATTTTCCTGTGGGTAGTGAAGCTCATCAAGAAAAGCTCCAGGCATATCTAGCTTCTTTCAAAAAAAGCACGGTCTTACTAGTTCAGTTCGCTCTATGAGCGAGCAAGAAAAATCTGCAGAAGCAGCGTTGCGTGTGTCTTGGACGCTTAATAAACACCAGAAGCCATTTTCAGACTCTGAGATAGTAAAAATTATGTATGTTGGAAGTGGCCGCGGCACTTTTTGAAGAGAAAAGGATGTTGTTGCCGCAATTCAAGGTATTCTATTGTCGGCAAGCCGCAATTCAAGGCGAACCGAAATTTTGGCTTCTGACAATAAAAGTAGTTTGCACGAACTTCTGCAGAAGGCACCTTGCTACGTCATATCATTTGATGAATCATGTGACATTGTTAATGTGGAACAAATGTCCATTTTCGTGCGATTTTTGGATATTGAAAATAAATCATTTAGGGAAGAATTGCTAGAAATATTGCCGTTTAAAGGCAAGACTCGCGGAGAAGATTTATTCAAGACTTTTGATGACTTCGTGACAAAATCAAACATTAGTTATGATAAAACGGTGTCTCTTTCAACTGACGGGGCCCCAGCGATGATCGGCAAAGAAAAGGGACTGGTAAAGAGAATCAAGGATAAGAATGCTGGGCTACTATCTTATCAGTGCATAATTCACCAGACAGCCCTTTGTGGAAAACTTAGTGTCACTATAAAAGAAGTAATGCAGAGCTTGATCAGGTTGATTAATTTTATGAGGTTTCATGCTGCTCTTCAGCACAGACAGTTCAAAGAGTTTCTATCTGGGTGTGATTCGGCGCATTCTGACTTACTGCAATACAACAATGTTCGTTGGCTAAGTAAAGGTCAAGCGATTGAACGTTTTTGGGAAATAAAAGAAGAATTAACCTCCTTAGAAAAGTTGGATACACAAAAAGCAAGAAACTATTTGGAGTTCTTAGCAAACGAACGCAATATGCTAGCTGTTGCTTTCCTGAAAGACATCCTTAAACATTTAAATGCGCTCAATACCGAGCTAAAAGGAAATGGGAAATTAATGTGTGATATGATACAAAATGTGTCTTCTTTCCGTCGCAAGCTGGATATCTTTGAAAAAGATATTGCAAGTCAAGAATTTATTCACTTTCCAACAATTTTTGAATATAAAAATAATTCTGAATTAGACATTGCAGTAGTATTTTCAAATGTTATGTCAGAACTTAAGAAGGAATTTGCAACAAGATTTCAACACTTTGCAGAGATAGAGAAATTGTCGCGATTCTTAAAATCGCCTTTTGAAGTTTCTCCAGTGGCAGAATGGACAGATGTGGCTGCGAAGCTGTTCCGCCTTTCAAAGCCTTTACTCAAAATGGAGATAATAGACTTGCAGGAAGACATTTCTTTGCAAACGTATAAAACTGCATCCGCCGAAGAATTTTGGAGCAAACATGTCCCAGAAAAATATGGAAATTGCAAAAAATTAGCCATTTACCTGGCTACTCTGTTTGGCTCCACATATGTCTGTGAAACTTCATTTCCAAAAGTGAATTTTTTGAAGAACGAATATCGCTCAAGATTAACGGCCGCCCACCTTGAAGACATTCTTCGCATAAGCTGCTCCCCGCGTGAACCTAACTTTAAAAAACTGGCTCAAGACCGCAAATGTTATTTCTCCCATTGATTTTTGAATACACATATGCCTATCTACTGTATTTCATATTATTTTGTGAGTGAAAATTAAAATAAAAAACTGGTAAGGAATATGAGTTTTTTTTTTTTTCTGGACCTCGATAAAAATTTTCAAAAGTATCCGGACCCCATCTAAAATTACTTGCCGACCCCTGCACTAAACCATATATGTAACTTCCATTATTCATGATGTTTGCAGATAAACACATTATGAAATTCAAGAAAGCTGATACTCTTAAATAAAGAAAATGTCTAGAGCCAGGGATGCCGAAGCACCCCTGCTTCAACCATGACCTACACACCTGCAAAAATTTCAGGAGAGTGAGCTAGCACAGGAAAAAATCCTGCCCAAACTTTTTAGACAAGTTCAAAGAGCAGATCACGAAAGAGGAGAAGAATCAGATCAAGTGATCCATACCAAAAGACTCTCTCAACCGGAAATGAAGATTGGTCAATTGCTGGAAGAGTGCGCTGCGACCATGCTCAAGTTGAAAGCATTCACGATCAGACGAGAATGAAAGATGTGTAATTTAAATAGCAGTGTATTTACAATTATTTTAGAAAAATGGGGCAATTGACTTATTAATGAAATAAAAAACAAAAGCAATTTTGAATAAGATAATTTAGAATAATGTAATTTAGAATAATAATTTAAATAATTAAAATTGAAAAAAAAATTAATGATTTATAAAATGTTAATTTTTGAATAATAAATAAAAGTGTTGTGATTTGTCACAACAATTATAATGCACGTGAATGTAGTCATCCAAATACGAATGTATGTATTACTGATGAGAATGTTTTGAGACTGACTTTTATGAGCCAGTGCAGAGGCGTTGTGCATGCATCACATGCAAAGCAGAGAGTCTCTGGAGATCAAGAAGCTGTGGAGAGTTTTATGCTAATCACTTGATCTGGAGGATTTATGCAAATTTCTGGAGGAGTGCCACCATAAAACTTACTATCAGTTGGTTGGATTGAACAAAAATGTTATATTGTAAATTTTAAAGATGGGAAAGCAGAAATTTACAAGAATGAAGAGAAGGTCCTATCTTGATTGCACATTGATGTGTGAGACTTTATCGAATGGAAGAAAAGTAAGAAATCGAAACCACTTACCTGATAAGATCCATTGACAAAGAATTGTTGCATAGAACAGGGCTCGACAAATTTATCCTCAATCTAGGAGCCAGCTTTTAATTTTATGGTGTTTTGCATTTTGACGAGCAATTGTTATAAAGCACTTATAATAAATAGTTACACTGCTATAATTACACATAATAACCCCGGGGCCAATGGCCGTACCGTGCTGAAAACACCGGTTCTCGTTAGATCACCGAAGTCAAGCAGCATCGGGCGCGGTTAGTACTTGGTGGGTGACCACCTCGGAACACCGCGTGCTGTTGGCCATCTCGGGTGCGGTATCCCCATGGTTTGCGCGCTAGATTTGCACGCTACCACAAATGCCGCCGTGTTCATGCGGAGTACGATCACGTTAAACATGTGGGTCCGTAAGTCCTTTCGAGAGGTTGGTGGTAGGGGAAGGAGGGTACGGTCCCTGTGGATGCCTCCCCCACTGGGTTCCGGTCTAAATTGGGTGGCACTTCCCGGCCGTCCATACAGTTACCTTACACCTTTCTGGTAGGTCGGACGGTCTGGGTCTCAACAACAACAACATAATAACCCCGACTTCCCGACTGTCCAAACAGTTACCTTACACCTTTCTGGTAGGTCGGACGGTCTGGGTCTCAACAACAACATAATAACCCCGGCCGTCCATTAAGCTGCTTAAGTCTTTGGATGAGTCGGTCGGCCTGGGCTTTCGACATAATGGTTACACTAATCCTTAAAATATTTTAATGTAATTAATTTAAATTTATAAGGAAAGCAATATATATATATATATATATTTAATATAATATGAAAATATTCAATTTTTAAGCATTATGATTGCATTTGTGCACATATTGCACTTTATCTGCACTGATTATGCACATTTTGGTACGCAGGTACTTCAGGACCCTTGGCGATATGCCTTGGTGTTATTTTTTAAAAATTTGAATTACTTTTTTAGTTCTTTTACATTTTAGTACGAATTTCACACAAATGCGTTCTTTAGCAATCAATAATATTATTTCAGAGTTTCCATCTTAACACCAATGAAAAAATCCAAAATGCTTCTTTTAAACCAACTTTGAACAGAATCCATACTCTTAATTTTTCATGAATTTTTAAAAGTATATTTTCTCTTGTTAAAATCAGGCCCCTGGACCGGGATATTCCCTCAGAGTTTCTATCTTAACACCATCGGTGCTAGGCTTGGGCAATGTGGCAATTTCAACATCGTGATATATCGGCAGTCTAATATCCTGATATATCGTGATGTTAATCACGTGAACAACTTATGTGACTAAAAACTGAATGGTGTGATAACGCAGGTGAATAAAAAACTGAATTGTGCAAATAATGTGAGAAATGATCTGGTTTAGTAAAATATTTGCTTATTTTTAGTCTCACTATAAAAATAAAGATATATTGCTCTTATATGGGATATTTAGAAGATGAAAATAGATGGAAACTGATACTTTTGGACTCTCAGTAATGTACGGAACTGAATTGCGAAATTTGAGCATTTCAAATCCAATAATATGCGAATTCATGGGATAACCTCCTTATTTCAGCAGTTCCCACGTACTGATCACAACGAAATATGGCAGTTCCCGTAAATTCGCACATTTTATGGAAATATGTTCTGAATATTTTTAAGGACCGTAGGAACTCTGTTTCTTAACCAAACAAAAGAGAAATAATAGAAACTGAAATAAAAAAACTTTATCATTAACTGAAAAAATTAATATAAAGCTTACCTTACTGAAAAAAAAATTAGATATGACAAGCTATTTCCAGCGAAGTCCACCAAATCTTAATGTTTCTCGCTCATCTACACATTCATAAACTATGTCCCATTCCCTGCCTCACCCCCTCACTTCTTTTCCTATAAACAACCATCAAAGTTAACTAATGTCATTACTGCGCAGAAGAGCAATCTCTCTGCCGCATCTATTAAAAACATTCTAGTCAATAATTTACACCCTATCGCAATCAAAATAAAAGTAAAACCTAAAAGAGTTTAAAATGCAGACTATTAAAGTTGAAAGCCGCTGAAGAAAGTTTCTGGGGTGATCAAGACGAACTTGATTGTTGCAATTTTTGTTGGTTTTAGAATAAATTATGAAAACAGAACATTAAGTTATTTTTACATTAAAACATCGTGAATTCGATAAAACTCGAAAGATGATTCACACTTCATTAATTATGAAATTACCTTCCAATTTTAATACCTTTTATAAATGAGCAAAATCACAAATTTATTAGCTACTGCAATTGGTAAATAAGCTTTCTTCAAAATATAAACAACAGACTCGTGAATTGGTGATGCTTGCGGGCCTGTTGTGATAGTGAAAGCCTATCTTTGGTACTTGCGCTAATGACGTGACTCACTCATGGCGCAGTTGAGTGCCCAGTCTCGGATGGCGAGATAACTGCTCATTATTTCCCACATAAAATGAGGCTCATTGGAGCTGTTTTCTACTGCAGATGGGGTAGAGCAACACACTCAATTAAGAAAATTTATATTTTCTCTAAGCGGCAGTTTTTTAGTTTTTGCTGAACTGCCAAATCTATAGACGTCAGCCCTAATTTTTTGGGCACCTGGCACCCAGTATTTGTTAAGCATTGGCATAGAAAACTAGACCATCTTCACATGGAAGCAGTACAGAAAATTAATATGAACTGTGACATGTTAAACAACTCCGAAGCAGATAAGAATTCCATAGACCGAAGCATTGGACTGTATGCAATCTGTGTTCTGGGAAATGTGAAAAAGACCATATTTCCTACAAAATAAGCCGAATGAGCCTCAAAACTATTAGAAATTATTCATTCAGGTATCATTGGACCTATTACACCTGTTTCAAAAGGAAGGTCAAATTATTTAATGATTTTTGTAGATAATTTTTCTCGATACACTGTTGTAAAGTCAATGAAGTCGAAATATAGTTTTGGAAATATTTGATGAATATAGAAAAAAGTAGAGAACTTTCAGTAGAACCGAATTCAAAACTTTACGTAGTGATAATGGCGAGGGGTACAACAGTCAGTTATTTGATGATTACTTGAAAGAACATGGTATTTTTCATCAACTGAATGTGCCAAGAACAGCACAGCAGAATGGTGTTGCCGAGACAGTAAACAAAACTATTTGACATGACATGTCTGTTAATACAATCAGGTGTGCCAAATTATCTTTGGGCTGATACGGTGAATACTGCTTTCTATCTTGGAAATAGATGTTCATCTACAGAATTAAATGGTAACATACCAGAAGATGTTTGAACTGGTAAGAAATCGAATATTGATCATCTTAGAGTATTTGGCTGCAGAGTTACTGTCTAAATTGGATGATACACAAATAAAAGGAAAACTAGCTTCCCAAGCAGACCAATGCATAATGATCAGATATGTTAGAAGGAGTTAAAGCATACAAGCTTTGGAACTTCGAGAAGACCAAATTCTTTATCAGCAGAATTGTACTGTTTGAAGAAAATATTTTTCCTTTCTAGGAAAAGCTGCCCATTTTGGACATTGATCCAAAGGAAGATTTTACAGTCCATATATATGGCAGAAACATTCCAGACCCACCTCAGGACATAAACTTATTAGACAATAACACTACGACATCACATGAATGAGATAACAGAGACAATGAAGTAGTTCATGTAGCAAACATTCTAGATTTTGGTCACTAAAATAGTCTTACACAACACAACCTGAAATATTTTGAAAACGTTTCAACAGGTTATGCTGAAACCACATTGGTCACACTCATGCTATAATGTGCATCAATATATTTAAGTACACTATATTGTGCTTAAATCATTACATTAGGAAAAATCGTCACTTTGGTGCATTTTTTAATATAATTAGAATTTTTCCCATTAAACAATCTTATTACTCAAATGTTTTGCTGTAGTTTAACACATTAAAATCCGGCTTGGCAAACAAACGGCAAGTATCTCTAAGCCGTAAGGCAAGCCACCCAGCCTGGGCTGTGGAGTACTTCCTTTATAATATATAATTAGAAATATATTCATCATTATTACAGAAATTGTTACATTGTCGCTAACATTCCAAAGTGCTACTGTAGTTTTCACTTCTATCAATACTTAAATTTTCTGTACTCAGTTTATTATTTCCAAATTTGCGAAGAACTTTGATATGCATTTACAATCATTTCTGTCATTTAGAAGCTATGTTCAAGTTAAAATTTTTCAAAGCATTTTCATTGTACTTTCATTGTAAGTAAGAAATCACTGCCTAGGATTCTTCAAATTATTTCAAAAATGTTCTTATCCAATATGATTTTTAAACTAAATTCATGGAACATTAATAAAACTGCAAAGAACATCATGATCCAGCTGTGATTCGAATCATTAATCTTCCTTTGGCCATCCGATACGCTTCATCCATTGAGCTACTGAGAATGATTATATTTCCTATATTTGAAGCAGACACTGCATTCAGATCGAGCTGCAATTCCAGATCTGTACAACTTCCTCATTCCTCTGCGTCTCCCCCCCCCCTTTATTTTAATACAGGACAGCAAACTGTTCATGATAAGTCATGTGAATTAAAAATCACAACCAAGGAGTCCTAGGATAAATCAAAATTTGGTATTTTTTAGGCTTTAGTGAAGGACTGCATCTTACCAACAGGGTTCATTTACTCGGACATCATTGTGGAAAAGCTTCCCAGCAGAATTCGGACTACAAATTGACCTGCTGATAATAGTTGTGTATAAACTATGTACACACTAAATTCTTAATATTAAGTGTTTCAGCTTAAACAAAATATGCAATATCTCAATAATATTTCAGGGTAGCGTCTTGTGTACACAAGGCAATGACATGACTCAGCAAGAAGGGAGGTAGATTTTAATTTTATAAACAAAAAATACTATTTATGAAATAATTCTGCAATTCAAAGAGTATGTCCCTCTGCGAAAGATTCTGACACAAATGTTGCAACTGATCAGCTAATACAGTGGTATTCCAAGAAGGCTGAAACTGCCATCCCAGCATGTTCTAGACATGTTCTATTGGTGATAAGAGAACTATGCATGACTATGGGAGGATATTGAAGTTCGAAGACATTGTTGAGAAAGTCGTGCAGTATGTGGTCGAGCATTGTCTTGTTGGTAAATGGAACCTGGATGGTGTGACAGCATAGGTAAAGCAATCTGCTGCAGAATGTCATCAATACACAAGTGAGCCATCAGATTAGTTCGCAGCACAACTAGAGGAGATCGGCTATCTCAGAAGTTGGCTACTCAGACTCACACCACATGTGATATGGCCAGATTAACCCTGTAATGGCTCCACATACTGGACATGCTCACAAACTTTACTCTGATATTTTCTACTCACTAAGGTAACCTCCTTGCTGGTTAGTGAACTTGTTTGACAGTTGGCGGAAATCATTAGCTTTGTTAGCACACCTCATTGGCTTTTTTGGCAGAACTCATTGGAGATGTATTTAGCATTTTGGCTTGCAATTTCAAGCTTCTGATAAGGTTGTTATAAAGAAAATATCGCCGAGAAAGAGTGATCAGAATACTGTTTATGTTGTAAAAAAGTAATTTTTTTGTATAAAAAATCTTATTAATTTACTTTAATGCAGATTAATATTTAATCTGTAGGATAAAATGAGTAACAGTGGATACTCATAAATAAATCTTATTTGTTAATGCTTGGCTAGATAACAATTTTTTTTATCATGTATGTCATTATCCGTTATGTTATTAGTTTCTGAACCTGGGGTAATGCTTAAATACACATGAAAATATGTACAAGAATGTGAACAAGATAAGTTTATTTTCTTTATTTCAATTTTGAAACCTAAGTTTATGAGTGTACTTTAAAAACAAACTTCATTCATCACAAGCTAGTTAATAATGGCTAGATGATTTTGAAATTTTTTTTTTATTGGAAATTCATGAGCTGCCCACATCAGGCTCTTTGTTTTAATGGAATAAAGTTTTAATCAATACTGCCAAAGGATGTCATAGCAAAATATGATTTAATAAATCAATATTATAATGATATACAGGGTGTCCCAAAAAGATTGAATCGTGCTTTAATTCTTTACTTGGTGATAAGTGGGCAATGCAAATTGCAAAAATGTTGAAATTAAGTTAGGAAATAAGACTACGTTAATGAAATAGTTCTCACATTAATTTTCAAAAAGTTACACTTGTTAAATTTTTAGACGACCTCCTTAGACAAATTTGGTCAATCAGAAATTTTTTATTTTTAATGCAACAAGATCATTAAAAAAAAAAAACCCCTCATATCTGTATCTTTAAAATCAACTGAATTATGATAAAGGAAAAAATCTGACTTATGCCACTTTTCCCGTACCATGTGAAAGGCTGTTTCCAAGGGCGGATCCAGTAGGAGGGCGTAAGGGGCGCGCGCCCTCCCCGAGAATAGGATTTCAAGGCAGATAAAAATAAAAATATAAAATTATTAGAAAATAAAAATATAGGAAATAAATAAAAATTAATACAGGAATGTTTAAATTATGCTTAAAAAATCCGACAACACAATCTAAAGTAGAAAATATAAGCTGAATTCAAGGAAGTAACTATAAATTAAAAAAGAAAGAGGAGGTCGTGACTTGGTCACAGCACAGTAGGTGTTATCTATTTTCACAAATGAAATACATTTGGTCGAATAATGAAAATAAATTCAGAAACATTTTATGATAGCCTAACGATGTGTTCACACAGAGCCCAATGTCTCTTTCAGGCATACCTCCGGGGTACGAAGCCCCAGGAGACAGGCATTGCCCCCTTGCGACATTTTATGTTAACCTAGTTTCTATTTATGTGACACAGCTCTTTGATATATGCATACTGGACAAATAGAAAACTCCCCCCCCCATAAAATTTCATTCGCCCCCACCCCGGCCAAAAAGTCCTGAAAGAAATACTTGACAAGACTTTCCTCAAATTTTCTAAGATAGTATGGTAGGTGTGCTTTCAGAGCGGTAATAGCTAATCGAGTTGAGCAAGCTAATGAAAAAGTAAAATTTTATTGAATTATGCCTTATTTTTCAATATTTTGTAATTGGAACGAACTTTGTGAAAAAGTTAAATATAGTAGGAAAATAAGAGGTTTTCGGAGTTTAATGAATGAAAAGGAAATTACCGTGAACAGGAAACTGAAACTCACAGACTATAGTACTGACACCAGCGTACATTGCAGATTCTGTATCTTTCCAGTGCAATAAGAATTTCTATCTTATAATGTTTGTAATCGTGCAAATTCGACCCTTTTAATTGGAAAGAGGCCTTTTTAATTGGTCGTTGATACCAAGCAGTTGTGATTCTGGGAATGCCTTTATCAATAATTCCTCAAACGTGTGTACTCGAGACATCGCAGCATAAGTAAAGTCAAGGGAAAATTGGGGTTTGTCAATTTCTACAACGCACTGATGACGGATCTTGGGTTATATCTTGACTTCGGAGAGTTGCATATGCGAGATTGCATATGATATAATACACTGTTTTAGAGTTATGCCTTGACTTAGGTGGGCGTTGATTGCATATGCGAGAATATGCAATAGAATGTGAGAATATGCAATGCACATCGTACGGAAATAATGGAAAACTATGGAACAGACACAATTTTTAACCAAAATCAGAAATAGAGGCATCAAATTAGAGAGAATTTTAAGGGGCACTAGTTTAATGATTTGTCTCTGTGACTGCAGCGGAGACGATGAGACCTGGTTGAAGGGAGTAGAAGCAAAATTATTACTTGAAAGTGACTAATATGGTTTCATTTGTATTTATACGAACTAACTTCAAAGAAAATTTCATCACAATCGTTAAAGTCGTTTTTGAGGAAAATTTTTTCGTTTTTCATACTTTTCACACTATTTTCTAGTTTTTTATACTATTTTCGATTTCTATAGCTAAAAACCTAGTCCGCGTTAGTTGTGATCCCTGTGCAAAATTTTAGTTATGACCACTATGCAATTATTTTAAGCTTTTTAAAGCCAGATGTTCTTAAGGAAAACGGTGACAAAAATGGCATTTGGGCGGATCCTAAAGAGCTTTGTTATACTCAGCCCAATAATCTTTTTGGATTTTCATACTTTTTTAAAGAGTCGCAATTAACGGTGTATTCTTAAAGCTATATGTTCAGCAGATATAATTTTGAATATCTTCCCCGTAATTAAAGTGCTTTTAGCTATTAATGCTGTTTTGACTTCATGTCGTTTGAAACTCTGAAAGGTATGTAAATCACTATTTAGTATAGATTAATTTTGTTTACCTTTTGTATGTACTGTTTGTGCGTGCACATGTGCTTCTTCTCAAATAAGTAATTCAAACAACAATGGTTTCAATTTTTAACATTTGCCAGTATATGCATACGGAACAACAGTTTGGCAAGTGAGCTGATAAAATAGGAACTGCTTAAATATCATTGGAATGATGATTTGGCTTACAAGTATCCTTCATTTATTAACCAAAACGTGGTCGGAAAGAACAAAGGAAAGTTCAAGCAGTGCGTTTCGAAAAATAACATTGACTTGTGTTTTTGCCTTTAAAACAACAATATTTCTGCATGTTTGTGGGTACAAGTGCTATAAGCCGGCCTTTGCATGCCGACTTGAAAGCATGGGCTTCGCTAAGATTACAATGAACGAGAGCTACCCACCTGATTTCAGTTTTTAGAAATCTCAGGTGCGGTGCTTCGAAAATTGTAAGGTAACAATTATAAAGGTGCTCCCTGGAATTTTGGCGCAAAATCTAGGTTGAGTTACATGTCGGAAATGTCGCTAGAAACGTTTTGAACATAGAGGGATTTATCTCTGCTCCATTGAACTGTAGTTTCTACAGAAGAAGAATTGCTTGGATGCACACGAAGCCACTATAAAAATCCAGCAAACGGTCAAAATGCTAAGGGAGAAGCATACCTACCCTAAGAAGTTCTATACTAAATTAGTGATGGAGAAGAAAAGCGGGAGTTGGGAGTCGAACTAACTATCCCAAGACCAGTTGGTAGACAGCAGCAACAAGTTAAAAATTTAGTTGAAGGAGATTCCTCATCAACAGCGCACTGGAAGTGGACTGTTTGCATTCTTTGCTCAAATATATCCTATGATTTTGAGAAAATTTTCGCTCGCCAAAGGATTTCAAATCATTTAACAAATGCCTGCGGATGTTAAATCATACTTCAGAAGGATCATCAAAGCACCATGCCATCTCATGGCACTAAACGATTCAGATCAAGACATCCTACAACAAATTGTTTCAGAAGTAAAACTCCTTTGTCAGAGGCCAAACTTCAGGAAGTCTTTTTCGCTCGGCGTATTGGAAAAATTGAGGGAAGATGGCGATATTTACCCGCACCTTATTAAAGCGTACAAGACCGCACTTCGGATGTCAATTGTCACAGCAGAGTGAGGTTTATTTACTTTGCGAGGACATAAAACTTGGTTGAGATCTCAAATAGCCGAAGACCGGTTGACAGGACTCGTTTTGGTGAATGATCATCCCCATATTTGAGTTGATGTAGAGGCCATAATAAATTAATTTGCCACAAAGGAAATTATATTTTATAAATACTCATGGCTGAGATATGAAAAAATAAAGATATTAAAAGTTGTATGAGATATAAAATGATGGAAATAAAATTATATTAAGATATGAAAAATGATGATTAAAATATATATCTATGAATGTGTTTGGGTTTTTCTTCGATTTCTCAATGTTTTGCGAGTTCATTCAAGGGCATACCAAATCACGACCACAAATTTAACAAAATAAGTGTGAATTACCTTTCTAGCTATGCGCCCCACCCGACAAAAATTTCTGGATCCGCCCCTGGCTGTTTCATCAGTGAAAATAGGTAATATAAACAAATTGATGGTGGAAATTGTTTAGATCAAAAATACGTTAATGTATGTCAAAATTTTTTATCACAAATGCATCTAAATAAAGTATTACACAGACAGAGATCATATAAAGCAGTGGTACTCACTACGCGGTTGGGGCACATAATTAAAATATGCATACATTGATAGAAAATCACTGATATAAAGGGACAAATTTCGTTACAAATACTAGAAATTCAATTCACAAAATGCAATTCACAAAGCATTCTCAAAATGTTTTCCTTCAACTCCAATACATAACTGAGCTCTTCTAATAATGCTTCTGTAAATATTTATAGTTCTTCACCCTAATATTGTTGCAAGCATCAATTATCTTTTGTTTAAGGTCAATTGCATTTAGTGGGCGAGTATTATAAACTAGTGTTCGAAGGTTTGCTGGAAGTGTTCGAAGAACCCATAAGTAAAAATCGAGAGGGGTTAAATCAGGGTATCTGGAGGGCCATTCTGTGACTCCTTTCAAACCAATCCACTGTTTATCAAAGTTTTCTTTGAGCCAGTTTGTCACAATTACAGCCTGGTGTGCAGGTGCACCATCTTGTTGATAATACATATTTTTTAGAAGCGATAATGTTGTCTCCATAAAATCCATTGCAGTATCGTTTGAAATAAGCTGCATGCATTTTTCAGCTGTAAGAGTCCCTTCATAAAATATAGGACCAATCAGTTTTCCATTCCAAATTTTGCACTATACAGACACAGAAAACTTTCTCTGGTGATGTATTTCGCGGACAAAAAAATGGTTTCGTATTATCCCAATAATGATCGTTGTGAGTATTGATTGCTCCATCTTCTGTAAACAAACATTTATCAGTCCACAGAATGTTCTTAACAAAGTTCAAATTGATGTCGTGTTGGATTAACAACCAGTTGCAGAATGCTACACGCCGGTCAAAATCGGAGGAATGAAGTGATGAATACAAAATGGGATGCCAATAGTATTTTCCAAGTGTTCTAGCAATTGACATCCTAGGTAGCCCCAAAGTTTCGCTTGCTTTTTGAATGCTTGTTCATGGGTTGAAAGAAAAATATGCGATGATGTCAGTTTCTTGGTCCTCCGTGTATAAACGATTTCTTCCAGGGCCAGGTCTTGGATGAAATGAACTAGTAGTTCTTACTCTCCTCATCATTCGATAAATAAATGTATGTGAAATTTCAGGCAAGTTTAGATATCGCCATCCAAAATCCCGAGCAGTGTTTGCAGTATTTTCATTACACAGAGCATAAATTATTGTTAATTCGAAAAGCTCGTTATTTGTTAAAAATACCATAATGCACAACCAGTTATGTGTTCTTAATTCGTCAATTCAGAACTAAACATGCAGATGATTCACTAAATGATTTCTAATCTTCTTTATTTTGGTATAATATTAAAAAAAAGTTTAGTTGTATTGAATAGAAATATACTGGGAATAAATACATAAATTAAAAAATAAATCGTCTGCATTTCATTCTTCAGTTTTTTTAAATTATTTTACTATAAACATTTGAAATGGCTAAATTAGAGTTAAAGGAAAGAAAAAATCGTCTGTGAGTTCTATTCTTCGTTTTGAAAAATTATGTTAAATTTCAAAATCAAATACATACTTGCATTTACTTATTTATTTTAATTGTTTCAAATAAAAAATGGCATGTTTTAATGTGAAAAGTACTTAAGAATCCTTGATTGCATCGTGAGCATATTCAGAATTCGCAAAACTGTCTCCTATGTATTATCATCCAGTTTTATCTTTTTTGTGATATGTCACAAATTTATATTTCTAATTTTATATATGGTTCCCATTCACAATGTTCAATTTTCAATTAAATATAACTTGCTCAATTTTAAAGATACAGATATGTGGGTTTTCTGTATGATCTTGTTGCATTAAAAATAAAAATTTTCTGATTGACCCAATTTGTCTAAGGGGGTCGTATAAAAATTAAAAAAGTGTAACTTTTTGAAAATTAATGGGAGGACTATTTCATTAACGTAGTTATGAAATTACTACCTTATTTACTACTTACTTTCAACTACCTTATTTACTACCTTACTTTCAACATTTTTGCAATTTACATTGCTCACTTATCTCCAACAGGTAAAGAATTAAAGCACGTTTCAATCTTTTTGGGACACCCTGTATATATGTCATTATTTGGTTGTTCTGCTTTCTGCATTTTAAAATAATGAATTTTGGAATGCTATAATGGAATCTTTTTAATTAAAAATTTTAAAACTAAGAAAATATTTTGAGCCAAGATATGATACAACAAAATTTTTTGCTTTCCTAGAATGAAAGCTAACAGTGATAGCTGGGTGATAAGAAATTTGTGAAATACGTAATAAATGACATATATTTGAGGTTATTTTAAATTTTAAACATTTTAAAATTTAAATTATAGATAAGTACACAAAACTGTTCTGAATTTTAAAATATTTAAAAAATTGAACAAAGTTTTGAAAACTAAATATTTAAACTTTGGAAAAGTAAACATATGTATTTTAAATTTTTTAATTATTTGATGTTTCAAAATTTAAATTAGTTAAAAGTAAAAACCAAATACAGTGATTCACAGTCTCGATTCGGAAAGCAAGTGATCTTGACCGAGGCCCTTTTAACAAATAACAATTTAAGGAATATAAAAATAGATGCTATGTGCAAAACATTTTCTGACAAAGATATGCAGAAAGCAAAAATATAACACTTCATCAAAAAGATAATTGTTAGATCAAGGCATTGTTATTTTACTAAAGGTTAAGTGTGGGAAAAGGTTGTTAAAAAATGCAAATTCAACTAAAATTCAAATTTGAATATTCAACTTTAATTTAATAGGCATCATGTTCCCATAATAGATACCAACATCCATCCATTTATTTACACATTTTTTGCACTTTTCAACATGGAATAGTCAATATCAGGAATGAGAACAAAAACAATTTTGTGAACCCCTGGTGACTGACAAAGTCAATCAGACCATTCAACTAGTTTCAACATTTAAGAAGATTGAGCTCAGACTGCAATGGCCAAGTTCATAGTATTATAACTTTCTTATAGAAGGTGTTAACAAAAGCTTATGGAATTAGGCTTCCATTGCAAATACCCACATCCCTGTAGCAGTTTTGTGCTTCTCATTGTTCTTCAGCACGGAATAGCCAATACCTGCTATGGCTGCAAGTTATCATACTATGTGCTGAAATTTTACACCAGCCACCCAAACTGCTGTAAACCTTTGGGTCAGTCAGGTGGTCTGGGTTTTCGACACTTCTATGGTGCCACTCAAACAGCTGCTACAAACCCTTTGGGTTAGTCGAGTGGTCTGGGTTTGCAACACTTCTATGGTGACTAACTGTCAGATCACTTACTATCGCTTACTATCAGATTTAACTATCAGAACTTTTTCAATATTCAAGACAAGTCAGTCCAGGCTGCAACAGTCAAGTTCATAGTCACATAACTCACTTATAGGGGTACTACCAAATTCTCAATACAGATGCGTTCCTGGACTGGAACAGATTTATTAGTACTCTTCAGCATAGAATAGAATAGTCAGTGTCTGCAATTGCAGCAATATATATATATATATATATATGAATGAAAGTAGAAAAGAACGGGAGTGACCATATGAATTACATAAGAATGGTAGGGGTGGATTGCGACACCCCTTTCCCGCTTAAAGCAGCTTTTACAACCCGGGTAACGCTCACGGAACCAACATAATTCCATGGTCAGCCTCCCAAATGTGCGAAAATAAAAGCACCAGAACAGACTCAGAACCAAAGAAGTAAACGAATCCATGAAGAAGAAACTTGGCCTATAGTATCAAGCTTAAATATCTACAGAAAATATGGAATTACATAATACATTTCAACTTAAAAGAAAGCAATTGCCAAAATGAAGAAGCAAGTACTAATATTGATATCCTATTGGATTTAATCAAACTCAGAGCCAGAATTTTTAATTTAACACTTACAAAAAGTGAAATTATAAAACAATCTAAAGAATTTTTTATTACAACCTTCAAGAACAAACTGTATGAGAACATTCCATTCCATTCTATTTTAAATCATATTAACGTATGTCTTCCTTTGTCCAATATAAAAATCATGATCAATTATAGATTCGTCAAAACCAACGGAAGGAAATTTTTCAATTATAACAAAATTTGTCAAGATGTTGCATCAAATAATGTAGATTCTTGTAATTGTCATGAGAATATTCATAGTGACACTCATCATAAGCATATAATCTCCGGAAATCTAGATTTTATCAAAGACAAAAGACTTAAAAACCTGCTTCAACTCGGTACAAAGTACCGTATACAAGAATTTAAAAATGTATACGAAGAATTTTATAATGATCTCGACATCTTCATTTATAGATTGGCGGTAAAACATAGTTTACCAATACAAGCATTTAATGAGTGGAAATATAAATTTTACAAAGCGTTTTGTCACTACTACCCGCAGCACTGCAAAAACAATAGAGAAATTAAAGTTCCATCCTCGTTCAAGCAAATTAAAGAAGAATATGTATTAACATATACCGATAAAATAGTATCAAATTATGCCTTCACTTGTAAAAAGTTCTACGTGGATACACTAAACCAAAGTTACAGGGACAGTGAAATGTATGCTTTAATACCCAGTAACGCATTGATACTGACTAAAAGAATAGAGGCACTTTACAAAAGAATAGGAATTGATATTAAAACAATAAAATACCCATATTTGGTCCTGATCCCCAAATTACACAAAATACCTGTCAAGTTTCGAACTGTGACGGTGGGATGTGGTTCATATTTGGAAATAGCAAACAAAAAACTTTTGGATTTACTCATAATAGTTATGCATGATATTAAAAGACATAACTCTATTATGATAAAAAACGGACAGGAACTGATAAACCGACTAAAGTTTTGTCATAACGATATCAACTTTAGGAGTTACGACTTTCGTGATCTTTTTAACAATATTGATTTGGATAATTTACAATTGATTCTGAAAGATCTACATGAAGAATACGATCTAAAGCAATTTATAACTTATAGAAGATACATGGACTTGGTAGAATTGGTATTAAAGGAAAACATACTACACGACGGAAGCAATTTTTACAAACAAATCAAGGGCATACCTATGGGAGGGAGTTGCTCGTCAATACTAGCAGATATATATCTATCTAAATACGAAAGAGGCACTCATATCCTATCGGAAATGCCCTACTTCCGTTATGTCGATGATGTGATAATTGGGGGCTATGAAAACACCCCATGTTTTGACTTTTCATTCTACCCAAGCGAATTGGACCTTATTGAAAATCCAGCGTGTGAGGACGGATCGGTAAAATTCTTGGATTTAGCTATCAAAAAACACAAGAAATATGGAATATACACAGTGTTACACGACAAAAGAGATTCATATAGGATCAAGGTAAATCATATTATCGATTGGAATTCAAACCTTGCAAAGTATGTCTTCAGAAATATAATGATTGGACATTTTAGAAGAAACCAAAATTATAATACTTTTAGGAAAGACTGCATTTGCAAATGTAAAAAATTTGCAAATGAAGCTATAAAAAGAAATTATCCAGTCAATTTTGTACAACATTATTACAAATCCTTTTTTAAAGAAAATTTGTAATCTGATTGTTGATATAGAGATTTAATATTCATGACTGCGTAACTATTATCCTGATATTTCTCTGCGCATGAGCAACTTTACTTATATAAAGAGACGTTCCATCGGGTTGGACTAGCGGATGTTTCTTCTTCATGGATTCGTTTACTTCTTTGGTTCTGAGTCTGTTCTGGTGCTTTTATTTTCGCACATTTGGGAGGCTGACCATGGAATTATGTTGGTTCCGTGAGCGTTACCCGGGTTGTAAAAGCTGCTTTAAGCGGGAAAGGGGTGTCGCAATCCACCCCTACCATTCTTATGTAATTCATATGGTCACTCCCGTTCTTTTCTACTTTCATTCATGTATTCTACTAGGGAATTTGAGCAGCATTTGCGCCTCCTCCTTTGTAGTGAATAGTTCTTTAATTTCAGGCTTATTTGGGATATATCCTATTTTGTCTCACTTTATCGTAATAGTATATATATATATATATATATAAAAAATTAGTCAGTCCTGCTATGCAGTGGCCAAGTTTATATTCACAAGAGCAGTCTATTATAGAGGGTATTTCCGAAATTAGGATCGTATTCTAATTGCAGATAACATTTGTTAATCAGTTTCATGCTTTACATGCGCTAATCAGCATAGAATATTCAATACCTGAAATGGCAACAAGAAACTTGCTATGTGCCACAATTTGTAAAACTTTATGGATACCGAAAAATTTCAGTTCTACCATACTGCTGGCATCAACTAGGTTTCAACAAGTAAGTTCATACCAACAAAATGTGCCTATAGGGGGCATTTCATTAAAAAAAGTTTCATTTATTTTTAATTAATTTAAAATATAAACAATTTTTTTGTTTGTATAGTTTAAATTGAAAGAATTGTTCAGTTTCTATTATTTAAGTGTTAAGATGCTTTTGTTTCCTTTTCAATTTTTGCTGCCAAAATATATTTTTATATCTTGTATTCAATATATATTTACATTTTTAAATTTTTATAAATAAACAAAGTTTAAAACAATATTTTAGTTTCTACAGTTCAAATGAGAAATAATGTTTAACTTCTATCATTTAAAATTGCTTTCTTTTCTTAACACATTTTAAATGTCAAAATTTTTTTTTTTGAAATTGAACTATAAATTTTGTTTTGAAATTTGGTTAGCTGCCAGATAGTAGAAGTAGAATATTCCAAAATTAAATTATTAGTCGGTAAATTAATCTATATAAATAAAATTGAAAATCTGTCCTATATCTGAGTCTATTTGTCCCATCATCATGGGAGAATGGCTGAACCGAATTTGATGAAATTTTGTGAGTAGCCTGGAAATAGCCTCAATTAAAATTTAGACCATATTTTGAGTTTCTATGATCAGTGGTTCTCAAGATATTAGTAAAAAACGAAACTTTCGTTTGTCTCATTATCACGAGATAACGGCTGAACCGAATTTAGTGAAATTTTGTGGATAGCCTTGAAATAGCTCCCCATAATTTTTGTCCAAGTTTCGGGTTTCTAACACCAGGGGTTGTCGCCATATTAATGAAAAATGAAACTTTTTCCTAGGAGTTCTACTCTCTAACTCCGTGGTTTATCCAAATGGAAGGGATGAAAGTCGTTTGTTTGAAATGTCAGAGTGAATTAAAACTTTATATCTGAGTTTGGTGAAGGATTTTTGTGCTAATTAGTCCTTATCTGAAAGCATAAATTGTTTGAAACATGAATTTAAATAGAAAATCTAACTCCACGGTTTATTTTTCACAAGCTTTTACTCAACAATGAAAAGTATAAAGAAATCAAAATGGTTATTTAATTTCTCATTTTATAAGGAAAATTCTATCTTATATCATGTTGCTCAGCAATGCAATTAAATTAAATGTGTTTGTTAATATTTATTATTATTTTTCTATTTGAATAATAAATAAATTGATGTAAAAATATATTTTATAAATGAATGGTTTGATTTTTCTTTTAAATATATTAATTGCAGACTGCGTATATCACTTTAATTTATTTTGGCAAAGAGTTTTTAAGCTTATATATTGTGTTTAGATAAAGCTAATAAGCTCATTGTATTTACCCAATAAATTCATTTAGCCGATTGTTGAAATAGAAAAGAGTAGAATGGTTATATCTTCTAATACAATTTTAGTGTTTTCATGTAGTATATACAAATGGGATCAGGATATTTTATTCTACAGATCTGCAAATTCAGAGCTACGAATTTCGCAGAATATTGCTAACTCAGCAACTTCTCTTAAACATTGTCAAATTGACGGAAATGTCGCCAAATTGATAAAAGCGACACAAATTAATGAAATTAAATTTGTTTTTTTAGAAGATAGTACTGAAATGATGTTTAAGTAGAATTTGTCTGTCAGTTCAGTCCATCCATCCTACTTGGTAACACATTTAGCGAATTTGTAAAATATCACCAAATTGATAAAAATGTTTGTAAATTCATAAAAATATCATGAAATTGATAAAATTGCTCTTAATAAATGAAATTAATTGTGTTTTGTTAGGGGATAGTATTGTGATGATGTTTCATCAATTTGTTACCAAATGGGACTGTCAGTTCTACAGTCCCACTTGGCGATAAATTTGGCGATTTTTTAAATTATTGCTAAATTGACGAAAATGCGCCAAACAATCTATGGAGATAGAATTATTCAGACAATATAATTTCCGTCAATTCATTTGAAGCAAATGATATCATGTCATTTAGCAACGGATGTAAATCCAATGTGTTTATGCGGCATATGATTTTTATTAAATCTTTTTCAATTTGAATAAAAGATATATATATATATATATAAAATAAATTTCATTGAGATTGCATATTTGACTGGATAATATCAATTATGGTCTTCAGGTTTAACATTATTAATATTGATATTTTCGGGACCTGTTGATTCAGGGATTATTGATATTTTCAAGTTAATATGCCATAGTTTTATTATGTCAGAAATTGTTGAAAGTCATATATAGTACTTTGTACGAGTAATCTTCTACAAATGCACGGGTATATCATCTAATCTACGAGAATATAAGTAATACAGGTATATTGGCATATATTTTGATATTGGCATATATTGGAATCAATTACGACCTTCTGGTATAAAGATTATGGGGATTATTGATATTTTCAATTTATTACGGCATCTGTTTTATTTTGGCAAATATTTTTTAGATTCATATTGTAATATGGGTAATCTTCTACTAAGACACAGGCATATTTTATAATTTGCAACAATATAAGTGGTGCAGGGATATATATATATATTCCCATATAATTTTAGTGCTTTCATTCTGGCATATATTGGAATCAATTGCAGGTTTATTGATAGTTTCAATTTATACATGTAATCTACTAATACAGGTTATATCTTCTAATATTCGAGTATATAAGTAGTACAGGCCCCATACAATTTTACCGCTTTTATTTTGTATATATTGATTCAATTTCATATTTTTTGTATATTTGCTTTCAAAAGGAGCCAGGATGTTTTATTCTTCAGATCTGTCTGTGAAGATAATTTTGCACAGTGAGAACAGATATTCTTAAACTTCTCTTTAGGAGCTATAAATTTAATATTTTAACAGAATTTGCACATGATTGTCTGTGAAGATAATTTTGCACAGTGAGAACAGATATTCATAAACTTCTCTTTAGGAGCTATAAATTTAATATTTTAACAGAATTTGCATATGATTGTGAATTATAAGTTTCTGTATATTACATACTCCGGTGAAGAACAGGTATGCTGCTAGTAATAAATAAAACTATTAGTTAAATAATAAAATTATTAGTTCTATATTTTGGGGGGGGGGGGGGGGAGGGGCGTACTAGATTTAATAATATTTGAATTATCTATCAAACACACAACTGGCATGTAACAAATAAAAAAAACAGTTTAAAAAAAAATATTTCATCAAAAAATATAAACATGATAGCCACTTACACAAGTTGTGGACCCCTTATAAACCTTTATGATGTCCCCCCCCCCCCCCCTCTCTCCATATTTGATGTTACTCTTTTCGTAAATTTTCCAGTTTTCCATAAAAAAAATTATTGGGGGCCTGGGACCTTTCTAGAGCCCGTACCCATGCACACTCGAGTGGTATCTTCCCAATGGGTGGACTGGCTTTAAAATGTTGATTTTTTGGGGGGAGGGGGCGTGCTAAATTCAATAATATTTGAATAATCTTGCGAACTCACAACTGGTATTTAGCAAATAAAAAAAGTCAATTTAATAAAAATAATTTATCTAAAAGTATAAAGATGAGAGCCACCCATACAAATTGTAGACCTCCTACAAACTTTTATTATTCCCCCCCCCCCTCCATGTTTGATTATTCACTTCTCATTAAAAAAAAATTATTGGGTGCCCGGATGCTTTCTAGAGCCTTTCCCCAACACACTCGAGTGGTGCATGTCCTAAGGGTGGCCCTATAACATAACATTCTTTTCTAGAAATGTTTAATTAAAAATTACAGAAACACAAACTTTTTTTTAAATATATAAAGAAAGGTGGAATCAATTATTAATTGGGCTAATTTTTATTAAAATAATATACCATTACTAAATAAAACATGATTAACCAAGCTATGAAATACTAAGCGCAAGTAACAACCCCATACATTCAATGGAAATGTTGTTATTGCGAAATCACTTACAACAGTGGGGTTACTAGGGAAGGAGGTTTAGCATTATATGCAAAATTTTGTGACAAGCAACACGAGAATATTTAGCAATAAAATGCCAATTCTTTCTACCCCACCCTTCCATGCAAACTTTCTCAAAAGATTTTCAAGTTCGTGCGTGTGCCCAGTATGTGGAGCCATTACATGGTTGATCCGTTCTTACATGCGATGACTGTGGGCCACTCGACAACAAATGTGGAGTTGGAACACTGGCCAGTTCTCCTCCACACACGTATGTGACGGTCAATAGCATTGAGAGAGAAGCATGATCCGTCATTAACGAGAATATGACATTAAATATGTTATAAAAATAAATGCAATTTAATTGGGATATGTGGTGTAATTTATTGTTTTACAGGCTAAGTTTTTATGTATTTGAAATCACAATATTGAAAAGGTTCCTTATTAAAGGAAGCCCCCCAAAAGTGCTAAAGGCCCTGACCCTACTAATTGTAAAGGTAGGTCTGTGTTATTTTGAGAACCGTCGTCCATGCGTTATAGATTTTCACTATTTCAAAAAATATATAATTGAAACTATTCAAAATGATTAAGAAAAAGGAAGAAGTACTTTTACCAATAGAATACTTTTTACCAATCATGTAATATTTAGCAGATTAAAACAGTGATTTTTCATACTTTTTGTGTCACGGAACCTTTTGAAATTCGACTTGATGGCAGAATCCTAAGATGGGAAAAAGTTCATTGTACTCAAATTGATGCATTGACGTTTTACATATTTTTTTTTAATTAAGAAAAATTACACAAAACTATCACATTGTGAAACCCCTGAAATACTGTCGCAGAATACCGTGGGTTCCGCAAAACACACTTTGAAAAACACTATACTACGTAAAAGAAAGACCTACTGAAATTACATGTATTCATGTCCTAGTATATTTCAGTTTATGAATATAACTAATATTAGTTAAAACAGAATATCCAGGACTTCACAGAAAGGCAGTACTTATTTTGCTCATACTCACAGAACCCACCGAAGCAGGGTCGAGGGGGGGGGGCCTCAAAGCTGAGATCACACTCCCATTGCATGGAATACCAGCATCTGTGAATTGGTTTCACTCTTTATAGTGCTCTTCTGCTCAGAACAGTGCAAATAAAAAGCACGATTCAAAGTCGGTTCAAGGTATGTCTAAGGAGAAATGGGAGCTCAATAAAACTTATTTTGTTGTTATTTTCAACTGTTAGCAAATCATAAACAATGGTTAATAATGGAAACTTAGTCAGATTTTATTGTTTCCCCTAGGAAATATAAAAGGAGATTCGAGAAAAGAAAATAAAGGGGGGCATTTGTTATGCAAGGTCCATATATAGCCCTACAGTCAATGAGGCATACCTATCGTGAAAGTGGATAAAACGGGACAGTTATGTAACATGTTAGGGAAACTATTAAAACTTACACAAGCTGTAAATATCATATAAATATAAAATTGAATCATTATCCTGTGAATTGATTTGCCCTATTTCAATAGTAAGTATCATAAATACTGAATCTGTGTTTCTGAAATTCTTTTGCTGATTACTTAAAATTGCAGAACATAGTAACCTAGTGATCCCAAGTAAGTTGCTTGTTCAACCCAGACTGTCCGATCTACCCGAAGGTATAAGGTTTGGATGGCCGGGACAGTGCCACCCAAGTCAGACCGCAACCCACTTGGGATAATATCCATAGGGAACATACCCCCTTCCCCTACCACCAACTTTACTGAAGGACTTATGGACCCACATATTTAATGTATCTGGACTTTACGTGAAAACGGGGACAATTTGGACATAACCTGGAGTCGTCCAAGTGCATTATCACTTTGCTATCCCACTTGACTCAAAGTATGTACAATATTAGCATTCATCAGTCATATTTCTAGAGCTCTGAGTTATCCCCTATAACCCAATTTTTTGTCGCATGTGCTATTTGAAAGCCAATACACTAGAGCATGAGATGGCTGCAGGAATAAACAAATTCCAGTTTGTATTTATACAAATGGAATTTAAAATTTAAAATCTCAATTTAAAATGTTAATATTTTATTAAATATGTGTGTTTTGAAACAAATCCAAATGAATAATTTTATTGATCCAATCAGTCATAGAAAATTCGGAAAAAGTGTCTGTCCGAGATGTCACTGCACTAAAAACAGGACCTAATTTTTGATGGACTTCCGATGCCATGGCACTAGGCTCTTAAATTTTGGGCTATAAAGATGTGAATTAAAAATATATTTTACTCAATATGTTACTCAAAATCAGTAATGTGTAAGAAAATCTCTGCAAAATCATTATTTTTAAAAACATAATAGTGATTTTGAACAAAATTTACATCGCAATGATTTTCTACATTTATATGCTGAGTTATAACAATTTTTATTTAATTTAAACATTTACTTACTGTTGACATGCACCACATTTAACAAAAAATTGTAAGAGGGCACCAAAAAATCAACAAATAAGCCATGGAGCCTATCTTTTGTAAGTCGGTTTGTTTAAATTTAATCCTTCAAGCTGATCTTTAACTGAACATAGCACTCAAATAACTCTCATATTGCACCCAAATAACTCTCATATAGCACCCAAATAATCCTCATATAGCACCCAAATAATCCTCATATAGCACCCAAATAACCCTCATATAGCACCCAAATAACCCTCATATATCCAAAATAACCCTTTCTTCACCCACTTCAAATCTGAGCTAAACTTAACATCGAGAAATACGTTTTTCAGAAGTAGCAGTACAGTTTCAGAGAATTAGTACTGAATAAAGAATGTGCATAGTGAATCAATCAAATCCTTATCATTCTCCAACAATTTCCTCTGAATGAATATTCTTTTAAAAATATGACAAGGATGAATCTTTCGAAATGATCAAAAAGTAGGGAAGATGAAAAATTTGTTATATTAAAATATCGTAACATTGAAATTCCTGAATAGATTCCTTAGATGATATGGCCATGCAGAGCTAAGCTCTAATGCAGAACTGTCCAAATAGTGGTACACAAACATGGATAATGTTTAGATAACATATTTAAAATTAATTAAATTACAAAAATTTATTTCAAAATGAACAATTATTAATACTTTATGAAATATGTAACTGTATAAAATGTGATGCATAGATATTACTGAAATGATTTTCAACGGCAGCAAAAGTATTTGGATTGAAACATTTTCTTTGTGTTTGATAGAAGTTAAACACGTTATATAAAGAGTAAAATATGTAATGATAAAAATATAGAGATGTGCGTATGTCACGTTGTGCATTCCTCACTAAATAAAAGAGTTTAAGTTACAAGAAAAGTATTACAACACGAACTCTTCAATTTTAATGAAGCATTTACAACCATTATTGTAATAAATATTTTTAATCATTGTGAAGAAAACAATTCCACCATATCCCAACACTTACACTGAATGTACTTATACTATAAAGCTCTTTATCGTACTGCCCAAATTAGAAATTAATTCGCACTAAAGGCGCCAATTCTGGTAACCCGTTCTTCTTAAGACGTTTCTACCTGTCATTGAATTTAACTAATGGACTCGTCCAAAATCACGTGACCCAAATGCCTTCTCGCTGGAGTCGTACTATACAAACTGCACTGTTTTTTGGAAATACTGCAACCCTTGGTTTGAAACTTGATAATCATCCCTTTTTCAAAATCTGATAAATTGCTCCTTTTAGTTATGACAGCAACGAGTGATATGATTTCAGAATGCCTACACCATGCCCTATATATCCAACAAGCCAGCTGATAACATGTGCCTTCTTTCATTGGCTTTGGGCTGTTGACGTCAAAAGTAGGAGGTGGTGGTCACTATAATGTGATTCGACCCTGCATATAATTAAAGTCAAAATTGCATACACAGTTTGTTATAATACACATAGAAGGGCATTGAGTGCTAATGAAACTGTTGATGAAGCTATTGAATGCGAAATGAAACAGATAGATTTTGACAGGCCGAAGAAAACATTTAAATAAGTTTCAGAAAAAAACATACTTAAAAATAAATAGAGCCAATTAAATTGTTATTTTCAGAGTACTATTAAAATTTTTACAGATGCCTAGATTGCAGATATGGTATAGCTAATATACATATAAAATGCATTTAATTTGCATGGGAAGGGAGTTGGAGGGAGCTTATTTAATCATGTAAAAAAAATAGGTTTCCTAATATCCTCCAAATAAAAGGAAACTTATTTCTAAAATCCAGAATACCTGAGAAATATTTTTTTAATTCAATTCAATCTCACGTGTAAATTGAATTTGAAGATCATTTGAGTTAGTAATATTAATAGAAGAGATATTAAGAGGATTAACCGCCAAAATGAAAGTATGATTGGCATACTTTATCCAGCATTTAAAGCAAGAATAATAATAAAAAAAATCCCTCTTAAGGTTTAATGAAATACCATATTGCATAAATTAAAACTCTGTTGTGAAGGTAAATTGAAATAATTTTCATTAGAGTATTATATTGAAAATTACAAAAAAGTGAAGGTGAATAATGTTGTATTGCTGTCCTTTTATTTATTTGAAGGCTAGAAAATGTACCCAGTGTTGCAGGGATTAATTGAATTCATTAATCCATAAAAAAAGAAAATAAAAATTTTGTATTCATATAAATAACAGTGAAAATTGCATGTAATCAGTGTACACCATCTCAACAGATGTGATATGCTCAGCCACAAATAAAAAATCATTCCATTTTCCATACAAACACAATTTAAATAGAAACTGAAACCCATTTTGACTTCTTGTGAAAACATTAAATTGAACAAAATGGCTGTGATCCCCCTTCCATGACCACATATTGACCACTATTTTCCACAGCCATTATAATGATAAGCAAAATAAAAAACATTTAAACTGAAAAAGAGAAGGCAGAGCTTTAAACACACTGTGACCAGATAAGAGCGAACATATTTGAATAATTCACAGGATTTCATTAATCTTAGAATATCTACATAAAAAAAGACTAAAACTTTTCTTAAGCATTTTGCCCATGGGGGTTATTTGATATATATTTAGCAGAAGTTTAAAAAAGAAGGGAGATTGTATCACAAAAATTGTATTAGAAAATAGATTTTCGAGACTTTTCCTATTTAGCTCTTTTTAAGACATGTTTTTCATCGGTCTGGAATTAAAAATTCTATAATAAGAAACTATCAGTATAAACATTTTTTTGACACTTGAGAAACATTTTTCAGCTGGATCAAGTCAGTTAGATTTTTAAAATGAAATTTCCTTGTCCTTTTTCCGATTTTGGGGGAATTTGACCACCTTTAAAAATCAGTTGCACACACACAAAAAAAACTCAACTTTTTGCGAAATTCCAGCTCTTCAACTCTGAAAAACCTTCAGCTCCTATTAAAAAATGGAATTGAAAATTGAGAAAGTAGATACGTTTTTTAGGACTGAGTGTGAAAATTGTGCTGAAATATGAAATAAGTCAAAAACTAATTCGAATTTAAAAACTCGCTGAGGTATATTGTACCCGGAGTTCGTTGAACCTAGAACTGAATTTCATGGCTGTCCATAGCTTACATTTTCTGTTACAGATAACACACACACACAGGCATGCAGAAAGACAAATATTTTTTATTATAAGATATTTATCCTATATTTTGTAGTAATTTGAATGTATAAAATATTTTAAAAAGTATTTTGTATGGATGTACTACATCAAATATTTTTTATTCATGCCATTAATCATTTTTATGTAGACTGCCTGTGTTGAAAAAAACATTACCTTAGGAGGAACTTGTCTGAATGTAGGATGTATCCCATCTAAAGCTTTGCTGCATAATTCACATTTATATCATATGGCTTTGCATGATTTGAAAAATAGGGGCATAGACTGTAAGTACTTACGTTCTAATGGCTTTATTATTATTTTATATTTAGAATTATTTCATAAAATTTTGCCTCTCCTTTCATTTTCCAACATTTCTTTATACATAGGCTGAGTGGACTGAAATTTTACCCACTGTTGTTTATAAATATGCAAAACTTAGAATTGGATTTGAAATTTTCTACATTTTGTGTTTCATCCATTATCTTTTGCATTAAGAAAATCTTATGCATATCCTCAATTTTATTAGTATAATTTCTTGAGAAAAGAGTAAGTTAAGTTAAGTGGCAAAATAGTAAACAATGAAAAATTGCAAAAGTTTTTTTTTTAATTACCAGGCATTTGATATTAAATCTTTCTCTTATATGGCGGTCAAAGCATGAATCATTTTGTTGTCATATCACAATGCCCTAGCATATCACAGGGAGCAGAACGAAAGGTAAAAATAAAAAAATTAAAAATTAACAGAAGCTCTCCATCTGGTATAAACAGCATAGGTGCTAAAATGAACAATTTGCACTATTGTTTATTTTTGCTAGGACATTTATGCAGAATTCATTCCTGTAATTATTTTGCCAAGACTTGTGATAGCAATGGTCATCAATGTCATTATATTGATGCATCACCTTATGGTGCATGAATATTTTCTATTAACTTAGATATACTGACTATGCATCAATGCAATAATTATAAATACATATAACTAACTAGCTTTGCACTATCTACTTAATCTACAATCCAAAATTCAGCACAATTTTGCATGTGACCCTGCACTGTTGTGCTATTTGATGTATTTGTCTTGTTAAGCATTGCAAACTTAAGATAATGCTTTAAAAGTTTTTAATATTAATTATTTTTATTTTCTTGATCATAATTTTACTTGCTAAGATTTAAATTTCTTTTTATCCAAGAGTTAACTTAGTGTTTGCTAAACCTGGTGCAGTATATAGGTTGTTGAAATAAAAAATTTCCCCTTTGAGTTAAGTATACTCTAAGACAAAAAAATCGACGCAGCAAGAAAGAATTATCCAAATGAGATAAAATTTGGTACATGTTATGTGGATGTACAGAAAAAGAAATGATTAGAATTTCAGAATAATTGAATGATTTATTGCACTGAAAGATCTACACAAAGTGAGCACGCCAATATGGCATTGGTCCATCTTCGGCCTTGATAGAAGCTGTTACCCAACGTGGCATTGATGCATAAAGTTGCTGGATGGTGTTCTGAGGGATGTCATTCCAAATGGCCTCCAATTGATGAGCTAATTCGTCTATATTCTGGGATGGTTTTAGATGACGTTCCATCTCAGACCAAATGCGCTCAATAGGCAAGGGATCTGGCTGGCCAAGGAAGTGTGTCGTAAGCACTCAGACAATCAATAGAGAGGCGTATGTGTGTGGCCTGGCATTATCTTGCTGAAAAGTTAGTCCGGGGTGTTGTGAAAAGAATGGCAGTACAACAGGTCATAGAATGCCAGCAATGTACCACTGTGCTGTGATGGTGCCATGGAGGACTATCAAAGGAGTCCGGCTATTAAACGAAATGGCACCTCAGACCATAACTCCCTGTTGTCGGGCTGTGTGATGTGTGACAGTAAAAGCAGGATCCTGACGATGTCCGGGCTGTCTTCCGACACATCTGAAGTGGTCATCGGGACTCATCACTGAAGACAATTTGTTCCCAATCTGAACAATTCTACATTGATTAGGCATGGCACCATTGCAATCACTGTTAATGGTGCATACTTATCAGTGGTAGGTGGCATAGTGAGCACCGTGAGTATAGATTCCACACCTGTAGTCTTCTATTAATGGTCCGTGTGGTCACTTTTGTGTTTGTCACACATTGAATGGTTGATAACGACGAATCTCATGCTGTTACAGCTGCTCTGATAATTGCTTTATCTTCCCATTCTGTCATTGCTCTAGGCCATCCGCTGCCTGTTTGCTGTTGAAATCTGCCATTCCGGACCCGTTCCTGCCAACATCGTCCGCACTCCCTCTTTCAAACTCTTTCATATGCTCGTAGTGGCCACGAATTTGCCTGCATGGCACTGTTACAATCAAGGTACGTAAACGCAATCGAAATCCACTGCACGTTTTGTTCCTGAAAGTGAGATTCGCTCTTTATATACACCAGCATGGTGCTCAGTTTCAATGCGCTGTAGTTCCGACTATTTATTCATTGCCTGCGAATTTTTGATCATTTGCATATTCGGTCGAAAGGTCTTTGTATGTAAAGTTTCATTGCTATCGGATTATTTTGTGGGGTGCATCAATTTTTTTGTCTTAGAGTGTATACTGCAATATTAATATCTATAATAGTGGCCAGCAATTAGCAGCCTGGGTTACACTCAACAATCAAAACCTCTAGTCTAATCAGAGCCTGAAGTGTAATTTGCAACCCCATAAATTTAAATAGGGTAGCTGTCAGGTCCAGGTGCAGTAATTCTGTTATCATCAGATAGAAAGACTTCTATGGCCATGTGTATGGTCATAGATATGGCCACTTCTATGGCCATGTGTAATCTTCTAATTCATTTCTACATTTCTATTTGCTATTTATTACTTAACTTGTGCATGACCGGAGAGTGAAGAAAGCTACTTTTCCATAGGTCTGCACGTAGCAAGAATCGTGTGCTACTCCTGGCTTGTGCACTTTTTGCAGCTAAGCCTTACACAGCAAAAATATCATATTAAATCAACTTTACTTTGAAATACGTCTACAATTAGATTGACGTATAGACACTAACTTACTGATGGAATGAGTAATTGTTTAGCAATATAAAATGTAAATATAATATGAAATATCACAGAAATACGGTTTTAAAGCAATTAAATGAAAATTCAATTCTAAACTCAAAAAGCTAAATATTACTACAAATCTGAAAATAGCACTTATTCTAAATATAAAATATAACATTTTTACAGACATATTATTATATATCCCTGCAATATTTTATGTAATCAGACTTCTCTATTGAATGTTTTGTAAGGTATGAAATTTTTCAAAACAGGGTTCAATAGAGTCCTACTTTGTAAATTTTGCACTCGTAAAACGATTGCTTGTAGTACTTTTTTTTTCAGGGAACTTTTAAAACAAACTATACACCTTCCATATCATGAGCATTTTAATGGAATATATTGCAGAAACCTAATCTTCCTTTCCATGAAATAAACTTTCACCGATACAAATTTCCTCCCCCTCCCACTTAACATGCTAAATATACCACACATGTCCCTTCAGTTAAAATAAGCACAAAATAGCACACTACCATGATAGAAATATTTCCTTTAAATATCTCAGTCGACGTGCCTTTTAAATTGCCAGAGAACTATAAATGCGTATACTTGCATTTGTTTATATTATCAACTTAGTTAGCATCTTAATGAAAAACAGAAAACGAAACAGAAACATAAAGGTCAATGATCTGAGGAACTAACTAGCTTTGCAAAAATTATGGGGTTCTAGCACCATCTAGTGTTATTTAAAATTTTTGGCAGAAACATTCTAGTTTCCCAATGCATATTTGCATCGATGGGCTCCAGTAGCCGTCTCACATTTGAGGCAAACTTGCACCGACAGTCCAAGGAACAAGGAAACTCTCAGAGGCATATATGACACGCTGGTCCCAAACAGGTTGAAGATAGCTTTTTGCAGGAAGCAGAAAAATAATGGTAGAACTCAAAATAGAGGGATTGCATGTAAAATCGACCCCTAGTGCATGTATGACTAACTTGAAAACTAACTTTTCTTGAAGTATTGTGAAAATCTTTCTTGAACAAAGGTATGAAAAATATTCAAAATTTTAGTGGTCTAAGCCAAATAACTACAGAGCTGTGTGAGCATGAAATTACTTGATCATGGAGAAAGTGACATTAAGACTATTTTCAGCTATATATATAATGATGATATAACAAAGTTTTAGCTATGTGTGGAAGCAAAATAATTGACTGATTCTAATAATAATATGGTATACTGCTACAGAGCACATTAAAAACAGAACTCAGTATCTTGAATTTTACTATTTTAATAAGCATTTATTTATGAAAAGAAGGAAAAATAAACCAAAGTTAATATTTTTGTGAATTGAAAGAGTAACATATGTACTAAATTTCTGCATAAAATTTTGAATTGGTTATGCTTTCTTTCTAAAAAAATTGTTTGAAAATAGGTACAGTTGAACCTCTCACTTACGGTCAATTTCGGGAAAGAAAAATTTGTCTGTAAACGAGGGGTGACCGTAAAAGAGGGGATCGTTCTAAATTAGATTAAATATTACATATTAATTGTTTTAAATTCCTCATATTGAAACATACCTATTTTTGAGAACATAAACAATTTTAAGGTAACGGACAAGCCTGTAGCCAGAATTTGATTTCGGAAGGGGGGGGGGGGGTGAGGTTGAACATTGTTTTTGATACTATACTTGATTAGATCTTTACTTTGTACTTTTTCAGTGTTAAATTTTTCATCAGGGGGTTAACTTCTCCTCAGCTGCAATCTTGATGATGAACGTGCACATTTGTTTCATAAAAATAATTAAATTCGCAACATGTAAGCTCATATGCAAAAAATGTATAGTAGTATACATTGAATTTACCTTCGGAGAAAGAACTGATCAATTGATGTTTGGTGGATTTTAGCCACCAGTCTTTCTCTTTCGAAGTGTATTTTAAGTTGCGAGACTAAATTTAATGCCTTTCTATCATTATGTTTACAGGAAAATGATTTTAGTCTGTCTAACACTTTAAAAACTTCAGAGTAATTTCTTATGCTGACCTCTTCACACTCGACTTCTTCCTCACTTTCTTCCATTTCAGATAATTCTGTTGTAAATTCCCTGACGATATCGGATATTTCTCTGTTGTTTTCTTCTATCATCACATCTGCATCCATAGGAGCATATTCTTCAGACGATACGCCCACGAATCCGGCCTTTTCCATCAAACTCTGTAAACTTTTAGATTCCTCATCTTCACATCTGAATCAGTCGGAAGTGTTGCAAACTCCCTAGAACCAGCTTTTTGATAGCGGTTAGAAATCGTTTCTTCTTTTACACTATTCCATGCGGATTTTATCCATCCAACTGCATCCAAAACATTGATCGACTTAGATAGTTCTGTGGCTAATTTAGCTTCTTCCATTTTGCAGATCAAATACCTTAAAAGTAGCTTGCGGTATTGAACTTTAAAAGATTTGATTACACCGAGATCCAGTGGTTGACACTTTGATGTCTTGTTAGGGGGAAGGAAAATTACCTTCATGTTTTTTGGGCGAATGTCTGTTGGATGGGACGCGGTATTATCCATAAACAGTAGGATGTTTCTTTTTTCCTTTGCGAAGTGCTTGTCTAAGTTTATCAAATATTTCAACATGATATCAGAAGTTATCCATGCTTTCTTATTAAAGTGCCATTCGACAAGTAAGCCACATATATCCAGTCCCTTAAAGCACCGAAGCTTTGAAATTTTTCAAGAAATTTTTCCTCCATTGCAACGTTCTTTTTTTAAGCAAAGCGTTTTATCAGAAATAACTCGATAGAACAGTTCAGTTTCATTGATGTTATAGATATCCCTTGCTGAATATCCTTTATAATTTTTGGTATTTTTTTCAACCCAATCTTCACACACACTGTTGTAGACATCAACAGATTTGCCGCACAGTTTCCTGAACACAATTTCATGTCGAACACGAAATCGATCCAGCCAACCATTCGAGGCTTTGAAGTCTGTGAATCCTAACTCTTCGGTGGCTTCTCTCGCTTTCTCTTGGAGAATTGGCTGGGAAATAGAGAGATTTTTGTTTCTTAGGAGTTAACTTAGTAGTTGATGAACCATCGTATTTGGTTAATCAAACTTCGAAGAATTGGCAGTTGGTTGTGGTATGTTGGTGAGAATTTATTAGATGTTTTGAAAGACATTTTTTGCTGGAAGGAAATTTACAGCGTTTTGTGTTTATGCTAGAGTATGCTTAAAGGAAAGCTCATTGTTTGTTTTCTTTTTGCTTTTGGGAGGGTAGTTTTTGAATCTCGGTTGACTGCCCACATTGAGTCAGGGGGAACAGAAGTAAATAAAATTCTTTTAGAGTGTCTGTTAGTTTTTTAATCAGTTGCTTGGGGAATCATATTTAAAGAAGGTATCTCATTAAGGTGCCAATTTTTTTGGTAGACTATGTTTTTATCTGTTGCCCTAATAATTGTATATTGGTTTTCTGGACATTTAGTGAATCATTTTTGAAAACACAATGCCATAATTTTATAAATAGAAAATGTCTGCAAGATGCAGCTAGTTAAAATTATATTGCTAATTATGAATGCAACTGAAGTATGCAACTGAAGAATGCTTCATTGTTTTAATTTTATAATATTTAATGATGTAAATTTTTCAGGTGATGGTGTAAAACTCAATTTACCCAAAATGATGGAACAAAAGTCTTCAGCTGTAAAAGCACTCACTGGAGGAATTGCTCACCTCTTTAAACAAAATAAAGTAATTATTTGAGTTTCTTATATAATTTGTAATATCATTTAACTCTAGTTTATATTCAAATTAAAATTTAAAACTGTTTTTCATACTCTTTAAAGATTACACATGTACAAGGCCATGGAAAAGTTACTGGAAAGAATCAAGTAACTGCAATTAAAGCTGATGGCTCAACTGATGTTCTTACAACAAAGAATATATTGATTGCCACTGGTTCTGAAGTGACACCTTTTCCTGGCATTGAGGTCTTTGTTTTATTTACCATATATAATTGTTGTTGTTGAGACCCAGACCGTCCGACCTACCAGAAAGGTGTAAGGTAATTGTTTGGATGGTCGGGAAGTGCCACCCAATTTAGACCGGAACCCAGTGGGGGAGGCATCCACAGGGACCGTACCCTCCTTCCCCTACCACCAACCTCTCGGAAGGACTTACGGACCCACATGTTTAACGTGATCGTACTCCGCATGAACACGGCGGCAGTTGTGGCAGCATGCAAATCCAGCGCGCAAACCACCGGGCTACCGTGACCGGAGTGAGCCAACAGCACGCGGTGTACCCAGGTGGTCACCCACCCAAGTACTAACCGTGCCCGATGCTGCCTGACTTCGGTGATTTAATGAGAACCGGTGTTTTGAGCACGGTATTTGTGACAAAAAACCAGGGGTGAAACTAAGGGGGGGGGGGGTATAAGGGTGAATCATCCCCCAATGAAAATTGTTAATTAAGTTTGTTGGCAAAATCGTGAATGTCA
This sequence comes from Amaurobius ferox, assembly GCA_951213105.1. Classification (NCBI taxonomy): domain Eukaryota; kingdom Metazoa; phylum Arthropoda; class Arachnida; order Araneae; family Amaurobiidae; genus Amaurobius; species Amaurobius ferox. The sequence goes on along the minus strand of OX578133.1, from coordinate 178,560,681 downwards.
GCATTCGGCAATATATCGGGAAAATTAGGATGGAATCCAGCCAAAAATATGCAATTGGAACAGAAATTATGATAATAAAATTGATATGTCACCATGTCATGCAATCAAGTTTGTATGACATGATCCTTTTTAATTACTAAGTTTCAATAAACTTTACACTTAATATTCATGGCTCAATATTCATGCATTATGCCAAAATCGTAAAACAACAATCCTTATTATTATTACTTCCTTTCTCTTTTTCTGTGTGGAGCAATCGTTTTGGCAGTCAGTCAAACTACGCTAGGTTCCGTGACTCAACAGTATACAGTAAGAGAGAAATTGGGGAAATTTTAAGTGCCATATGGGGAATTTTCAATCTTTGGTGATAGTGACACAAATTCATAATCATTTTAAATGGCGATACATGAGGAAGACATATGACCATACTCTGTATTTTGGTCTATAGTTAAAATAACAAAATGGGATTATTAGCTCAACATTTCTTGTCATCTCATATGTCTGTGGCTGATAAGTCTGTGGTCTCATAAGTGTGTGGCTGATTATTATCATTTCAACTGAAAGTCAACACATGTTGATTTGCTTCTTGATAAAACTAATAGAGCAAGTATCATCGCAGAAGAGCAAGATATTGAATTTAACACACAAGCCGTTTCTGTGTTAATGGATGTAGCTAATGCCCTGGCAAGGCAAGGATTTGCATTCCGAGGACATGGCAATGATGAAGATGGTAATTTCTGGCAATTTGTTTATCTTTTTTCTTGACATTATCCTGCAATGGAGAAATGGTTTACGGATCAGCGACTGGGTCCATACCTTGCTACTTATCTCAGTGCCCAGTCTCAGAATAAATTCATCGACATTCTTTCAAAAGAAATAAGAACGGAAGTTGTAAAAGAGATTAACACTGCCAAAATGTATTCAGTGATAGCCGATACAACATGAAATGCTTCCCAAAAGGACAGGTTAGCTGTAGGAGTAAGAATTGTTGACGCCAATGGGATTTCAAAAGAGCAGCTACTGCAAGTGGTGGAGGCCAAGGACAAAACTGGAGAAGGCATTGCAACCCAAATCGTAGCTACCCAGGAAAGAAATAAACTGGATATACAGGCAATTGCCTTTCAGCCATATGACTACGCAGCTAGTATATAAAGGCAATGCAAGGGAAGAAACTGTCCGATATAGTTGAACATAGTGTTCCCTATATTCTCTGCTTAGCGCACAGAACATATTTGTAGAACACTGCTGTAATTCCTGCCCACTCATTGCAAATCTATTAGGTGTACTACAAGAATTGTATGTCTACTTTTCTTCAAGTACAAAATATTTTACATGTCTAACTGACAATCTAGAGCAAGTTGAAAATGCACTTCATCTTAAAAATTTATCACAAACTCTCTTGATGCTAGAGCTGAATCTATCAAAGCAGTTAACTCTTCATTGGAAGTTATCATTGAAATGTTGAATGAAATTTCCTCCAATGTTAAGTTTGATGGGAAAACACAAGGAACAGTACTAAGTCTGAAGAATAGAATTTTAATGTTTGGCTTCCTTGTTTCTTTATTCTTTATGAAGAAATTTATGTATAAAATGGAATTACTGACAGAAAGCCTTGAGAAGGAGACTATAAATATCATTAATGCCCTTGTTTTGATTGATGGCACAATAAAATCTCTTTTAACAATTTTGGAAGACACTGGAGGAATGGCCAATCTCATTGACAGTTGCAAAATCTATGTCGAGAAACTTTCAGTGGATGCAGTTGTAGATTTCGAGCGTCATCATTGCAGAACTACTCCAAGGAGGTTGGACGAAAATAATTAAACACTAGCTGCCTTTAATCTTCATTCCTATTATCGACAGCAATTCAAACTGTCACTGGACATATTAGTATCAGAACTGAAGGAAAACCTAAAAATTTACATGCATACAATCAAGTGCTTTCTGATTTAGAGGTTCTTGGAATGAACTGCAATAATGCCACATCAATGTCCAATGTATTCAAGGTTGTAGAAGAGTTGAAGTCAGCTGTAACTATGGCAAACAAAATATATCACTTGGCTCTTATATCGCCCGTTACTGTAGCTGCAAATGAGCGCACCTTCAGTAAACTGAAGTTTGTCAATAACTACTTAAGGATTACACAGTCAGGTGAACTTCTGGACAGCTGCATGATCCTTGCTGCTGAAAAGGATTTGGTTGATAAAATTGATTTGACTAAAGCAGTTGGTAGGTGGACAAGGCTGAAAGTCGACGTGTTCATGTACAGATATCTCAGTAATTATAAGGGAGTGAGATGCGAATGTATTTATTTTTAGTTTAATGCTAATGATATCATTTCTATTGAATTTTGTTGTGGATAAGTCATAATTGTACTTTTTTTGGACGAGATATTTTATATAAACAAGATAAGCTTGTAATACTTGCTAAAATTTTGAATATAGAATTTTCAGTGAATTTTTTGTTTTCAATGAAATTCAAAATTAAGAAAAAAGAAAAACTGCAAATTTCCTCTGAGATGACGATGCTCCCCTGAAAAAATTTCCAGGGCACATCGCCCCATATGCCCCCCCCCCCCCCCCCCCCCGTCTCCCATAGAACATATAGCCTTTTGTGCAGCAATATTATAAAATATAGCACTAACAGCACTGCCGTCATAGTTTGCTGTTTGTCGGCATATTTAGAGTTGACTGTCGACAAATTAATCATCTTCACTTCCCCCCCCCCCCAATGCTACCACCTTCGCTACACCCCTGCAAAAAATGCTTCAAGTAGGGGAGGGAGTCGACTTATACATGGAGTCTAAAAAATAATCATAAGGTTTAAAGGTTTTTCCATGAGGTAATCCATCCTAAAATGATACGGTAGTGATTATGTAATTGTACACTCTGAATTTCTCTACACTTCAAAACTCTCCTGTGAGTCACTGCCCTTCCAACTACTAGCGAATTGAATCATAACTGGATTGAATGCAACCATGCGCACACTAACATTCACTATTACAATTTGCTTGTTTTTGTTCGATGTTTATCTCTTACTTCTCCAATTATGTCTTATTGTCTTTGACAAAAATTTGCTCTTTTCAGAGCTACACATTCTGTAACACGGGTTGTGTAAATCTATAATGCAGGATTTTAAGTCGAAAATGGGTTTTTTTGCAGAGAATACTAACAACTGTGCTGTTTCAAGTCCATTTGGGGTTAACAAAAAAAAAATTCATTCAAATATTTGGTGGAAACCTTAATAAGCCAGGTATTGTTTTAATTGCACGGTGGGTCAAGGATGCTTGGGATAGGGATGTGATACCTGCGGGAAATGGTTGTGAAATCATTCAAGAAATGTTGTTTTAATAATGAACTTGATGGCATAGATTATGGGGTTTTTATAAATGACTATGACAGTGATCCCAGGGTGTCTACAGCTCACGAATGTCACGAAAAAATAATAAAATGGAAAATCGGTCATGAAAGTCACGAAAAAGTCATGAAATTCAACATTAGGTCATGAATATTTGATATCGGAGTTCTTGTTGATCTCGTAACTACACAGAGATGCCGATTACTATGGATTCTCCATAGTTTCTACAGGAAACATTGTCGTACTATGGATTCTGAATTTGCATAGTTTTCTACATAAAATTACTGTTAATACCAATGTAAATTTATGGTCATGTGCACAGTAATGCCAATCAAATTAAAGTGACAATGAGGATTTACACCTGTATAACATATATACAGTAATGCCAATCAAATCAACATAACAGCAGAGTTTTACAGCTGCATGTAATGCAATTTAAGATTGCTTTTTTCATGAAAGTAATAAATATGCTTCTTAAAATGTTCTTAAATTTGGCATAAATCAATAAATGGTTAATTTACAGGTGCATGTAATGTAATTTAAGATTACTTTTTTCATGAAAGTAGTAAATATGCTTCTTTAAATGTTATCAAATTCAGCATAAATTGCTAAATTTTTAATTTTTAAATTATTTTTACTTAGACAGCACTATTGTACAATTCACTTTATGTTCTTGTGATTTGCGGCGATTCTATTAGTATGTTTTTCAATCCATCTCCATCTTCTAAGTATTGAATATTGCATAATAGATTGACTAAACTAGTTTATTTTCATATTCTGGTTAATTATTAAGGTTAATTTTTTAATTATTTTCATATAAACAGTGCAATTGTGCAATTCACTTTGTTCTCATGAATCGCCGAGAGTCTATAATTATCTTTTCCCATCCATCCAATTCAATCTTCTAAATATTGCATAATAGATTGACTAGGCTAGTTTTTTCCATATTCTGGTTAATTATTTAATTATTTTTGAAGAAACAGCGTGATTGCACAATTCAGTTTACATTCTTGTGAATCGCCTAGAGTCCATTAGTAACTTTTTCCCATCCAACTCCATCTTCTAATTACTGTACAACATTGAAAATCTAGATGTTTTCCAAATTTTCAAGGTTTTTTTTTAACTATCGGACTGATGAAGTCACAGACAATAGACTAAGATTATTTATATTGGATTATATTTTATAAACAAATACTGTATTTTCTGGTCAACTTTTTGAACCTCAAAATGAGATGAAAATATAGGGTTGACATATACACTGGATATAAATATGGACGGCCGTAGATCGGCTCATGGTTGAAGTATGAATCACGTTGTTAGTAATACCCCCCTTATGTAAGTCACTATTCCTGATGAATTATTTCACATAAAATATACATCGTTATTTAAATACTGATTTTTTATTATCAAAATTTCCTTTTCTCATTATCGTAAAATGCATGTTTCTGAAACAATGTAATTTGTAATATTAAACATTATCGTAGCATTTTATCACAGATTGTTCAGTTAAATATAAAAATCTCGAGAATTCATATTAACGCTCATTGAAACTTATTTTGGTCACTTCGTAGTACAAATCCCATTCTTCAATGTATTCTGTTTTGTCTCCAGAATCCCCTCCCCCTCCTAATCTGACAAGTATTTCATTCTCGTCAAACCCCCTGTCAGCTTGAAATCAACTGTATATTTTGCTCTTTTTGTTTAGACAGCTATATTTAATACTATAAATAGTAAATAAATAACTGAATAATATCATATCACAGAGAACCTAGCAACAAGGTCATTAACATGCTAACCTCTCAAAGGGGTCAGCTGCTTTTATGATTACAAATCAAGCATATTCCTTTATTCACATTCCCTGCCCCACTACATCCCGGTGCTGCTGCTGTTTGTAATGACTCATCATATTTTAGAAAAATCAGTGAGAGAAGAGATATTTTTCTTTTTTAGAAAATATATTTATTTTATCTACTGTGATATTTTTTACATATTTGACTACTACTAATAAAGTTTTTCCATTTTTCAGAGTCATCAGCCTTTTTAATCATAACATTATATAGTTGTTAGAAAGTAAATAAAACTTTTGAGTTTTTGTTTTTCATTTCATTAATAGCAAAGATGGCTTAAATACATTTACACCTTTAAATATATTGGCAAAAGTGTTAATCCTTGCACTTCATTAAATCTTGACAAATATGATATAGTGAAAGTCCTGCACTGTGATGTTGATGCGCCAATCGTAAATAAATTGAGTGACGGCTAAATTTGCGATATGATATTAAATAAAGAAGAGCAAAGTAGTGATGTTAAATGTGGAGAAGAAAAAATACCCATTCATTGATAATCTTGGGCAAACAATCAATGATGCAATTAAAGGTCTTGAACAAAGAAGCTTTATAACCTAACAGGAAATAATGTCCATCTATAGGAGGAAAAGAACTGCTTTCTCGTAAACCAAAATTAATGAAACAACAAATGTTAATTCAAATATTTAAACGAAATTATAGAATGTAATTTAATCATTTCGTTTCGTTCATACATTCTAAATTATTAATACAGTACAACCTCGAAAATCCGGACATCCAAAATCCGGAAACCTCCAAAATCCGGACGTTTTCCAAATTTTCGGGTTTTTTTTTTTTTCCCCGGACTGACGAAGTCGCGGATTTAAAAAACAACAGGGTAAGATTATTTATTTTATACATAAGATTATTTATCTTACCGTATTTTCCGAACCCGGAAATGAAACGAAAGTTTAGATGGACGGCCGTAGATAGATAGGCTCATAGTTGGAGCGTGAATTGCATTGTTAGCTTTAATCCCTCCTCCCCCTTATTCAAGTCACAACTCCTGATGAATTATTTCGCTTAAAATATACATCGTTATTTAAATACAGAATTTTTATTATAAAAATTTCCTTTTCTCATTATTGAAAAAGACATTTTTCTGAAACAATGTAATTTTTAATATTAAACACTTTAAAACATTATCGTAACATTTTATCACAGCTGTTCAATTAAATCTAAAACTCCCAAGAATTCATATTAACGCTCACGGAAATTTATTTTGTTCACTTCCTAGTACGATTTCCATTCTTCAATGTATTCTGTTTTGTCTTCAGAATCTCCTCCCCCTCCCGATATCTGATGATTTTTTCATTCTCGTCGAACGTGTCAGCTTGAAATTGACTGTATATTTTGTCCTTTTTGTTTAGAAAGCCATATTTACATACTATAAATAGCAAATAAATAACTAAATAATATCGTATCGCACAGAACTGAGCAACAAGGTCATTAACACACAGACCTCTCAAAGGGGTCCGCTTGCCACCGGTGACAGTCGGCTGCGTTTACGATTAGGAACTAAGCAAATTCCTTTCTTCGCTTTCCCTGCCCAACCACGTCAGGGTGTTGCTGTAACCTAGACTCATCGTAATTTAGAAAAATCATTGAGAGGAGAGATATTTTTCTTTTTTGGAAAAGATATTTATTTTATCTACTGCGATATTTTTTACATATTTGACTATTACTAATAAAGTTTTTACTTTTTTCAGAGTCATCAGTCTTTTTAAACATAACATTATATAGATGCCGTTCGTTAATAGCGAAAACGGTTTAAACACATTTACACCTTTAAATATGATTAATAACGATGATAACTTGTTATTTATTTATTTTTTACGGAATCTCTAATCTCAATAATCTCAAGGCCGTCCGGGAGGACGACAACTTCAGAAAATTGGCAGTCCTCTCCGAATTTTAACCCAGCAAGGACAGGAGGACGGCCGATTTCCGGAAGCCTGTTCCCCACGGACTTCTGCTGTGAAAACGGGGAGGGGAACTGGAATGTATCCTGGGCAGTGCTTCTTCCCTTTCCTTCCCCCATCGCTTTCTTTCTCCCATATTTTGAGGTTGTCACGTATTTAGAATATTTGTCTTCATCTTTATGGCAACAAAAGGGAAGAAGTGGAACAACGGCTGTACTTTATAGGGTGTATAGACAAACATGATGGCAAATTCAGCGTGGTGAACAGTCCTGAATGTTAAGTTAAAACTTTATTTTTTGTCTTTGGTTTTAAGAATTCACAGAAATTGCTTTGAAAAAAAGTTTGTTTTATCTTATCGCGATTTGATTTAGCTGTTTAAAATGTGGCGTTACGGCATCGGTAGCGAACCCCCAACGAAAAAGAAAAAGAATACAAGTGACTGCAGCAAGAAGGAGAGTGACAAAAAATATGACAAAGAGCAGAGAATAAGAAAATTTCAGGAGCAATGGCTGAGGCATTTCCCTTGGTTGAAATATGATACTGAAGAAAATGAAATGTTCTGCAAACTTTGTAGAAACTCAAAATATGCTGATAAAGAATCAGCATTTTTTAAAGGAAGTGCTAATTTTAAGCTAGATTCTATAAAAGCCCATGCTTCCAGCACTCAGCATGGTCAAATTCTAGACATGTTAGAAAGAGCCAAAGAAGTCCCAGGCACATCTCAAGCTAGCAGAGCCTTGCTGTCTTTGCAACAATACGAGAAAGACAGACTTATATACCTTTTTCGCACAGCTCATGCCTTAGCGAAACATTCACGTCCATTCACTGATTTTGTGTGGCAGTGCAAATTAGATGTCATGAAAAATCTTGATATTGGAAAAAATTACCAAAGTGATAAAGCTTGCAAAGAGTTTGTCAAGTATATATCTAAGGCTTGTTTTCAACAGCTTTCCAGTGATATTCAGGAAGTGAAATGTTTCTCTTTACTATGTGATGAATCTACTGACAGTGCTGTAATAGAACAATTAATAATATATCTAGTATTCTGTAAGAAGGGGGAAATGTACACGAAATTTCTAGATATAATTTCTCTTCAGAAAGCTGATGCTGAATCAATTTTTTTAGCATTACGAAATGCATGTTCTGGTGTACTTCAGGCTACAGAAAAGCCATTTGAAAAGCTTTTATGCTATGTTGCGGATGGTGCTGCAACAATGCAAGGGTGTAAATCTGGAGTGAGAAAGAGAATCTCAGATGAACAACCTGCTGTAATTGGACTTCACTGCATGGCTCATAGGTTAAAGCTGGCATTTAAAAACACGCTAAAAAGGTTTAAAGCTTATTATGATGTAGAAAACTTTCTTTTTAAGTTGTATAAATTTTATCATAACAGCCCTTTAAACAGGGCAGAATTGAAGGAAGCTTGTATATCACTGGAAATTAAACAGTTAGTTCCCACCAGAGTTGGTGGAACACGTTGGCTGCCCCATCTAAATATAGCGCTGAAGAATTTTTGGGAGATATATCATGCCTTAAAACTGCAGTTGGAAAATTGCTCTTTGAGATCAAAAACTGATTCAGCTGCTGTGTCCCTTGGTCTTCTTAAATCTTTGACTACGCCTTCACTGATTTATGCTGCATTAGAATTGAGTGAAGTAGTGTGCTGCTTGCAAAAAGTGTCACTAACATTACAAGATCGTAACACAACATTATTTCATGCGTATGCATGTGTGGAAGCAGTTACCGATTCCTTAAGAAATCTTATCGAAAACACAGAAAAAATAAAAAATAAGATGGATAAGTTTGATTTTACTGTCGAAAAAAGAAGCACATCACTGGAAGAAATTTTCAACAGTTTATTGAAAATACCATTCTGCAACTGAAAGAGCGATTTACTGATTTGAATGAAAGTTTACTTTGTGTTAGCAGAATCCTTTCATTAGATGAATGGCCATTAAAACCATGTCCAGAGAATTTTGGAGAGCCAGAATTCAGTGCTATCCTTGAGAATTATGAAAGTACTCTAAAAAAATGTGACATCCAAACCTCTGAAGTTGAACTGGAGTGGAAAACTTTAAAGAAAGCATTATACTTACGTAATGAAGAACCAAATACTTTAACATGGAAGGATATTAATGCTCAGCATCATATTGGACATTCAAATATCTTGGCAGTAATAGATGTATTACTCACCATACCAAGTACATCATCAGAGTGTGAAAGAGGTTTTCGAAATATGAAAGAGATCAAAATCGACTGGCGTAGCTCTTTGTGTACGGACTCTTTAAATGACTTAATGAGAGTATATTTAGATACGCCAGACATTGAACATTTCGATCCGATACCTGCAGTTTCATTGTGGCTGGAAAGTGGAGAAAGAAACAGAAAAATTGTCTGTGCTTCTGTCACAGAATAGCATTTCATTATGTAGTTTTTTGGCAGTGTACATTTCACTTTATATGTTTTATTCCACAAGATTTAAATTACATTTTATGTAACGCTTTATTTATATTTTTTAATTGAACTAGGTATGGTATTTATGAATTTATGGAAATCCACATAACATTCCACATGTAATTTATTTTATTTTATAATTTATTGAAGTCCCGTGTACGGACCAGTAACAAAGGTTGCAGACCACTGAAGTCATGAAGTCACTGGTCCTTTGGACCAGTGACTTCATTTTTCTAATTTCTACCCCTGTCAGTGTTTGCATGTTTAAGAGAAATTGTAAAAAAAGAACATTGAGTTAGTTTTACTATTTTATATCAATACTTAATAAATGTGATAAAAGTCAAGAGATGATTAGTACTTCGTTGTTACAAAATTTCAAAAACTGATGATCCATGGATTATATGCCAAAAATTACGGTATTTGGACAGTTGCAAACCCAGATCACTCGACTAACCCAAGGGTTTACAGGTATTTAGACAGTGAGAGACCCAGGACACCCGACTCACCCTAGGGAGATATTTGGACAGTGTAATAACTACACTTTTGGTGCCCTCGAGTCAAAAATTTCATAGTACCCTTGCCCATAATGGTTTTTAAGCTGAAATATGTTCAGCATAAGAAGTGCCCCCTTCTTGTTCATCCTGGAGTGATTGCTCTGTCTTGCTCAATGATGGTACACTGCTGTATCTCGAATTCCATTTTAAATGCAGAAAGAAAAACACCATTTTGGAATGTTTTCACTCTTGCCCCTGTCCCAAGTTTCTGAAAAATTGAGATTTACAAAATATAAATTTGACATAAGAAAACATATAAATAAAAAATACCCTTAAAAGAAAAACATTGGTCCAATTAATAATGTTAAGAAATGTATTAAAATATCTGATCAGAATGATCTAAAAAAAAAAAAACAGAAAGGAGATTTTTATTTCATCAATTTCACTATGCTTTTATTTGTTAATCAGAATCTGACATTAACGATGTGAACAACAATAAAAAAAATCTGTAGAAAGTAAATGTCAAATTACATATTATTGTTAACAGAAGTACTAATCACTAATTTTTTTTTTTATGTTTAATCCAAAGTCAAAGTGATTTTATTTTCAATTTATCTGTGGTCATGAAGAAAGTTACTGGCTTAATTGAAATTATAAATTATCTACAAATTCATGTAAAATATAGTTAATTATTGACATTTAAATCATTTTCCGTATTTTGTATCAATGTAATTATTGATATCATTTAAAAATTGAAGTATTAATAATAATCGACATTTCGGCATATTGCTAGATTTTATTTAAAAAAGTATAATAATCATAAAAAAATTAAGTCGAAGAATAACAAAATAAATTATTAAATGTAAAAATAGGAAAGAGTTACTATATATTAAAAATTACTCCCCCACCCTCCAAAAATAAAAAAAAATCTTATAATTATGATAGTGAGAATTTTTTAAAAGTATGAATGACAAATTATTTGTGCTAATGAAAGTTGTTCATGTTATCCTCAGTTATTTATTATTCCTAGCAATATATATATATATATATATATATATATATATATATATATATATACTTGTTGAGGTCTCAATAATTAGTAATCTCAATTAGCATAGTTCCGTTGTCTGAGAAATTTGTTATCCAAGTCAGGCATGAAAATTTTGTCAGGTCATGTAAAGGTCATGAAATTGCAATTTTGAATATCCTGTTGACAACCTAGATTCTTATATCATGGGTATAGATAGGATATTTACATAATGTGCCAATGGCGGAGAAAGACTTTTTTAACTGTTTGACTCTCAGACTATATGTAATAGACTTGCTTGGAATCAGACTTTAAAGAGTTATGATGAAGTTTTTGTTATGCAAATAAAATTTTATTATTATATATATAATTTTTTTTAAGTGTTTTTGAATAAATTTATTGAAAAAATTCTTTTTTTTTGGGGGGATCGACTTCCATGCAGGTTTCTGATTTTTTCCAATTTTTTTCTCTAAAAGTAGGGGTCGACCTATACTTGAAGTCAACTTATACACAAGTATAGTTGCAGGGCGCGGTAGCCCATTGGTTAGCGCGCTGGAGTTGCACTCGGTAGGCCCGGGTTCGATTCCAGCCACTGCCAAAACTGCCGCCGTGTTCATGCGGAGTACGATCACGTTAAACATGTGGGTCCGAAAGTCCTTCCGAGAGGTTGGTGGTAGGGGAAGGAGGGTACGGTCCCTGTGGATGCCTCTCCCACTGGGTTCCGGTCTAAATTGGGTGGCACTTCCCGACCGTCCAAACTGTTACCTTACACCTTTCTGGTAGGTCGGACGGTCTGGGTTTCAACAACAACAAGTATAGTTGCTTTTATATTACTATGTTTATTGGTTTAAAATTAGTTTTCTTTACAAATTTTTTTATTTATGCACTCTGGTTTAGTTTCATTGCTTCAGGCTTCTGGAAATCGCCTATCCTCCCATTCTAGCTGGATTAAAATTTGCCAAGGACAGCTAATTTTTGGAAATTGCCATCCTCTCAGATGGCTTTGAGATTAGGGATTCCGTAAAAAAAAATAAAAAAAAGAAGTTGTCATCATAAAATTATGGCGAAAACCGCCTTTTCCCTTACCATGAATGAAAATTGAAATGTTGTCACCTGCAAATCCCTCCCTCCCCCCCATAAACTTAGCTGGTGTGCATCAAGGTATTTAGAAAGTGCATTATCAACACCTTCTTTCTACGAGAGCCATCAAGTCTGCATTGTAACCACAGGTGCTAATTATTTTCTCTCCCCTCATTCTCCACCCAATGAATCTGATGACTGAACAAAAATGCAATAGCACACTCAAGATCGAAGTGACATGTTCTGTGACATGTTCTGTATATGAGGTTCTCCTTTAGAGATCTACGTGTGCCGAAATTTTCACCCGACCGACAATACCAGTGCTTAAACCCTGCCTAAACCTGAAGAAATTTATAAATGTAGAGTGAATTCAGCCTGAAGACAACTGCGTCTCGACCAACCCGAAATTACTTGTATTCAAATGTGTTAGAAACTTAAATTTTTGAAAATTTTGTATAAAGAATTGAGTTTGTTTTCTTAAACATTTATTCTTACATAGCTGAAATAAACCCAAATAATTCATGTATTCAGTTTAAATCCATTGAAAAATTTTTCAAAATAAATATGTTCGGCCCGATCATAACAGACTTTTTAAATAAAAGACTGAACCTGGCCTGAAACAGTATTAGAAAACTCAATACCAGCCCGGCCCTAATCTCAAATCCATGCAATCCCCTTTTAACTCTTTAAAACCCAAGCTATAAAATTTCCTTTTGCTGTAATAGATGGGAGTATGTAACAAGTTTAAATTTTTTAAATGGATTCTTCTACTTTCAGCCAGAAATATTTTCTTTTTTTCCCTCACTTTGGTTTCAATTTTAAAACTAATACATTTACAATTCATTTATGACATTTGTTCCAGTTGTCTGACAACTGAAGTTAAACTATGAAACATCTATTCAATCCAAGAAGATTTAAATCTTGATTCTGTCACATTCCTTAGAAATGATGAGTGTCAATGAGGTTTAAACTGCTTAGAGATAAGAGGATTCATATGATTATTTATTTACCACACCTTGAGGTTCCCAAACATTGGAAAGAGGAGAGATTCCTTTCATTTCTTACCCAGTGCTCAAAATTAGTGGTTGTTAGTCGTAATTTGCAACTAGAAATTTCAATTTGACGACTAGATTCTTCAACCTAGTTGTCAAATTTGACTCCTAACAATGCTATTGTTCACAATCAGTCTTCCCTTTCCCTTTGACTAAATTACAATCCCTGGTAGAAGACTGGATGGCATATGACGGAAAAAGCAGCATTTTATACACTAGCCAGACGCCCTCAGTGATAAATCTGCAGGTTTCAAGATGTTTCAAGATGTTATTATGATCTCAGATGTGGAGCTGATTTTGTTCTTCCATGAGTACTTTTGGAAATGACCGACACAATGAAGTACTATACACAGGCTGGTAAAATCCCCCTCTGTCTATTCAGCGAATTGGGATCTTTATTATAATGTACCTCAACTCCACCCTTCAAGACCTGAAATTGCATTTCTGAAGAATTTATTTGTTTGCTTTATCTTCAGACATTCCAATGTCCAAGACCGGAGGCAAGACGAGGACTCTGGGTATTTAATGTGTTTCTATTGCTCCCCTCCCCTTTATCCCCTCATACATCTATGTATTTCACTTGGAAGAAAAGGGAGTGATCCTGGAGAGTCTTTACATTCTAATTGCTTGGTATTATAGAACATACTGCATTCCAGATTAAATCGTTCCAGCATCTTGCAAATTTGGTTAAGCTGATATATTTTTTTTATCAGACATTGAAAATGACATTTTTATAGTTGCGACGTGTTCCGTTTTTTCAGTCTTGTTCCGGGAATCCGATTGTGGGTCAAAGTAGTGCGATTTTTCATTTCCATAACATTTATATTTTATTGCATTCAAGTCTGCATATTTTTTATCTGCATAAGTCATAAAATCGGAATTCGGTCACGAAATGATTTTAAGGTTGAAGTTTTACCTCTTTTTTTATCTAAAAATCCATTTCCCTGTGATTGCATCTGTTTATAATTAATGTGGGAGAAACACATTTGCATAGCCTAAAATTTTTATGACTATTTTGTGTTATATACGAGAAAACTGTTTTTCAGATGTATTATCAAAGAAGTGAAAGGTTATATTGCACCAGTATTGGCCTGGGAGAACCGTGATAAACGGCATTTGTTTGCGATCTTCCTTATATTTCTTTTTATTGTGGAAATATTTTTCCACTTCTGCTGTCTGTTTGCACCATCTAAAACATGTGTAATTATTTTGTATATTATACAGAAAGCTATTTTTTAAGCATATTTTTAATGATATGAAAGGCTATTTTGCAGCAGTATCACGATAAGCTACATTTGTGCTTGATCCTCTACATTTCATTTTATTGTGAAAGTATTTTTTCACTCTTACAATTTGTTTGCATCATCTAGAATGTTTGTAATTATTTTGTATTTTATATAGAAAAACTATTTTTCAAACATATTATTAATGAAATAGAAGGCTATTTTTCAGCAGTATGGCAAAAAAAGGTACTAGTGCCGATTTTTCCTCGTGCAATATGTTCCTATTTTTCTTTCTGGTAGGTTGACAGCTATGCATTTTTTATATCAATCCCTAAAATTAATGTGATTTATACTTTTTTTTCACTATTACCCAGGCTGTCTAGCTCACCTAAAGGGTGTAGAGGAGTTTCAAGGGCTTGATTTCTATTTTATCAAAGTGACAAGAAAAAGAGTAGCAACTATAAAACATAAAAATTTATTATTGACTTGCAAATACTGAACCTTAACCACCAACTCTGCATTTCTTCATGAATTTCTGATATTTGCATTGACTACCGATCTCCGGGCAAATATGCAAATTCCCCCCTTCCTTTTTAAAACTTTTAAGATGAATATAGTCAAGATTTTAAAATAAAATTCCAAATTTTGATGAAATTGGCTAAAAAAGTGACTAAATTTAGCTCAGAATTCTTTTACAATATTTTAATTTTAAATGTGTTTAATTCTTATATTTGTAAGTAATATGAGAAAGATCATATGGAAATGCCACTAAAATGTGTATTTATACGTGATTCTCGGTTTATCTCATTTTATTATTACATATTTTCCATTTATACAATCTGTTTTCATCAACTAAAACTTTTATAGTAATTGCTATTTTAACTCGGGAAAATTAATTTTCCAGCATGAAATGAAGGGGTATTGGGGCAATGATTGTACAAGATGACCAGAATTCAAAATTGTTAAAGAGAATTTTTTCTAATTTATTGTTTTTTATGTCCTTTTTTGCCAAGTAAAAACAAATTAGCAATTTTTTCTATTTATTTTCTCTTAGGTTTCTTTATCAGTTTATTTTATATTTTAAGAAAATGTAAAACAATTTCTAATATAAAAATCTGAATTATTATTTGTCTATATCTTTAACAAAAATGGTCATTTAAAAAATAGTTGTTATTATTAGAGATGAAAAAATGGTAACTAGCTGTGTCTATTTGGCACCTAGAGTCAAAACTATAGGCGTCAAATGATGCTTAGTTCAAATTTTTTTATTTTCTAACAATGCTTTTAACCCTCTGCACCCACCCATAGATCGGAATTCCGCTGGGTCCAGTCTTTTATCAGAGACTCCACATCAGTGAGTTTAATCTTTAAACAGTTATGTGCTGTGGTGGATGAATATGCAGTTATCATGAGACAGTTGGTTTCTAACTTATTATTGTTGTGCGATGTATTTAAGCACATATATTAATGAATATAATGTGAAAAATTTTTTTTAGGAGGACAGGTAAAAAGTTTTAATATCTGTCCTCGTGGGCGGACTGGAATTTACTGATTTCCCGAAGCCTGTTCTAAATATTTTGGTAATTGATATATTGTTCATTTTAAATAACGTGTATGATTAAGATAATTTTTAAACAAAGTAGATATTTGTGTTTTTTGAGAAAATTTAATTACTAATGATTAAAATATTAGAAAATTTTTCTAATATAAAAGGTGAAACATTTTTTTCCCATGTGAAATATTATTAGCATTGTTGTTATGTATGTAAATAATCAGAAATGTATCCTTCTGTGCTGAACTGTAAATATTACTGCTAACGTTGAATCAGCAGTGAGTCAGTCTGTAGTTAGTAACCTTGTGAGTATGTAGCCAACCCTAACTCTGGGGCTACATACCCATTCTATAAGAACCATGATGCAGTCTAGCATCAAAATAAATTCTTGTTCTCTGTTATTATATGTATAAGCATTTCATTTAATTCCAATGGAGAGCACCACATGATATCACGAGAAAATAAATAATTGTGAAAAATGCAGAATCTTCCACCTCCACAATCATTAAAATTAAATTTATCACCTGTGGACCCATGAAAATTATGGTATTAGCAATTTGAGCTGTAGATGGCTGTGAGTGGTTTAAAAACAAATGAAGAATCTCAAAAGTGCTTCTGCATGTTATAAGGGTAGATTGTCTGCAGATTTATAATGCATTTAAGTCGGTTATCAGTTTTTTGATGTTATTAGAAGTCCTATGAGTTTGAAGAGCATTTTATACCAAAACATGATATTACGTATGATAGTCAGAAGTTAGTTTTTCTTAGGCAGAGTGAAGGTTATTTTATTGATAAGTTTGTAACTAATTTGCAAAAACAATTAATGTGCGATTATGGTGATCAAACTGAATTAATACTGGTTGATTAATTAGTTAATAGGTGTTGCTGAAAATAATTTAGTAAAACTTGCTACATATACCGGTGAAGCAATAGAAGTAATGGGCTATTGTACATTGCCTTATAAAATGAATGACACTACATCTGATGCATATTTAAAATTTTTAGTTATTGGGCAGTCATATAATTCAATTTTGGGCTTGGAGGCATGTTTGGAAAAACTGAAGCTTATTCAAAATCCAGATGATTGCAATGTTTTAAATAATGATCTGCAAATTATTTGAAAATTTTATTCAGAAACTTTTGAAGTGTTTGGAAAGCTTCCAGGGCAACACCATATTTTTCTTTCTGATGAAGCTCTATCTATTGTGGCTTCATTGAGAGCGTTCCATTTGTAGTTCAAAAGAGTCTGAACGATGACCTGGATTGAATGGCTACTATGAATGTAATTGAAAAGGTGAAAAAGGTGAGTTAAACCAATAAAATGGGCTAGTCTACTTGTAATTGTTCATAAGAAAAATGGAGCCTTGAAAATTTGTCTTGATCTACAGAAACTAAATTAAGGAATCAAGTCATCACATTATAATCTCCCATCTTTCAAAGATATTACTAGTAAACTTTCTAGTGCTAAATATTTTAGTACTCTTGATGTCTCATCAGCATTTTGGTAGATTTAATTTATTAAAGAAAGTTCTTATTTATGTACTTTTCCTCACTGTTTTGTACATTCAGATTTTGCATATGCCATATGGTGTAAGTAGTGTAATGTTTATAATTCTAAGTTAAGTAGAGACAAAACTGAAATTTGCAAAGACAAAATTACATTTTTGAGACATAGTTTGTTAAAAATGGGTATGATAATTAATTAGAATTAGAAGGAACTTATGTCACAACCTCAGTGCAAAAAGGATTTGATATGGTACCTTAAAATAATAAACTACTTAACAAAGTTTCTTCCCAACTTATTGACAATGGTATCGCTATTGCGAGAGATTTAAGAGAAGGACTGTCCTTTGTTGTGGAATGATTCATATGAATAAATATTAGAAAAAGTAAATGCAAAATTTCAAATACTCCTGATTTGTCCTGTTATAATCCCAAATTAAGTATAGTCATTGTCATGGATGCAAGTCTGTATGGACTTGGGGCTATAGTTCAACAAGAGGGTAAACCTCTGGTATATGCATCCACTGCTCTAACTCAGGCTCAGAACAATTATGCTCATATCACAAAAGAAATGATAGCTGTAGTTTAATGGATGTAAATAATTCTATCTATATTTGATAGTAAGAAAGTTAAAGTGTTAAAGTATCATAAGCCATTGATATATTTAAGAAACCATTATCAGCATTGACTTGTAAATGCAGATATTGTATTTGCAACTACAGTGCTATGAGTTAAAGATAACTTACAAACCAGGTAATGAAATATATCTCTCTGACACATTGTCGAAAGCACCATAAAAAATTCTTAGAATTTCCTGCACCTGGGGAAGATTCTTTAGTAATTAATGTGTTAAAAACATTACTAATTTCAGATTTTAAGTTACAAGAACTATGTCAATCTAGTAAAAGTGATCCTGTTATGATAAAATTAGAAAAGCTAATATGACTCATTGAAAAACACTGATCCTTTCAAAAAAGGTATATCTGTCATATAAGATGAGCTAGCTACAGTTCATTTATTGTCTGATGTTGCAATTGGATCAAGTCATCGCTCATGGGTCACTGAAATCCAGAAAGCTGTGCTGAATAAGGACATAGCTAATTATTCATATCTATTATTTGAAGAAAAAATATTGCAAGTATCATTTAAACTTTGGTTAAATAATGGGTAATAATTGGAGAATAAATAGAAGTTTATTAGAAATACAGTATCTATTAGTTATTGAAAAAGTAATTACTTATGGTTCTGAGTTTGAGGAGGAAAACTTAAGCACAAGTTAAAAAACTAATTTCCTTACAAATGCAATTTCTTTTAAAATTTTCTACAGGTTATCAAACCTCCTCTACTGTTTCTCCTTTTTTTAATCTAGGTATTCCATCAATTAATTTTTTTATTAATATGCTTTATTAAAAATATTTTTTTGAAGAAAATAATTAATGCTTTTTCAAATTATAATTTCCCTGCACCTTCTCTTTTTGATTATAATAGTTCTTTTTTGGAAATTCCTCCTATTAATCAATTAATATTATTACCAGAATGTGATAAAATAACTAATTCTAATCTTACTTAATCAAAGAAAATGTCTGTTGAAATTTGGTATACAGGTGGTTCAGGGAAGGTGCATCTTAGTGTTAATTGTTTACAAATTCGAATAAATGTTTTAGTTATTTTATGTTTTAGCACAATTTTCACATAAATCAGTTCCTTAGCCAGCAAAATATTATCACAGAGTTCAGGGTTTAAGCTGGCTTAATGCTGTAAAAAAAATGCTAAAATGAAGAAAAAGGTTATTGCAAAATGATGAAGAAATTTAGCCGCTTTTGTCGCTCGAAAATGATAACATAAACTGATTGTTTTCAGAAATTGCTCTCAGCTACGCACTTAGCTTGTACAACATGCTTGGGGTCAATACTTCCTTCATGTTTTTTTCAAAGTGTCCACCTTTTATACAACATACCATAAAAAATAAAAGACTTTTTGTAAGTACATATTTGGAAAATCATTGTTTTTTTTCTTTTTAAAATGCATGTATAAAAGATTTTTTAAATAATAGTTATATTTTATTCCATAAATAAATGAAAAAATAAAATTTAAACATTCAATAAATCATTTTCATGCTTTTTCTTTTCTTTTGCATGTACACTTCTGATATTGTAATATTTCTTGCAGAAAATTATTTTTAGCTGTGATTCCACTTTCAGCAAGTAATGGATTAAAAATTGAATAAACAGGAAACTTGTGATGAAAACATTCTTCCTTTTTGCTTTTCCTCACTGATAGAACATCAGTGTGATAGAAGATGGGGGTGGGCAAAGCAGGGCCATCCATAAGGAGGAACAGACACCACCAAAGTGTGAGGGCTCAGACCATCAATATTTTCAGTTTGAGGCTGGAAAAGACGTGAAGAATTCGCAAAAAGAGAAAATCATATATAGATGGAGGGGGGGGGGGGGGCACGGTAAATATTTATTGGAGTACAATTTCTATGGGCAGCCCTATGCAGAGTAGAGACGTTAATGGCTTTTAATCACTTAACAAAGATTTCAACTACTTCACTTGAGAAATTTGTGTCTCCCTTTGTTTTGCTCTCGAATCCCTTCAATGTCTTTCCTGTCAATCATGGGGAGGGTATTTGTTTTGCAATCGGCCCATCAGATTTCATAAATTCAATATTAACAATTTATTCAACGTCCATAATTCAACATTTAAAGTAACTTTGAGAAAAATAACTAAGAGGACAGTTGTGCCCTCTATTGCTAATTGTTCATGCTTTTATAGTTTTCCATAGGTCCATAAGATGACTTCCTTTTAGACCCATTGTGTCTAACATTGGCACTGTTTCTTCTCTTCTTTTAGCTAACATGCTTTCTCTCTTATCAACTAATAATTTTCATATCGTAAATTTTTTTTTATGAGTTTGTTAGTAAGTTAAAAGATTTATCTTCAGAAAACTGTATAATGCTATCTTTGTTTGTCAAATTCTTTTTCACTAATATTCCTATACAGGGTGTTCTTCTGTGCTTAGAAAAAAGACTTGGGAAATTTCAATTCTCTGATACTGAAGCATACTGAAGTTCTGATACTGAATTTTTAGCAATGACTAAATTATGCATTGAACAAAACACTTCTTCTTTCAATGGAAAGTATTTCAAATAATCTGAAGGACTTGTGATAGGAAATTCTTTGTCACCATTTCTGTATAATTTATACATGCATTATTTTGAAGAAAAGGTATTTCAGAAGCATACATTTAAATGTTGGTTTTAGTATTAGGATGATATCGTTATTCTTGTGGAGATTCCATTTAATCTTTTTTTTATTATTAACCATATTATTTCCATTGACCCTTTTAATCAATATATGCATGAAATTGAAACGAACAAGTTTCCTTTTTAGATGTTCTTGTTTCTAGACAGGATTTGTCTTTTAACACTTTTTGTTTTTTGGAAACCTTTTTCTGTTTCTTTGTCCCCATATTTTTTTTCAAACCATTCTTCTCAATTAGCTGCCTTTTTCACATGTGTATTGCATGGTCCACTTATGCTCTGATTCAACTTCTTTAATTTCTGAAATTAAGTTCTTGAAATATTTAGCAAAAAGCAGGGGTTTTAATCCTTCTATCATTGATAAGGCCACTATCCATTATTTCTTCTGATAAAGTTTTTGTTCTAATAACTTTGATAGTTCTGCCTTTTTATGTTCCCTTAAGCTTCCAAATTTCTAAAGTTTTATCAAGATTTAATTTTAAAGTTGTTTTTAGACCAGTTAATAAAGTCCAGTTTCCTTAAAACTGTTATTCTGCACTTACTTAAAATTGGTATTTATTTTGTTAGTTGTCAGTATAACTTAGCCTACACCAGCCAGACAAAAAGAGCTCTAGAGGAGCATATCAAAATACATTAGGAAGGTCATTAAGCAAGAAATATCTAAGTCACCCACTTCCCAGCAATTGTTGTTCTAAAAATCATTCGTTTCAATTTTCACAGTCAAAAATGATTGCACATGCACACATTACATCTGAACTACATTTTTTGAAAGAGGCTTTTATTTACTCTGATAATCTTGTTATTGATAAATCAGCAGTTTTTTGTATCTTATTAGTATGGTAAAACATTCTTAACTTTAATTATTAGCTCATATGAGGGTCATACTTAAATTTTTAAGATACAGCTAAGTGGTACAAGTTAAACTTACCAACTCGTAGGAGTGTTCAAAGTACTCCCCTCCAACATCGATGCATTTTTGTAGGCGAATTGTCTAAATATTAAATGCTTCAAGCCATTCATTTTTTGGGATCGATGAAAAATATGCTTTAATAGTCTAATCAATCTCATCTTTGGAATGAAAATGACGCCCACATAGTTTTTTTTTAGACTACAAAATATCCAAAAATCACACATAGCAAGATCAGGAGAATAGGGGGATGTTCTATCACTTTGATGTTCTTTTGTTCAAGAAATTCGACTGTCATTCTTGCTGAATGAGAGGATGCATTGTCATGGTGAATAATGAGTCCTCTAACATTCACTACCTGAAGAATTTCTGGAAGATACTTAGTGGTGTACCAGTTAGCTGTAACTGTCTTCTGTCCCTCTAACTTTATGACTTTGACCAGAACCTGTACTTCTGAAGAACACGGTATATGTTACTTTTTTTATTGCTTGTTGTCTTTCACCTTTTGTTGGTTTGAGGTCATCTTTAAAGACCTATACTTTACTTTCTTGGCTTGTTGGAACGTCAATAAATGGTATGTGCGTTTCATCACCAGTTATATTTTTAGAAATAATGCGATGTCTATCATCATTAAATAATTTTAGGGCTTTTTTACTGATTCTGACAAGCTCCGCATTTTGGCTTTCTGTTAAATTTTGGGGGGCCCAACGACAAACTAATTTTTTCATATGCAGTTCTTCTTGAATAATTTTATGTATAGCTGCGGATCCAATGTTAAGTTCCTTCTGTATCATTTGGTAGGTACAGCGATTCTCATTGATTAACATTTTTCGAATGGCCGACACATTATCTGGGACTACAGCTGACAAAGATCATCCAGGAGAGAATTTCGACTTCTTCTAAACTCTGTAAACCATCTGAATACAGTGGCATGAGATGGAGCATCATTTTCATATGCTAATTGTAGATGTTGAAGACATTTGTTCTTGATTTAGCCCCATTTTAAAATCATAGAAAATCATAGCTCAGTAATGCTCTCACGTCAACTCTATTTTCTTTTCTTTCAAAATTTATTCAACGATAGCTAAATTGTAATTGTTGCCACAAATTATTGTCTACAGATATAAAAGAGTTCAAATTTAAATATCCGACCAATAATTTTTTTCTTGTGCATATTGTCTGCTCCTGTCTCAAAAATTTCAGTGTGGCCCTTGTATAACTTCTGAAACTTTTTTTGTTTCTTATCAATTATTTATTTAGTTCTTTCTCAATTCCAATATCATTCAATAGTGGCTTTAAGTTGTTCATTTGGTACTCGAATTTATTTATTAAAGTTAACTCATATAGCTTCTATAACCGGTTACTTCCTTTATACATTTTGTTTATTTTCTTATTTTCATTATCATGCATTGATACTTTTAAAGTAGATTATTCATTTCTTATTTGACTCTGTTGATGAATCCACTATTGTAGCTCTTCAAAACTGGTCATTTCTCCATACTACCTCTGTACTTGATTTTCAGTTAGCAGTTTTTATTTATTCAAATTCTGATAATCTTGTTATGGATTAATATGTAGTTCCTTACTTCTTTGTAGCTAGAGAAGTATTCCTTATACATATTAAATTTATATAAGGAATACTTCTCTAGCTACCGATTTTGGATACTAAGTGAGCTAACTTTAAAAGTTAGCTCATTTAGTATCCAAAATCGGTTGTTTTTCTTTTAATATTGTTATATCCTTCTTAGTTCCAGTCTCATTCATGAATATTTTTTGTAGATTGATTTATTTTTTAAAATTTGTTTTATTATAGTTGTTAAAGTTAGCTTATATAGCTTCTGAAACTTTTTTTCCATGTTATATCCTCTTTTGACTTAGTCTCATCCACTGTTAATTAGACCTGAAATTTCAAATTTTCACTTAGTAGCCAATGGCCAGTAGCCAGTTTAAGTAAGTTTAGAGGCGGCCACTCTATCACAGATTATTTCTTTTTGTGCATATTTATATATATATATATATATATATAATATAATTGTTATATTTACAAGTCTCATGTGTCCCCCAAGGTGGTTGTAGTAGTAGTAGTTTGGCGAATTTATATCTTTATCAATAAGAATGTATATTTACATCAACTGATTACGTAGTCAATTTTATCTGTATAGTTATAACAGATCTAAATAATATTAATATTGATTTTTATCCGGATAATTTGGAACCGTTAAATAATGAATATGAATCTACTATTAGTGCTAAGGTTAACTTCCTGGATTTAAATTTAAATCTATGTATTGAATATTCTGATAGAATTATTTATAATTTATATGATAAAAAAAGTCATTTTAATTTTAATACCAATAAATTATTACCTTTTACCTCTTGTAATTCAGTTTAAATTTTTCGTAACTGCATTAAAAATCAATTATATCGAATTTATAGATTTTCCGATAAAAAATTTCATCAGTTATATATAAAAAGCCTTATTTAAACTAGGAACTCTTACTTTTTTCCATTTTATTTGGTTAATAGTATAGTTAATAAGCTTAGGGTAACTCAACGATGTTAAAGCATTTTATTAAGTCTGATTCACTACAGAATTATAATCAGCCCCCCCCCCTTCTTATTATTAATTTACTGCTACTTATGGTTATAGATTATATTGTTACGCATTTCGATACACTCGCATCATCTAACAGTGCATTTTTCCAGGAGATAGATGCTAAGTGTTTGTGGTATGTCTGGATTAATTTCTATAATCGAATAATACATTTGATTGTCTATTCGATTAATTATTTATTACTTATTAACTCTTTAAATTATTTCATAGGGTTAATAATGATTATCATGTATGTTTGTAATATTGAGTATTGGCTCTATTTTGAATGCAGTTTATTTGGTAGTTATCCCTTCATTCTTTAATATGTAATTACTTTTTACTATTTTTTGACTTTTAACTTTACACTCATGGATTGGTAACACCTTTTTTACTGGAGTGGAAGTGCTTAATAATTAGGCAATGAGGTTTCAAGTTTTTTATTATTCCTTTTCACCGCCACCCCTAATTCAAAATTTTGGAATTTTAGATTTTCCCTTTAGTCTTGAAGCTGAGACGGATTGGATCACATCAAAACCAAGATTCTAACTATAGTGGAAGTGCTTGATAATTTTGATATATCATCCATTCGCTCAGTCAGTCAGTTCAGTACATATTATATAGATATATTCTTTTAATTGATAACATGTTAAACAAAAAAAAAGTAAAAATTAATTAATAAAAATTTTGTGAGCATTTGTTTATTCTTTTGCAGAATTTTGATTTTTGTAAATTTGTGATGAAAAAAACTTTGAATGAATTTCCACTGCTACAAATTTTTATGCATTGGTCTGCTGTAAAACTGATACCAAACTTATTAGATTTACCTGCTACAAAATTGATACGAATTTTAATTTTATCTGATACTTATTTATGTTATTAATATATAGCACTTGATTGTATATTGGTATTATTTAAAAAATTTGTAATTTAATCAGCTGACAGGCATTAATTAATTTTTTTGGAGCATATTCTTCTTTGGAAAATAATGGTTATATAGAGGGTTTGAGTGTGTTATCTATGAACTCCTTGAAAATTTTTGATATGCCATTAAAAACTCCTTAATTTTTGTTTTCAAAATTGAGTATGAACCCTGCAATAGAATCAAAGACCATATTCTTATTGCTAAGAATATAGCAGATAGTATAACCTAGATTGGCTTGTGAGTTGCATTGTTATTGTTGCTTTTAATTCCTATCTGTTCAATGTTATCTTGTTTCGCATATTTCAATGTTTCATTTATCTGTAAATATATAAATCTGTAAATATATAAATTTATAAATCTGTTAATATATAATATTTTTATCTGTAAATATATAATATTTTTATCTGTAAATATATAAATTTTATTTTTCTCCCTTATATTTTAGGTAATATTGAATTTTAGCATTTATTATTTTCCAATATATTTATTGACGGAACATGCAAACTCACATGTTTACTAAAATATATTTACTTCAATGTTCTAATTCAGAGTGACAGTGGTAGTGGTGGTGGTGGTGGTGAGGGGGGTGTCTTAGTAGTGTAAAAATTGTATGTCTATGTGTATTGTCTATGTATATTGTTTATGTGTATTGACCATGTATTTCTTATTGTATTGTTATGTCATTGCTTTTCCTGGCCATCTGTTTCAATTGCTTTACACCCTTTGGGTGAGCTGGACAGCCTGGGTATTAAATTAAAAAAAAAGTGGATCAAGTTATTATATTTCAATCTATATGAAAAAAATCTTTAATCAGCTTTATGAAGGGCATTTTTCATTTATCAAAGTTCTTTGTTTGGCACGATTGTGCATATTTTGACTAAAGACGTGAAATGATTATTTCCTGTGCAGCATGTGCTAAATATCACATCTCAAATTAATCTGACCAGCAGAGCTGCATGTGTTACAAAACACCCCATGGGGGAAAGTAGGTGTAGACTTTTAGCATTTTAATGGAAATAACTATGCTGAAATCATTGACTATTTTTCTAAATATGTCGAAGTCTTATAAATTGGAAATCTTAACTGCAAATGTAGTTATGTGTAATGATACCTGCTATTAAATTTACAAACAGTTAGAAAGTTGCACACACAATACACAAATATTTAAAATTTATTTAAATACTTCATATGTAAACTTTTCATGCTATAAACGTGTAACTGTTAATTATTTAGTTTGATTTATCTGGAGTAAAGTCTTACTATTTTCAATTGTTATAATGTTTGATTTTCTACCTATTATTTTATGAAAAGTTTTCTCAAACTGTAGACATAAATTATCTGAAAATTAAAATATTTTGTTAATTGCAGCATAAGACCATTGATTAAAGGTATCCACTAGTTTCAAAGGCAAAAAATGCCTTATTAATCATCTATTAAAATAAATAAGACAGCAATCACTATTAAAGGCACAGGAATTTCTGTCAACAGAAGAATGCTGGTATGACGCTTTACGATAGGTATTGCATGGTCAGTATAAAAAGAAAAATATGAGGACTATCAAGAATGTATGAAACAGTGAATAAAAACAGAAGATTGCAAAAAAGTTGCTCAAAATACTAAAATTAATTGGAAATTTTCTAAATTATGAAATTTAGTAGCACCCAAGAAAAGTGAAGGAAAATAACTGATTTTTAAAATAAAATAACTGCTTGCATTAGAAAAATAGTTGCAGGGAAGTTATAAATATAAGATAGAACTTGTTTTAGAAATGAAATAGATTACCATAATCTAAAAAGAAAACCAACATGTTATAAATTAAAGAAAATGACTGACTTTAAACTAAATTAGTTAACTGTTGTGTTTTCTTTTTTGATGTAGTTACCTTTATTTTTTGTAATATTTAACTGCCCTGTTTTTCCTTTCCTTTTTTGATACAGGTAATTAATTTTATTTCAAAACCAACCATTTTCCTTAATTTGTTATTTTTCATGTTTATCTTTCTAGATGATGATAACCTATTTAGTTTCTGAAACTGGTTTCTTTTATTGTAATTTCCCTATTATTTTCTTTTCTGATGAAGGTATTTATTTTATTTTCCAAAGTTAGTTGATTTGCTTTTATTTCTGTTAGATTCTTCTAAATTTTATATTCATAAATATTTTTACAATACTTTGAGCAAATTCTTTGCAATCTTTTGCAGTTTGTTTTACTCTGTTTCATACCTCCTCTATTTCATACCTTTTTTTTAAATATTATTTTTATTTTTGGATTGGCCACACCTATCTTTCTGAGAAACATTAGCATTCTTCTATTGACAGAAATTTGGCTAACTTTGCTTTAGAAACATTGCTATGTGTTGATAATCGTGATTAAGAGGATAGCCCAATGGTTAGAGCACAGGGATTGCACTTGGAGAACCTGAGTTTGATTCCTGGCCCTGTCCACACTTTCCTCATGTTTATGCAGAGTACGGACACATTAAATCTTTGAGTCCAAAGTTCTTCAGATAGGTTGGTAGTAAGGGAAGGAGGGTACAATCCCTGTGGATGTTACCCCCACTGGGTTCCAATCTAAATTGGGTTGTACTGTCCCGACCGTCCAGACAGATACCTTACACCTTCATATAGGTTGGATGGTTGAATGAATGAAAAAAAGAATCCTAATGAATGAAATATTTTTTGTTTCTGCCTTTAATCACTGGATTAAAGACTGGTTTATGCCTTTAATCAAGTATTTTAATTAAAGACTGGTTTATGCGTTTAATCAAGTATTTTACGTTGTAACTAATAAAGTATTTTAATTTTCATGTTTTTCAAAATGCATATCAATCTTTTGTAGCAATATTTAGTAATGCAATTAAATATATTTAAAAATGTTTAGGTGGATGAGGTGCAGATTGTATCATCTACTGGTGCTCTTTCTCTAGATAAAGTCCCTGAAAAACTTGTTCTCATAGGTGCAGGAGTTATTGGCTTAGAATTGGTAAATATTGTCTTAGAAATCATTGTTTTACATACATTCATATATAGTATACAGAGTGATTAAAAATATATGGCCAAACGTTACAAGGTGGTAGTACACACCAAACCAAGCATTTTTCGTCATAGTTTACCGGGTCGGAAATTAAACATAAAGATGTTGCAGGGCGCTGAATTTGTTGGGAAGCGGCCGCTCTGCAGACTTAAAAATGTCATTCTGGTTGTTATTTTCTGGTTGAAGAAGAAAATCATGTATGCAAATTTCATCTGGGGAAGAACTTTTATGCAAATTTTTGTACCACAGAGTGTACGGCCTTATCAGTTTGCAGCAGTTATTCACAGCTCCAACTTTTGAGACAATGGAGGAATTTACAAATAAGGAGAAAGCCAATATGTATTTCATCTATGGATTTGCAAATGGGAATGGTAGAGAGGCACAAAGACTGTACGGGGACCGTTTCCCCCATAGGTGGTTGTCCAATCGTAAAATATTTGAATGCTTGCATTAGCAGCTCTGTGAATCGGGATCCTTTCTCTACAAGGTCTGATGCAGGTTGAACAGTGATTCTGGACACAGTGATAGTTCGGCCAGACACAAGCACAAGAGCAATGGCACGTTGGAGCACAAGAGCAAACACAAGAGCAATGGCACAAGCAGAAGAGCAATGCCAAGTGTGGAACAGTGATTCTGGACACAGTAGTAGTTCGGTCAGTCACAAGCACAAGAGCAATGGTGCATATTCTTGGTGTGCCACAATCCATGGTATGGTGGGTTCTACATGGGGAACAGTTACACCCATACTATCTCTAGCGAATCCAAGTAATGACTGCAGCTGATTATCCTCCTTGCTTGGAGTTTGCTCACTGGTTCCTGGGACACAATTTGGCACAGCCAGATTTTCCAGCGACTGTGCTTTTTACAGATTAAGCCTTCTTCACATGTGATGGCATATTTAACAACTACAATTAACAAGTGTGGCTGAGTGTAAACCCACATGCAGCATATCCACATGTGTATCAGTGATGATTCTCTATCGATGTGTGGGCAGGAATCATCGGCGAACACCTAATAGGGCCGTATCTTATGCCAGAACGACTTGATAGGAGAATGTACCATATTTTTTTCTGCTGGTGTCTTGCCGGAATTGCTAGAGGATGTTCCAACAGACATACAGCAGCATATGTGATTCTGGAACGATGAATCACCAGCCCATTTTGGGCGAGACGTAAGGAGTTATCTGGATGTCACTTTTCTGAGCCGATGGATTGTGCAAGGGGATCCCATAGCTTGGTCCTCACGATCACCCAATTTGTCGTGTCTTGACTTCTTTTTGTGGGGATATCTAAAGCATCTTGTCTATGACACTCTCCTTGAATTTAAAGAGGAACTTATCTCCAGAATTTCGGCTACTGCTGCCGAAGTGCACATGTCTGGTTTGTTCGAGAGAGTTCGCCAATCCATTGCCGCTGTGAGACATGCATTCAGGTTGATGGTCACTATTTTGAGCCATTACTGTAATTATTGTTTATTAAATGTCATTTTATAACTAAGTCATTTTTGGGTTTTCACCTCATCAGTTTCACCATTAAGTGCCCACTGGCACATTTACATTTCATTTCTGACCTAGTAAAGTATGATGAAAAATGCTTAGTTTGGTATGTACTACCACCTTGCAAAGTTTGGCCCATCTTTTTTGAATCACCCTGTATAAATTATAAATCCATTTATATTTTTTTGTAAACTTGCACTAATTTCTGAAAATCCATAAGCTAGTAGAATGAATGAAGTTATGGTCTCATAAAGAAAAGTTAAATAGCTTATATATTGCTCTTATGTAAAAACTATTTCTAAAGATTACAACTGCAAATTTAGATGCATTTGTGGTAATTTGCATAATTGATGGTTTTGAGTAGAAATGGACAGACATGAAAATGTTTAAAATGCATGTACAGGGATCATGCGGTTACACATAGAAGGTAAAGGCTGCACCAAGTGAATTGTGTTTGAAAGTAGCTCTTTTCATGGGGTATAAAGTATCTAACTTGGATGTATTGTAATGTTGCAAAAACATCATCTATATATATATAGATAATATCACACTGGGAAAATTATTAGAAGGCTGTCAGAGTGATTGATATTGCCAGAGAGTTTAGAATCTCACATAACATTGTATCCATGCTCTAGGTAGGTATTTTAAACCTATAGAGTGTGTTCCAGACTCTTGCCAGGTCCTCCTAATTCTATCACGAAGTTTGAAGACATAGTTTTAGTTATAACAGCCCTTGCTTTCAATTTATAAGAAATATCTATGTTTTTATGCATCCAAATGATTGAATCTTCCATCTGAATATGATCTTCTCGCATTTAAACCAACTAAATTAATGCCTAGGAGAAAGTGTGCAACATAATTATGTAAGCAAAAATAAAATTACGATGTAGCTACAGCACAGATTAAGTTACAATGTAGTAACATTGCTTAATTTTCCCTTATCTTTTGTTGTTGATGAGACCCAGACCGTCCGACCTACCAGAAAGGTGTAAGGTAACTGTTTGGTCGGCCGGGAAGTGCCACCCAATTTAGACCAGAACCCAGTGGGGGAGGCATCCACAGGGACCGTACCCTCCTTCCCCTACCACCAACCTCCCGGAAGGACTTATGGACCCACATGTTTAACGTGATCGTACTCTGCATGAACACGGCAGCAGTTGTGGCAGCTTGCAAATCCAGCATGCAAACCACTGGGCTACCTTGCCCAAAATGTGCCAACAGCACGCTGTGTTCCCAGGTGGTCACCCACCCAAATACTAACTGCACCCGATGCTGCTTGACTTCGGTGATCTAACGAGAACCTGTTTTTTCAGCACGGTAGGGCCGTTGGCTCCCCTTATTTTTTGTGCAAAAGTTTAAACTGTGTGATAATTAAATTATGCAACTAAATTTTTCTATTTTTTTTCTGCAAAGCTAATAAGAATTTTAGTGAGCAAAGGAAAAATTGTATTTGCTTTATTTACCTTTTTTGTAAAAATGCAGAAAACATAAAAATTGGAATAAATCTAAATTCTCTGGAATTTTATTGCTTGCTACGAAAAGTAGCATATGAAGAGCAAAGCGTTCCAATTCCAGTTTAATTTTTCAGATGCTGAAATCATGTCCTAAAAGGGTAAAAGCAATAAAATTGAGATAGACTGAGCTTTTTTTACCTCTCTATTAATT
Organism: Amaurobius ferox; assembly: GCA_951213105.1. Lineage (NCBI taxonomy): Eukaryota > Metazoa > Arthropoda > Arachnida > Araneae > Amaurobiidae > Amaurobius > Amaurobius ferox. Next base: position 178,529,292 of record OX578133.1, on the reverse strand, counting down.
ACACTTTCAATCCATCATTGATATTTCCATGTGTATTTATTTAAGTGTCTTTGGTTAAAATTACATATTAATTTTGGTTAAAATTACATACATTCCAATGTTCATAAAAAATATATCACAGCTCTGTGGTTTTGAAATTAATTTAAAACAGTGAACAAAGTAATACAAGAAATTTGCAAAATATGAGTCTATAGTTTTCAATTTTATTGTATACTAGATAAAACATTAGCTATAGTATTACATACCAGCATGATATTACTGACTAAATTGAAAATTACTTCTATATCATGCTATCTTTAGTCATTTTCTCTATAGTCTTCTATTCAAAATTGTATAATAGTGAGTTTTGTCTTAAAATGTTTTTGTCTGTTCATTGTTATGCTTTTGTTGTATATTTTTCTAATACTGTTTTTGAAATTATTTTATGCATCTAGTTTTTTACAATGAAATACAATTAAGTACTTTTTTAGGGCTCAGTTTGGAGCCGATTAGGAGCTGATGTTGTGGCTGTAGAATTTATGTCTAATATAGGAGGTGTTGGTATTGACCTGGAAATTGCAAAAAATTTTCAACGAATATTAACCAAGCAAGGCTTAAAATTTAAACTGGATACAAAAGTTACTGGTGCTACAAAGCAAGGTGAGAAAGTAGCTGTTAACATTGAAGCTGCAAATGATCCAAGTATAAAAGAAGTGGTGAGAGTCCTTTTTGAATTTTAATAATTTGTCTTTTATTTGTTGTAGTTATAGTATTCATCACACAATCATTGCTTTTAGTGATTCCATTTTAAAAATGCATCATTTGAAAGTACTTTGTCATATTTCTTACTCACTGCAAGAAATAGAATCCTGAGCAAAAAGATCAAGCACACAACTTTGATAGAAGGTCTTTATTACACTTCTTATAAGACGTACAAAAATGATAAAGGCCAGAGCACTTTCGAGTGTAATTACGCTCTTCATCAGTGGCTACATGGAAATTAAAATGATCGTTCATATATAGACCAGAAAAGATGACAAATTTGCATAAATACAATAGTAAATGAACTTTCGATTATCAAAGGAAAATTACACACACACACACACAAAAAAAAAATATTTTTAACAGATCCAAAAACGAGTATATCTCAGGTAAAGTACAATTAAAAATACTATTTTAACTATGAAGAGACTTGAATTGCATGGAGTCGAGAATGAGTCACCAAGCATAACTTAAAATTCGAACAGGGTCAAAATTACAAATCGACGCACTATAGATATAAATAAAAAGGGATTAAAAAAGGAGAATATTTCGGGAGTTATTACAATGCATTAAAAGGAAAGTTTTTCAAAAATAGGCAGAAAATTATCTTTAACAACATAATGAGCAAGGGTCGTAGAAAGTTTACCACCTTTGATATCTCGAGCGTGTTCTGCTAAATGGATGCCAACCATTTGGTACTGCCAATATAAAATTTATAGTTACCATCGGTGGACAACAGGGGAACCACATACACCCCAGCAAAGCTTTTAAAGTCATCCATATCCCTAAGTTTATCAGACCGAACACAGTTGAATAAAGAAGTAATATTAGAGTAAGCAGGCCTGAAACCAAACACATCACAGAACTGAATAAAGGGGCAGAAAATCTTAGGATGGAACGGAAAACTAGATTTATAAGTTAAACGATCTTTTAAAGCAACAAGTTTTGTATCAATTTGAGTAAATTTACGGCGAACATGGGTGAAAATCTTATGTATAAACTGAAAAGAATGGGCAGCCTCATGGCCAAGATTAAAGATAAATTTGATTTCATTACTCAAAGCAAAGATAAAAGAATAAAAATTAAAGGTGTGATTAAAATAAGTGTTGAAAGAAGCTTTTTTAGAGGAAATAGGATGGTAAGAATTAGCGGGTATACAGGAATTAGTAAAAGAGGGTTTACGGAAAACAGAAGTGTGAAAACCAACCGCAGAATGGGTAACCAGAACATTAAGAAAAGGCAAGGAACAATTAGATTCGTGCTTAACTTTAAAATTAATCGAAGGGTAAAAATCATTAACCTTAGACAAAAGAGGAAAGAGATTATTTAAATCACTATCCCAAATAATAAAAACATCATCTGCAAAACGGCATCAAAGAATGGGGGGATCTGCAAAAAAGGCAATATCTCATTCTCGAGCTCCTGCCAAACCGCCTCAACCAAAATACCAGATAATGGACTACCCATAGGTGCACCACAAGTTTGCAAGTAAACAGCATCACGGAAGCCAAAGTAATTTGTCTCCGCAACAATATTCAAAGCAGAAGTAATTGTGTCGATAGTAGGGATTTTAAAATTGTGATTTTGAAGTTTTTCGACAATAATTTTAATAGCGATGTCAACGTCAACAGGAATGTTAGGAAATAAAGAAACAACATCGAAACTATGATGGGTACTATTAGGATTAAATTTAGTTTTAAATAAAATATTAATGAAATGTTTAGTAGAACTAATAGAAAAACTATTATTAAAAAATGGTTTTAAGAAAAAGGCAAGGGATTTCTCTAAAATATAAGTAGGTCCACTATATTTGGAAACTATAGGACACATAGGATGATTAGGTTTATGAAGTTTCATTTGGCTAAAGATTTTAGGGAGTTGATGAGAAGTACGGAAAATGGCAGATTTTACATTGGGAGGAAGATCATTACATTTTCTAAGTTTGCAACCCTAGTATTAATCATAGTGATCAGGAATTTTTTGACCTGGCTGCATTCCATCTTGTCAATACACTTCTGCATTGAATTTACATAATCAGTTTTATTGTTAAGAACAAGTTGCTTAATCTTGTCAGCAGATAAAATGAAAAGATCAGGATTAGATCTAAGTTTCCTAATTTCTGCGAGTTCAGTATTCAAAACAATATCAGAACCAGAATGTCTATTTTTACTTTTAAGTTTATTCTCATTTTGAAAAGCAGTAATTGACCGATACTTAACAAAACGGCCACAATCTCTATGGCCTTGAGCCACGTTACGAAGGGCGTCTTCCACAGGGGGAATTAAATTAATAAAACTGGAATTAGTATTAGGATAGGCGAACTTTATAGTTGAGCATGAATCTAATTGTTCCTTGCCTTTTCTTGATGTTCTGGTTTTCACACTTCTGTTTTCCGTAAACCCTCTTTTACTAATTCCTGTATACCCGCTAATTCTTACCATCCTATTTCCTCTAAAAAAGCTTCTTTTAACACTTATTTTAATCGTGCCTTTAATGTTTGTTCTTCTATCTCTGCTTTGAGTGATGAAATTGATTTTATCTTTAATCTTGGCCATGAGGCTGCCTATTCTTTTGAGTTTATACTTAAGATTTTTGCCCATGTTTGCCGTAAATGTACTCAAATTGATACTAAACTTGTTGCTTTAAAAGATCGTTTAACTTATAAATCTAGTTTTCTGTGCCATCCTAAGATTTTCCGCCCCTTTATTCAGTTCTGTCATGAGTTTGGTTTCAGGCCTGCTCACTCTAATATTACTTCTTTATATTACTTCTTCTATGTTCGGTCTGATAAACTTGGGGATATGAATTATTTTAAAAGCTTTGCTGGGGTGTATGTGGTTCCGATAGTAACTATAAATTTTATATTGGCAGTACCAAATGCAATGTTGGCATCCATTTAGCAGAACACGCTCGGGATATCAAAGGTGGTAAACTTTCTACTGCCCTTGCTCATTATGTTGTTAAAGATCATTTTCTGCCTATTTTTTGAAAAAACTTTCCTTTTAATGCGTTGCAATAACCCCGTAATATTTTTCTTTTTGAATCCCCTTTTTATTTATATCTACCGTGCGTCAATTTGTAATTTTGACTCCGTTCAAATTTTAAGTTATATGCTTGGCGACTCACTTTCGACTCCATGTAATTCAAGTCCCTTTATAGTTATCTTTGATGTTATCCTCTTGGGGATTGGGCCTGACTGTCTTTTTTGAATTTGCATTCCTGTAATATATTAGTATTTTTAATTGTACTTTTCCTGAGATATACTCATTTTTGAATCTGTTAAAAATATATGTTTTTTTTTTGTGTAATTTTCCTTTGATAATCAAAAGTTAATTTACTATTTATGCAAATTTGTCATCTTTTCTGGTTTATATATGAACAATCATTTTAATTTCCATGTAGCCACTGATGAAGAGCTTATTTACGCTCGAAAGCATTCTGGCCTTTATCATTTTTGTACGTCTTATAAGAAGTGTAATAAAGACCTTCTATCAAAGTTGTGTGTTTGATCTTTTTGCTTTTGAAATCAGACGTGATACCAACATATTTATTTATAGAATTCTGAGTTTTTCTCCATTTACTCTATTGTTGTAGTGCTGTAAAAATTAGTTATGTTTAATAATAAATGAATTGAAGTAAAAAAATGAGTAATTTGTGTACTTTATAACTGAGGTAAGTTGGTTTGATACAGCAGTCAGATAGGTAGGTTATTATACCTAATGCCTTGGAATGTTAACAATAAATTCATCAAGTTTAAATGTATTAACATTTCAGCATCACTTAATTGTTAATCCCCATTTTTAATTAAATTAGATAGTTTAATACTACAATATGTATATTAAAATATTTGAAATTAAAACATAATACCTAGAATATAACCCTGCGCAAAATCAGAAACTCAAACTGAATGTTAAAAACAAGCAAAACCAAATTAAATGGGAATGCACTAAGGCAAATGTAGGCATCAATCAGCTTTGAATATGTTGTTAATGTTCAATCCATATTGACCTAAGACATATGCATATTTTTTTAATATATTGATTGTATGTGACTGAACATCCTGTAATAATTGACAGAATTCAAGAAGAATGAAGAGAGCATTGACACTACAAGTGCTTATTTTACTTTTCGCACATGTGCATCACAATCAGAGACCAAAATGTATATAGTTTGATTAGATAAAGTGGGAAGGAATAAATATATAACCCCTATTAAAAGACAGATGCATATACAGTACAGGATCTATTATCCGGACTGCTTGGGACTTCAGGCATTCTGGATAAGGGGGTTTTACGTAATTCGGAACACTTTTCTAAAACTTACTGGAATGGTCTAAAATGTTATAGAAAATTATAATTCATTTTAAAAACATGTATTAAATACAGATTTTTTATAATCCATATGAAAAGATATACTTGGTTAACTAAAATGCAAATTACATATAATTATAATATCAAATTTAGGGACTAAGAAAATTTTTGAAAGAAAAAAATATCTGAAAAAAGTTGATTATTCAGGGTAGTTATTAGAAGTCCTTTTTTGGAACATTTTAACTAAAGTGGGCCCTCACCATATTCATCTAATATTTTAGCAGAAGCACCTTTGTTCATATGTTTCAAAATATTTTAAAGTACTTTTAATAAAATTAAGATGAGAATGATGTTCATTTTTAATTGAAATGAGAGATTCAACTATGGGTGCAAATATATCAAATTCTAATTTATGCTCTTCAAATGTATTTCTAATAAGTCTTATAATTCTAAATGCCTGAATAAATAAAAAATTTAATTTCGTTATTCTAAACATATATCTATCTCTATTTCATCAACAATATGTTTAAAAATAATATTCTAGCATAAAAAGCCCAAAAAATATAAAAATATTAGTGGATGGAAACAGATTCAACAAATGGAAAATATTTAAAAATAAAACGAAATATATCGGTGATCGTGTTTACATAAAAAAATTCCGCGATATTGCTAAACTGTCTTTTATAAAATACTAATTAATAAATGTAGCACGTAAAAGATCCTTAAATATACTGGAATGGAACTTTTTGATAGGGTCAATTTTCAGTTCAAAATAGCCATTTTCATCCAAATAATAGGATTTCATTGAAAATGATTTTGATGTTGGAATTCCATCAACGTTTTTTAAAATATTAAAGATGTGTGTATTTCCACGGAGATGAAAAAAAATTGGGTTTTTCCGAGAAAATGACAAGTTTATTGCTTAGGTTAAGTATTTAAAGAGATCAATCAGAAGGTCCTGAATGACATTTTATAGCTGCTATATTTTTCTTCGCATTTCGACAAAAGTTAATTCTCATTAATTTCGGAAATTCTTTACTTAAACGTACTTTCTATCATCTCGGAAAAATGCGCTGATGACCTTTTTTTTTTTTCAATCTTTTCCAATAAATGTTTGTGCAAAATAGCATGAATTATGTGCGGGACATCGCGTTTGAAGGGCATAGACAAAGCATTCTTTAGCGATATCGGAATATTTCAAGCGAAAAAGTCGGAATACTTTTACTGAAAATCAAAGTCCTGGAACAAAGAGCAGAAAAGAAAATGTAACGAATTCGGAAAAATCGAAACCTTTGTGCCTAGTGTGCTCTGCCCTATATACCCAGAAAAGAATGAAACGCCATTAAAAAAAACACCTTGCCGCGATTTGCCCATAACTAAGGCTCCTATATATACAGGAGCCATATTTGTAACTAGTGAAGAATGGAATGACACGTCTCGCCATGCAGACTTACTAGATAGATGCTTTTAGCCTTCATGCGTCTCACCCTTGCCTGATGCAGCCACTTCGGAAATTTTCGGGAAAAACGGTGCTACTTCAAATGTTTTCCGGAAAAGAGGTGTTGCGCTATGGAGATATGGAACTTCCCGGAAAAAACACGATCCATGGAATATTTTCATTCCTGCTTTTCATTCGCTCTCGCGAGAATTCCTTGCGCTCGTTTTCGAAATTTAAGAAGGATCAGCGGCGGAGCGTGCACACGAATTCCTGCGCGGCATTTTTTTCTGCGCGGATCGCGCATACCCTGGAAAAATGTAGTCTTCAATGCATTTTTTTAAATTGATATTACTAATTAAAGCAAAACAGCGTTTGGCGGGATTTTAAACAAAACATCGCTATTTGGTGCAATATTTGGCAAATAATTGCTTGTTGGCGCAGAATTTGGCATTATTTTGCCGAATTCCGGTTTTGGGAGAGTCCGGATATTGGGGTGCCGGATAAGAGGTCGCGTACTGTATTTGTGTATATATATCATAGCTGCCAACTCTCCCGGTTTTTCGCTATATCTCCCGGGTAAGTCGCTCAATTAATTTCCCGGTTTTCACTCAACGGCCCTTATTTTCCCCCTTTCTAGGTAGATATCACTCGAATGCAAATCGTGACTTTCAGTTGTTTTCCGCGGTGAAGATTTCTGCTACAGCAGTGTAGGAATGGATCGCGATTGATGTTTGTATTTTTGTATTTGTATCTATAGACTGCAAAAGTAAAAAAATCGGAAATAGATCACGAATTTTCCGAAAATATTACGAAATGAGAAACGAAGTAACAAATTTTGAAATCGAAGTTTTCCTGTTTTTTAATCTAAAAATGCATTTCTCAGCTATCGTGTAATTGGCGCTTCCAAACAGCAATTATTCCTACAGCGTCACGAGAGAGATTACCAATGATTATCTAATTAATGTGGGAAAAACACATTGCATCGACTAAAATTTCATTAAATTATTTTATTTTATATACAAAACTATTGTTCAAACATATTATTAATGAAATGAAACTATTTTTTTCAGCAGTAGCACTAAAAACGACGTTTGTGCGCGATCCTCCTTATATTTCGTTTTATTATGAAACTATTTTTCCACTTTTGCATTCTGTCAGCATCGTCAAATTTTTTTATAATTATTTCTTTTTTTATACAGAAAAACTATTGTTCAAACGTATTATTAATTAAATAAAAGGCTATTTTGTAGCAGTATCACGAAAAACGACATTTGTGCTTGATCTTCTTTATATTTCGTTTAATTGTGAAAATAATTTTCACTTTTGCAATCTGTCTACATCGTCTAAAATTGGGCTTATCAAAATCTCCAGGTTTTTTCATATTTTCGAAGAAAAATCTCCCAGTTTTTCATATTTGGAGGTTGGCAGCTATGATATATATATATATATATATATATATATATATAAAGTTGGGAAAAAACATTGAAAATGTATGTTAATTACAAATACATAGGTTTTAGGGCATAAAATGCAAATTAAAAGAATTCCAAATGCAAAATACAGGTATTTTCAAAATACAATATACATTTAAAAAAAATTAAGCATTGCTCAGTATTGGACTGAATTGAATTTTCAATGCAAAACAACATTTGTCCGTACATTTTATTGGAAATAAACAAACCTCATATTTGTTAAATATTAATATTGGTATTTTACAAAGATTAGAGTGTATTGTAAAAGTATGACTTAAAAGACTAAAATCATTGAAATTTTAAATCTCCAAATTAATAAAGTAAAAATAAATGAATTTAAGGGGAGAACACATTTTATATAACAGACAAAGATATAATAACAAATCTGATGTGCGCAGCACAGCATATAACTTTAGACTCAAATTCATTTTTCTTTATTTCTTTAATAATTGTGTTTAATTGCACAATATAATATGCATAATTATTTGAAATTACACTGAATTTGCACTTTTATACCAATTTTTGTTTTCATTTGGTAACTAGATGTATTTTCAAAACCGGCACAACAAAAATGCAAAAAATTTAAAATATCTTGACTACGGCTAGTCCTAGAGTAATGGGGTTAGTCTTATTCTTTTTATGCTTGATTACACCTTCTTTTCATATTTGATTCTTTTCATGTTTGATTTCAGATTTGATTTTTTAATGTTTGCTAATTAAGATCTCCAAACATTTTATATTTTATTACTCCAATCTTTCCCCAAATACTACTCTTTGAAACTTCTAAAACTTTAGAGTAAAAAAATATAATGTGAGCAGTACATTATTTTCCTTACTAACTCAGACTCAAATTCTCTTTATTTCTATAATAATTCATTAAATTGAGTTTCATTGCACAAAATAACACTCATACTTATTTGAAATTACACTGAGTTTGCACCTTTAATTCAATTTTCATTTTCAATGGGTAACTACTTATTTTCAAAGTCGGCATAGCAAAAAACTAAAATATCTCAAGAATGGCTTATCCTAGAGTAATCAGGTTGGTCTTATTCTTTTCATCATAAAGAATTACATATAAAACAAGCATTTAATTGATACATTTGAGCATACACAGTCCTTTATTTTAGATTTTCATGACTTTTGCAGGCCATTTCTAAAAAAAGGCTGGGTTTTCTTTATCCTGAATCATACCAAAATCTTATCAGCACCAGGGCAACCTATGAAATTTAGTCAATTAGTTTTAGAGTTACAGTGGATACATACATTACACACACACACACACACACAGAAACACACGTCACACTAAAATAGTGTTTTCGTATTCTAGAGATTTAAAAATGTGTATAATTGTCGAAAACTCGAGTTGTAATTTTCGAAATGATTCCAGTACTTTCTCTATACATTACCATATATTGTAGGGAAAGTAAAAACAAAAAAAATATGAAGAAATTTTCATATGGTGGCAAATGGTTTGTACACTTCATTTTTGGCAGAACTATAAAGCATTTTAATTCTCTTTTGCATACAGATTTCATACAGTCATATAAATTTTCAGAAAAACCAGAACTAACATCTTCAAAACTGAAAACACTTAGTTCAGTATTTTCAAAATGCGTTCCGCGAAACCATTGGGCTTCCATGACCATTTTCCATGGGTTCTGCGATGTGATAATTTCATGTAAATTGTCTTAAAAATTAAAAAAACGAGTAACATTTGAATTCATAATTTGGGCAACAGACTTCTTTGCATTTTGGGATTTTGTCATAAAAATTAAATTTCCAAAAGGTTCTGCTAGATTTTGGTGCCAATATATGTTTTAAGACCTTCTGAACATGTTTTGACTATTTTTGGAATTATGTCTGTCTATCTGCTTCATGCCTGTGGTTGATTTCTTGTGTACACGATAGTAGCCACAAATGTTAACGGATTTTCATGAAATTTTATATCCAGCTTCGTTATTAAGAAATCTAGAACTAGATAGAATATTTTTTTAATTTGAGCAAAAACTTTGAATTTTATTCTGAATTATATATTTTTTTAACATCTAAATTATATATTTTTTTAACATGGCAGCATAGGACAATATTTAACTTAATCATTCATAAAAGGATTTATTTATGGCTCAATGATCATAAGACTTAATGGTTTCAATTGTTGTGAAAAATAGCCACCATACAATTTTTTTAGTTTGTGACATCATTATCTTCTTTGGTGTTCAAGTTATACCCCCTGGAGGGGGGTGTACATTATCAAGTATGGTATCAATCAAAAGATTTTTTCAAGCCGTTTAAAATGAAGGGTAACACAATATATGTGTAATAATTTGTATCCATGATACCGATTTTTCAAATTTTTTCTTGTCAAAATTTAAAAAATAAATTCTGGTATGAGAAAGTCGAGTTGAGCCACACTCCAGATAAATTTGCCATCAACCTTAAGTCTGAATTTCCACAAAAGTCTATATTTTTTCCTACAGTTTTTTAATTAAAAAAGTGTGAAAAAGGCCGAGAATTTGACCCCCTCTTAAATTAATTTCTGTTCCTTCAAATTTGAAATTAAGATCTCAATCCTTTTGTTTAACTGAAGTCAAATATGTTGAGGGTCCAGTTCCAAGAAGTCTTTTCCAAAATGATGATAGTTCTTTCATACAGATTTAAAAAGAGTGGAAATGGATCATTTCAAATTATCCAGAAATTCTTAATGTTCTTCATATTTAATTTATCTTTATTCTTAAACTGCTTAAGGCATTGCCTTTAAAATTTGTAAGCTATAATCCTTAAAGTAAGCTATAATCCTTATATTTTTGAATTTGAAAAATAAATGTGCTTTTATATGGTAATTTTTTACAGCATTTTGAAATACCTCATAATGTCAGTTTTCTGCCTGTTTCTCACGTCAGCCATTTGTTCTAAAATTATCTTATTGGTGTGATTTGAATTGAATTTCGGTCATTCCTATTATAAAGAGTGGTCTAGATGTTTTAAAGCACAATCTTTGAGTGCTAGGAAAAGTAGGAATTTACTTCTATTATGGAAATTTTCGTTTTTCAGTGGGACATTTCTATCTTTCAGGTTTTAGTAATATTCACTCTTAGTTTTACTCTTAGGAGAGGGGGGCAGCCAGGGACTTGCAATTTTCACTTATATTTTGACTCTTGGGGAAGGGGTGGCCAGGGGGAGGGGAGTGGCCTTCTACTCCCGCTGCGCAGGTGCAGAACTTGAAAACTTATTACTATAAAAACTGAGTGACTGCAATTGGACAAACCCTCACGTTTTAAATATAAATCAGACAGTTTGAGAATGTGACTGCACGAGGAAAGTGATTCAGAAAAAATTTAGCAGAGGGAGTTATGGGATACATGTTTATAATTAACTTTTGCATTTCTGGATGCTGGTGTATGTAAGTTTTTTATGGATTCAATTTGTATAGTGGTAAATAGAATAACTGGATTAAACTTCTGATTTTGCATCTATGCTATCTAGTTAAATTAGTATTTAAGTTTTCTTGTTATAGTATAAGGTAAATATGACTCGGTTTGTGTAAGTGTATTTTGCACAGAAACAACCAGTGTCTGCTCATTCCCAGAGGTTGCAAGGCGCATGACTTCCTCATAAAAAGGCCCTATATTATTATTTCTATTCATATAAATGTATTAAAAATTTTAGTAAAAAAATGTTGCATATTTTGCAAATTTTTTCAAAATGTCTGTCCGCAAAAGTGTAGTGCTGTCATCTTGTAACACATTCAGCAACTAAAATCGACAATGTAGTTGCTGAATGCGTTATAAGATGGCAGCACTACAAGAATCTTCTACACTGTGGTTTCATCGTAGGGCCGCGAATTCAGAGCGGCCCAGATAGTACGATGATACATAGTTTCAAATACTATATTGAGTTTGAATGAACGAATATGAACATTGGCTATTTTCAAAGCATTGTGTGCCGCATATCGTTGAGCGGCCATCGTCTGAAAATAAGTCAGTTTATCGTGGGTCTTCTAGAATTGGCATTATTTTGCTATTGTGGCTACACTTAAGAATATGAATTTGACGGATTCTGTTGTTTTCTAATGTAGTTTTAGTATTTTAAAATAAATCCTTGAATAAAAATGACCGTTTTTACAAGAATAACTTAGTTTATTTTTAAAGTTATATAAGAAATTATATTTTAAATTGTTCAATAGTTTATATTTTTAAAATATAAATGTTCATATATAAGTCCGATCAAAAATTTGTAACATTCTCTACATTTATGTATATAAAGAGAAAGTGACGGGTTGAATGGTTAAATTTGTTTTTTTGATGGATTTAAATATAGAAAACATTTTTCAACTCAAATTTAACATGATCTACTTGTGTAAATGACTGTTTATGCATGTAAGAATTTGTGGACATGGTATCCAAATAAAGATATGGGGCGATTTGACCAACATTTTGTACAATTATATTGTCTATGAAGTATGAAATACTATTTACTTTTAGCAAGTACAAATATGCAGAAAGCATGCATATTTATGTTTTTTTAATATAAAATAAATAAATGGCAGTCATTCATGTAAAATATTTTGATAATTAAAGTACATGATCATGAAAACTATATTTCAATATAAAACGCTTTTTAATATAAAATAAATAACTGCCAGTCAATCATATAAAATCTTTTGATAAATGATATACATGATTATTTTATAAAAGGTATTTTATAATCATCAGAAATCAAATTATACAGTAATTTTATTATCAGTAGGAAACAAAGAATACTAATTTTAAAACCCTAGCATGCCCTGATTTTGAGATGTTGGTAGTTAATTCATGAAATGACTTATACTTGTATAATAAACTTTACATGCAAAAATTGCAAATTAAAGCAATCAACTCTTTTCTCATGCAACATTTTCGCATTATAGCACATTTAAAAACAATGTTGAATAGCGACGCCATCAATGTTGCCAAAAATGCCAAACACTAATCAAAGTAATACGAAGTCAATATAACCTTTTCTATATATTTGTTGTAAGTGCATATAAATGAGTGCGATTAAGGCATTGATAACAAAAGAACCAAATTTTAATATATATGTGATTGATTTAACATTGTTCAAAACTTTTTACATGCGATTATTAGATTGTTACAGAAATTAACTTACTTCAGAAGGAAATAAATTTATATGCAGCCCAAATCATGTGGTTTTGACTCTTGGATGTAAAAAATTATGAAGGACAGTAAATATTTCATGGATGCCTATAAATCTAATATGATTCAACATTTCTTTTTGCAGTGCAGTGCAATATTCAACTATTAGATCTTAAAAAAAAACCTATGAAATTTAATTATGTTGTTGTTGTTTCTTATCCCACTTGACCGACAGCAACATCAGATCAAGTCCATGAACCTGTGAGTCTTCAAAAGATGAAGAACTACTCCAGGACTGGAGTACAGCTGACTCCTCTGGCATCCAATACATGTCAAGGCATGGGCAGGAGAGGCCTGAGCCAAATTGCACTTCAGGCAAAGGGGATAAACCTTAGAACCCAACACATGCCGAAGAGCATGAAGATGGATGCTGTGGAGTCTGTCCAGAGCCGTCTGTTCTTCCCTACTGCCTGCCCCAATCAAAGCAGCACCAGGACGGCTACAATCATACATACCACTTATGCACGGGGGCCTTTCTCCAAGTTTGAGACCCAGACCCTCCGACCTACCAGAAAGGTGTAAGGTAACCATTTGGACGGCCGGGAAGTGCCACCTAATTTAGACCGGAACGCAGTGGGGGAGGCATCAACAGGGACCGTACCTTCCTTCCCCTACCACCAACCACTCGGAAGGACTTTCGGACCCACATGTTTAACGTGATCGTACTCCGCATGAACACGGCGGCAGTTGTGGCAGCGTGCAAATTCAGCACGCAAATCACCAGGCTACCGTGCCCGAAATGTGCCAACAGCACGCAGTGTTCCCAGGTGGTTACCCACCCAAGTACTAACCGCGCCCAATGCTGCTTGACTTCAGTGATCTAACGAGAACCGGTGTTTTCAGCACGGCAGGACCGTTGGCGCCTTTCTCCAAGTGAAGTTGATTTCAAGTTTGACTCCTGAGGCAAGTTCTGAGAAAGAAAGACAGCCACCGTCAATAGAACTAAAGCTGCCCTCCCTGGCCAGACCAACCGCAACCTTATTACTGTAAATGTCTACGTGAGATGGCACCCATTGAAAAAATATCCTATTATGGGCACACAAGTAACCCAAATGCTAAACAATATTCACTGTCATTCTGTCACCATGTCTTCACCATTCAGCCAGGTTCTGAATAGAACTACGGCTATCACTCAGAATTGAAAGGTCTGTATTGACTCCCTCTTTGACACAATAACTCAAGGCCTCCTCAATGGCTATGAGTTCCGCCCGAAAAACTGAGCAGCAGTTGGGGTTTCTCCTTTAATTATAATTTAATTATAAAACTAAGAAACAATAATTTCCTAAGATATTTAAAATATATAGTAAAAATCACTCTCACAGCAAAATGTTTAAAAGTCTTGGATTTATAATAAAACTTTATTATAAGTTTTATTATGAATTCAAGACTTATTATAAATTCAATTTTTAGCAGCCAATTATCATTATACGCAAACACATATAAAAACATATTTTCAATTTATGTATATATAAAACATGCTTTAATCAGTGCCCCTCTCTACGTATTGATCACAAGCCACCACTGAAAACAACCCTTTACTATTAATGACTTTATAACATTAAAGATCACTGAATACAACTCAACATTGAAGCATTTAAATTTTCAACTCCCTTTTTACCACACTAGTTTCCCACACATATTAGTATGAAATTTAATTTTATACTGAAACATAGCATTCAAAGATATTAACTAGAATAAAGTATCTACTTCAGTCAGGGAGAAAGTTAATTTTATAGTTAAGTGAATTTTAAATCATCAAACTTTGAAGAACATAGTTTGCTTTAATTCAGATTAATAGGTTTTTAATTTTATAAATGTTCATGTATTTAAATTTGAATAACCCTGTGCAATAGCCCAATAAAAACCCTATTCAATATCTCAGTTTTGTGTGGCATCTCATTCTTGATTTCATTAAGGTTAAATCGTTGGCTGTATATTTAAACATCTAAATATGTTGTATTTTCTCTTTCATTAATTTTAATTTTATATATGCTGTGTTATTTGTATATTTTATGATTTTTCATTTCATTTGTATTTTCTTGTACCTTTTGGCTATCAATAATATGCAAATTTTGATGGGAGTTTGGCTGGATATAAATAGGCCAATGTTCTTTTTCCCCCTGTCATATGTCTCTGTTAATTGGTGTTTCACTCTCAAAAGCACTCAGGTTTGTATATTTGTTTTTGTATGAAAAAAAAAGCCATTTATTTTTAAAGTTGTGTATTTAAAATTTTAGACATGCTGCCTTCGCAATTATAGTTAGTAGACCTTTCTTTAAATTTGTACCTAGTTAGTCATATCTTAAGATTTCTTCAAGTTCCTTAGAAATTTTGATAAGTTATATAAGTTATGATTCAAACTTTTATTGTAGCTAGAATGTGATGTGCTGCTTGTATGTGTTGGACGTCGTCCTTATACAGAAAATTTGGGTCTTGAAGATGTTGGTGTTCAAAAAGATGAAAGAGGGAGAATAAAAGTGAATAGCAGATTTCAAAGTTCAGTTCCTAAGTGAGTATGACAGGGTTGTAAAAAATCCGGCTAGAATTTAAAAACATTTTCTAATGGTTTCTATTCATTTATACAGACTGTTACGACTTTTACTCAGATTTTATTAGAGATTTTTGGTTAGAAAAGTTGTGTAATGTGTAAATGGAACTTAATTATGGATTTATTAAGAAGAAATTTGTGTATCTGAAATTCACATAACACAATATAAGTTTTAATTTGTAAATTAATTTAAAATGATTACCTTTGGGTTAGCTATTCATTAATAAAATGATAAAATGTTTAGTCACAACTGTCATTGATAACTTGATTCATATTGAGCGATGGTGGTGTGTGTGTGTGTGTGTGGAGGAGAGGGGGGGGGGGTAAGGAACTAGTGTGGCATGGTTGTAGGATATTGAGTGCTGCAAATTGAAAGAAAAATATATACAAGAGAAAAATATTACATTATCTTGATGAAGCATCTAGCTAAAGTGTCCTGCAAGGGAAGGATAATTTTTAATAAGAAAATTATATAAATAGAATCAGTAATTTTAAATGCTCTCTTTGGGGCCGTTTCATTCTGTAATTTCTATTTCGAAATTCACCTGCAGCATTTTAGTGTAAAATTACATGCTGGAATGTTATGGTAATGATTTTCCCCTTAATGTTTTTAAAGTTGTTAGCTTACATTTTTTAGTTTTGTGTGATTACCTATCCTTTTTGAAATTACTAAATTACTTAATTTTTAATTTGATTTAGGCCAAATAACTTTGTTTTCTTAGTTTATTCTATGAAATTCCGGCATTTGAAAATTATTCCTTTTTATCAGTGTAGAATATATTGTGTGTATACTTTTGTTGATTTTTTTTATTCAGAAAGTCTAAAACCACCCAATTTTAATTTTAGTGTACATCCTGCTGCATATACACCATTTTTAATTCTAATCCTAGACCCTTTTTTATTACCTCAACTCATCATTTCAAGCCTTTCTTTAACAGTTTTTCCATTGAAATGACAAAAGGAAAACAAAAAACTTTCTTTGCTATTTGGTGGATTTTACCAAAATTTGAGAAGATTAAAGGTGCCTTTCCACTCACCGCATCGCAACGGTAGACAGTTCACGGCAACGCTCGAGGTACATGCAAGTCTTTGCAGAACGGTAAACCCTTTCACACTGTCTGTAGATAGCAAAGAAATGTAGCCAATCAGATGAAAGCACAGAACTTTTCTCCTAGTTCAGTGGCCATATTTACAAACCATCTCTTCCAAAGCGATTTTATATAGATGAAATATTATATAATAAAAATTAAGACATTATTACCAGTATAATGTCTTTGGTCTCTTCTGATTCAAATTTATATTTACCAGCGGCTTGCTAGTTTACAGTATTGACTCGTTTAAAAAAATCCGCCTTTCTGTGACAAGAGTGTATGCGAGTTTGTTTTGGTGATATATACATATTTCACCAGTTTTCTAAAATAAGCTAACTAAAGTGATTCCATCACAAAACACAAAGGATCCCAATTTAAATTGTTTTAGAATATTTACTACACTATGGCAATTTCCTTGTTTTAACGAATACAATTATGTTCTCTTTCTCAAATCGTTTAAAAAACATCCGACAGAATTTAGAAAATGAATTTTGATGTATGTTCTCCATAGACTTTTTTTTATCCTTCTATTGCAATACTAAAACAACTTGAAAACATATTCTGCTCATTTTTTAAAATAATACTCTGAAATAGCACTAAATGCTTGCATGATATAATTTGTTAGTACATTTCAGATGTGAAGTTTTGGCTTGGGTTGTAGAGAATCAGCTCCTCAAACGAGTGGGCTCTGGTTCGAATCCAAGTGAATCTTAAATTTTACAAGTGCTGCCATCTGTTGCTAAAATATTGAAATACAGTTTTTCTTTAATAATCTGCAGAATTTTTTTATTTTAAATTATTTTGAGTTCTATATGCGAAATAACCTTATATCAGTAAATTATTTTTAAGTTTGAATGCTTATAAAAATTTATTTCGTAGTTACTTTGAAAAACATTTTGAAGTATACTTTATGCCAGCTATAGATGGAATATATTCTTCTTAATTAAAAATGTGCTTGTAGAAATAGCAAATATAAAATGTGCATATAAAATTAGTTAGAAATCATCGAACATCTTTATACTAGTAGTAATTATCTTTCGACATGTAATTTTGAACATTTTAGAAACAAAAATCAAACTACTTTGAAATTTTAAAGAGGTTGTATTTTAATAATTTGGCGCTAACATTTGACAAATTTTTTTATTATTTTAAATGCACATAGACAATTAGAAATTTACAATACATTTGAAAATCATTTATTTTTAATAAAAAAAATAAGTTTACATGTAAATATGAAATGTTTACTCTTTTAAGTTTGAATGCTTATAAATATCATTTATGCTTATAACAACATTTTCAAGTGCTTTATTAATTTTTTTCTGCAGCTGTTTTAATCATAATCAATGTAATTTCACAATCCCTTAACTATAAGAATTATTCTTTCCCACCAAACCTTTATTCCAAAAAATAAATTTCAAACCGGGACAAAATGACAAACCAGTCGGGACTTTGGGATGTATCTTTAAACTGGGACAATCCCAGTCAAACTGGGATGCATGGTAAGCCTACTTGTATTTAAATTTTTAAGGGCAAAGTTGGAAGTATTATCTAGTGTCAAAATTCATGCTTCATACCATAACATCAATTATCAGATCAGTGGTTAAACAAATTGAAAGAAGTATTAACATTTTTATTTATACAATTAAGGATATAAAAATGTATAGATAAAGAGACCTTAGCTTTCAGGCATCAAACAATATATCAGAAGCATCAAGTATAGCACAAGCATATTGGAAATTTTCACAGAGCAAAATACATTCTGCTATTTGATTCTATGTTTATTTATCTCTATCACGATTCTACCCCCGATTTACATGAAAGATAGGTTCTGCACAAGACCGTGTAAATTGAAATCTTGGATTTTGCTAGTAAAATCTTGTAAAACGAAAATAACCCCCAAATGTGCATGATTCAGTCATTTATTTAAGTAAAAGAAAAGTAAGACATCTTAGAAAACTTAAAATTATACTTGGTTTATAAAACAACAAACATATGAATGTAGTAATATAACATATTTAATTTATTTTACATTAGGAACAAAGAACAAAAATACCCTTAAAAATTAATTATAAGTTTAATCACTCATCATTTTCATGTACTATCAGTCTTTTCTTTCTGATAGGTATGATGTCACTTTCATCACTTGAGCTTTCTTGATGCGATTCTGGCTCAATGGTTGACGAATTAGGCAAGATCTCGGGTTGACAAGACTTTGTCATGAAATCGGTAATTAACAATTGCGTAGGTATTTTTGCTAAATCTTTATAGACCTCTTCATATTGATTTAAGCATTTATTAAGGTCTCGCTGGAATCGGAGAGCTCAATCAACATTTGTGTCATATTGTAAGAAATGGTTGCCTAATTTTCTTCCCAAATCAAGTCCTATACTTATGATTCTTGCTGTGAACGCAACTGGTTCAGATTACTCTTCATCAAAATCATTGTCTTCATCATGTTTGTTTGTTTGTTTCATGAATCATGTTAATTAAATCATCTTCATTCAATTCTTCATCAGCCATTATTTCTTCAATATCTGCCTGAGCTAAATCTTCAAAACCTTCTCCTCCTATAGTATGGGCCAACTCAGTGATCTGAGAATATTCATGCTCTATTGGTGATTTATCATTTCCACTTTCAACAAAATCCGGCCATATTGCTTTCCAGCAGGCTTTGATCGTTGATTGTTTGATCTGAGTGTATGACAGTCCAACATGCTTAACACAATCTAAAATTGTAAATTTCTTCCAAGCATCCATCAGAGTAAGAGATTCATCATTCTCCATTTGTTCTAAGATATACCTGAAAGTTTGCTTGATGTGCAGTGCTTTAAAAGTCGAAATTATCCCTTGAAGGCTGTAATAAGGAAGTTGTATTCTTTGGTAAAAAAACAACTTTTACATTTTCGTGTTGTAAATCTGGAGGATGACCTGGTGCATTATCAATTAATAGAAGAGCCTTAAAAGGCAATCCCTTTTCAGTTAATTAATTTTTGACATCTGGAACAAAGAAGGTATGGAAACATTCATTGAAAGTTATGTCAGTGACCCATGCGTTTCTATTAGCCATCCAATAGACGGGAAGGTTTTTGATATTTATTCCTTTGAATGATCCTGGTGATTTTGATTTGTTAATCAACAATGGTTTCATCATATAATCGCCAGAAGCATTGCAACAGAAAAGAACTGTTATATGACTTCTCGCTACTTTATGACCACTAGCTGATTTGTGAACTTTGGCTATAAAGGTTCTTTCCGGTATTTTTTTCCAGAATAATCCGGATTCGTCAGCATTGAAAACCTGATCAGAAGTGTAGGAGTTAGCGGCAATGATTTCAGCAAGTTTTGCCGGATATTGTTGTGCCGCATCCAAATCAGCAGATGCACTTTCACCTTTCATTCTCAGATTATGTAAAGAATATCTTTATTTAATTAAAGACATTCTATTATTACTATTATGACGGTGACTGATTCTTAAGTGATTGAAAAATCTTCCAAGCTTTATTTGTAACAGCATTGGTATCGATCGAGATTCGCTTTTGAGTTTGGTCTTCTCTCCATATCACTAAGGCTTTTTCCATATTTACCGTTGTAACATCTCTAACATATGACGTTGTACTCATACTGCTGCAGGTTCCAGCTGGTACACTTTTTCTAATGGAGTCTTCATTTTTTCTTATTGTCCTTATTGTGGCTTCATTCATGGAGTAAAATTTAGCAACATCCGTTACTCTTTCTCTATTATGTAGACTGTCTAATATTTGAATTTTAGTTTCTAAAGAAATAATTTTTCTTTTCATTTGATTTTTCTTCAAATCCTTTGACATTATAGAACCTTAACAAATTTACACAAACTATAAAGATGCAAGAAAAACTATAAATGTTGAAAACTTACCAGTTCAAAAGATAAACGCACAATAATATAAGCTTTGCTGCTAAAATGTTTTTGCATTGTGTACGTGCATGCACCAGATAGCTTTACTGTTGTGAAATACATATGGGGATTCCCCTATTATGGGGATTTCCCTATACAGGGATTCCCCTAAATGTATATATTTTACAACACCGGGAATCCTCTGTTGTTTTCATCAGTGTTACCAAAGGAATAAAATTCAAAAATGCCATCAAATCTTTGTATAGGCGTATATGGAGCGGAATATACATTTTTATCAATTTTTTGAAATCTGTTAATTTATAAACCATGTAAAAGTGAAATCGTGTGAAACATGTGCTGTGTAAATCGGGGGATAAGTGTATTTGCAATTATGATCCAATTCAAAATCTTAGTTTTGCTTGGCATCTATACTTGATTCTCTAGAAGTAAAACTACTATCCAGGTACTTAGCCTTTTAAAATTGCTATCTACACTTTTTCTGTAGTTTCTTTTGTATTATTTATATTTAACCTTTCCTGTTCTTTATATTTTTATGTACAGATTTATACAATTCGTATTGAATCTGCTTTTGCCTCTTGGCTAACTATATCCAAATTTTGTTCCTATTTGACTACAAATAAATTTCCAATGTACTTGTGCTATACTTGATGCCTTTGATGAAAGGTATTGAAAATCTCCAGAATTTTATATTTTAAAGGAGAGTTAATCTCTGAAGGTTTTGAGAGCAGTGAACTGAATTGAAAACCGGTTTAACGGCTGCAACTTCACCATAATCCACTTTAGCAAATGCTAGTTTCTCAAAAGCAGTTCATAGCAAACAAGTTTTTCGAATTGAAAGTTTGTTGAATGAGAGTTTTGTTGAATTAATCATTGTGAGTTTTATTCTGGATTCATGACTGGGTTTGGACCAATGAATATTTTTATGCATTATTGTCTGACAGTATGAATATATTATGCATTTTTTTCTTTAAAACATACTTTGTGAATAGATTCGACTTACTTTTTTTTTCATTCATGTTTTGAGTTAAATATTATTCATTAATAGTTTAATTGCTAATATTTCTGAGTTTGGGAATATTTATTTTTAATCTGGTTTGAAAATCTTATGAATATATATACAGTGTAGAGGTTCAAAGATTTTGTTTCTATAAATATTGACCTATTTTTTTGTTTCATTCAGGTTTTGAGTTAAATATTACTCAGTAATATTTTCACTAATATTTCGGTGCTTGGGAATATTTATTTTTTATCCAGTTTAAAATTCTTATGAATACAATAATTATGTAGATGTTAAATGTTTTTGTATAACAAACTTGATAAATATAATCTTTGTATTTTGATAAATTTAATCATTTTCAGTACCCTATTTATTGAGCTAGTTTTAGCTTTAAAAGTGTACGAAATAACATAAATATTTAATCAAACTTTCAAACTGCCATCTAAAATAATCTGAATTCACTAATAACAGCATAAGCAGTGGATAAAAAGTATCAAAGGGTGAAAGTAGAAGAGAAGGCAGGAAGTAGCCTCCATCTACAGGGGAAAATCTGATGTGGGCAGCACATGACTTTTCTTATGTAATACAATGAATTTACTTCTTTCACAAGGATCCACTGCAAAGTGTTTTTAATATTGAATTATACAATTGACTCTTTTCCGGATGACAACATGTAAAACCATTTTAAAGTATCCAATTAACTTATATTTCATGCAACTCAAAATTCACAGTTATTGATATTGATAGTATTCTCAATAAGGAATATAATGTATATATTGAAATACTTTAATTATTAATTCATCAATTTAGCATCATTTTGGTTAACTTAATGTCATTTTTGGGATTTTGACAAGATTTTCGGCATTCTGGGGCAAAATATTTTCGAATTGGTAATATTTCACTAGATTATTTGCCAAGTTCACCAAATGTGTCACCAAGCATTGCAGACAACTAGTGAGAAAAGAAGAGCAATTTTTATATACTGTTGTGTGATCATTGTATGATGGAATTCAAAATTGCAAAACATTCCCTTCCATTAACGTTATTTTTATCAATTTGGCAACATTTTTATTGCATTTGTGACATTTTTGTCTATTTGGCAACTTTTAAAAAATTCGCCAAGTTGGTGACATCCCACTAAATTTGTCGCCAAATTTTTCACCAGGCGTTATGGACAGACAAATGGAGACATGATTTATTCTTATAGGAAGTTCTGATATTTTTTGCAAGATATTAAATTTTCATCAATTATCACCATTTTCATTGTTTTGGTGTCATTTTTATCAATTTGGTGACATTTTCATCTCTTTTGCATCATTTAAGAAACTCGCCAAGTTGGTGATATTCCGCCAAGTTCGTTGCCAAAATTTAACCAAATTTACTTATGGAGAAATAGGTTATTTTTGCATTAGATTCTTATATACTTTCCAATATATTGAATTTTCATTAATTACTTTTTAATTGATTTAGCCTCATTTTTATCAATTTGGCAACATTTAAAAGCAAGTCACCAGGTATGCAATATTCCATCAAATTAGTTGCCAAAATTTTGGCAAGCATTACAGATGGAGTAATAGAAAAGATAAATAACTATTGGTGATTTGTTAGGCGTTAAGATACAGAACTATTATCCAAAGTGTATTCTATCTTGAATGGAATGAATTAGATCTATGAGAATGATGTTAACTAATTTATTGCATAATATCACATATGAAAAATGAACATATTTCCCAATAGTTAATACTTTTTAAATCTTATATGATATTTTTAACATTTATTTGAAAAATATGCAATATCTCGAGAATGGTTCATGCTAGTTTGTACCATTGTTTTCTAATGAAAAACTATGTAGGAAATGATTATTTACATAACTTTATTGAAATATTTGATTTTTTTTGATGATTTTTTCAAAATTTAATTCAAAAATTCTAGGTTTTACTGAACATTCAGTTATGTTTAAAAACAAAATAGGCTTTCAGTATTCATTGATTGTAATTTTTATACCAAATTTCATTCGAATCACTCCATTCGTTCATGAGATATTGTCTCCACAGACTCATAGACAGACACACACTTACACGCAGACATCACATCAAAGACGTTCGATTATGTGTTCAGGGATGCAATCATGCTTTTCCATCGAAAACTTGCTTTTGAATTTTCGACTGTATCACATTACTTTCCTTATACATATAAGAAAAGGAAACAGACAGAGCAATCACATCACTGTAATGGCAATTTTTACAAAAAGGGAAAATTTAGTAAGAAAGTAAAAAGTTTTTTTTTTTTCAGATTTATTTAGTTAATGCATCACTGTTCAAAATCATTGCTGGTCCTTTGGTCCAAAAGTTTGATCGGACTAGAAGAATAACCAGTAGCAAAGGACCAGTAGCAAAATTATAAGATTTCATCTCTAAACAAAAGTTTTCTGTGGTTTCATCTTTCGAAATATGCCAAACAACATTGTAGTCTGTGGAGATGAAAGTTCTGTCTGTGCTAGGACAGAACTTTTGTCGAACGGCACTAAGAATGTATGGCGCTAAAGTGCTTTACTTGGCCAGTTGCCAAGACCCTTCCACAGTGTTGTAAGGGGGTCACGTGCTTGAAGGCACAGGAATGATTATCTCTTGTCTATTTTGGGGATGCTGTGTGCTAGGGATAAAAGAATGTCTGGAGATTGTCACACGAAAATGCGGATGTTCTCTTGTGACAAGCTTCAGGCATTCTTTTACCCCAGCAGGCAGTGTCTCCAAAATGGATGAGAGACAACCAACATTTATGTGTCATAGCACTAATTTTTTGTGATGATATCACTTTGCTAGATGGTTCTGTACACTCGTTATAGTGCTTAGAATATGATATATTCTAGACAATATAATCTAGTCGCATGTTGTTTAAAACAAAGTCAGTAAAAAAGAATTTGTGCATTTTATTACGTATTTGTAATCCACTACTGTATTATTTATTGAAAATTTTAAATCTTTTAAATAAAATTGCAAATTTAAGCTGTTTTTCATTAAAATCATAACTTTTACCTTGTTTAAATAACATTGTCAATTTTATCACTTTTAAATGAATTGCAAAATATTGACACTTTTAAATAAAATATAAAATTTTAGAGTCTTTTAATAAAACATATAATTTTAACACTTTTGCATGAAATGGCTAATTTTAAGGCTTTAAATAACAAATTTTAGCGATTTTAAATGTAAATGCAAATTTTGCATTCTTTCATAAAAATCATGAATTTACCACATTTAAATTAAATTGAGATTTTTAGCACTTACTATCTCAAATTTTAGTGCTTTTGCATAAATTCACTAATTTTGGGGTTTAAAAAAATCTCAAATTTTAGCGCTTTTAACCCATTAGTGCCTAGCATCCCATTATAATGGATGGGACATACTAATGGGTTAAATAAAGTTAAAAATTTTAGCACTTTTACATAAAATCACTAATTTTAGGGCATTTAAAATAATCGCAAATAGTGCTTTAAATAAAATCGTGAATTTAAATGATTTTTCATAAAAATAGGTAGTTATGGTACTTTTTCATTGGCAAAAAATTGGCAAAAAATTTGGAAATCTTTTAGTTTTTGTTATTATTCATAGTGTACATATTAACTGATATGATAATAATTTGTTGTACACCTCTTAAAAAGTAAATCAAGTAAACTTGCACATGATATTATTGTGTTAAATATTCAAGTATTTATTTGTACATTGCTGCCATGTTTTTTATAATTTTAGCAGACCAGCCATAATGACTGCGGACTACTGCTTTCTTGTACTCACTGGTCTGCAGGACCAGTGACTTCTATTGTTAACTTCTTATGCTATGCATTGTACCAAAGTATGATTTTCTAAAAGCAATACTGGCAGAAATCGTATAGCACAAATATAGATTTAAAAGAAAAAATTAAATTTTTCAAAAAATATTGTAATGGCATATGGCTATGTTATATGAGAATATAGTAATAACATATTAGAACATGGTTATGATATTTTACATAAATATATATTGCACAACTTTCTATTAATCAACTTTCTCACTTGTTTCTTAGACATTTCAATTTTTAAAATTGGTTCACACTTTGTGGGTTATTGCCATGGCTTCATTTATTATTACCGAGCCATGAATGTGCCTTGGTAATGAGTACCATAGTAATGACAAAAGTTTGTTTGGCCCCTGTCTAATCTATTATGTTTCAGATGTAATCATATTGTATTACTATACCTTTAAGTATGTCCTCTACCCTAATTTTAAAAATAAATAATTTGCAATCTAGAAATAATTTCCTTCTGTTTTAACGAACATGGAAATGACATCTAATAAATACACTTGCCTAAAATTTCCACTTGAAATATAAAAATTATCCATATATTTAATTTTTAGCCTTTTGCTTTGTGGTCTGCAGCTGAAAATAGCCCTGTTAATTTATCTAATGAGAAACCTAGGATTGAGTCATCTGGTTGCCAGATATGTTGTTAAAACAAATGAACTATGGTAATGACTTTCTTCCTAAGTGACAATTTAAATTTAAAATTTAAATATATTTGAAAACATTTTTTATTTGATTGAACATTAAAAAAATATTAGCTAGTAACTATAAAACATGTATTTAATGCCAATTTTTTTATTTTCTCGTTTTTAATATGTAAAAATTGTATTTTAAAACAGATTTTTATTTTTGTGACATGCCATGGTAATGACATTTAAATTAATTCATAATAATTTAAAAAATACTGTCATTGTTTATGGTCTAAAATGCACTATATAGTAAAGAACACTCAATATTTTATTTCCTCCCAAAAGTTATTTTATAACTGAAGGAAAATAAAAAGGAGTGACTTAGGTATTTCCCCTTTTGTAAAAATGACCCATAAACAAGAAAGCATTTGCCAAGCATTTGTATCACATGATCTAGGAAGGAAATCATTATACTAGCCATTAAAATATTAGTAATATTTAACTCAAATCCTGAACATAACAAACAAGTAAGATCAATCATGCTTAAAGCATTGATTATGAAACACTTTCCAACTTCAATGCAATTTTATTTAAACATGTCTAAAAGGCAATACATTCTTCGGTAATATTTTAAAACTTATCACAATACTACATTAATTTATTATATTTGAAAACTTAAACCTTCAACGAAAAAAATGAACTTCATTCAAATGACGGCATTGAAATATAAATTGCCTGGTTTAAACATCCCTAAAATGTGATACATTCCTCGGTAATAATTTTAGAATTATCGTAATACTATGATAATTTATTATATTTGAAAACTTCATCGAAAACAATTGAAATTCATTCAAATGACGTCATAGGAAAAATAACACGCCTGGATCTCTCTATAAAAACAGCATTTCATTCATAACTTTTTCCCATTCATTTCATTCATCACAATACTATAATAATTTATTTTATTTAAAAATTAAGACCATGGAGCTACAAGTAATTAAACTCTATGCTTAAAACTTCATCGAAAAAAATCCTCCTTCTCTTTGTAAAATTAATGAATATTTCATTCATATCAGCTATCCAGACTCCATGGACTAAATAATTTTGTGTTAAAGAAATACAGCAATTCCAATACAACTCATTCTACATATTTTGCTGTTTACATTTTACATAGGTGAAAAATAGGCTTTGTTGTAGAAATAATCAAATTTGGATGAGCATTTAAACTCAAATATATTGTAATTGCGTTGTTTCAGTATGTAGATGTACAGAATTTAACCAAAAATAAAGTGGTTTTAGGACGGATACAACACTCAATATGAATTAAAAAGAACTTAAAAAATCACGATTTTGAGACCAGATGGATGCCATATATCATTTTGAAGTGGGTCATGTGATATTTTTATATCATGATCACGTGATCGCTTCATATAAGAGGTGTAATTATTATTTTAATTTTTATTTAAAAAACTACTGAATATATTTTGCTGAATTTTTTTTATATATTTTATGGAACAATTTGAATATTATCTAAAATTTTCGAAGCAATTTGTGAATTTTAAATCTGCTTAAAAAATGTTTGAAAAATTAGGTCCCATAGGGCTCAATGTATTTCATTTTTTCAACCCGGGTTCAATCCAAAACTAATTGGGTGATATTATTCATTTATATTCCCATAGGTCCTACAGACCGTCTGAACAACATACTAAAATTTCATTTTGATTAAGTCATTTTTATGGCAGTTATCGTGCTAATGGACAGACAGACAGACAGACAGACAGAATGAACAAAGTCATAAACACTTTTCAACTTTGTTGTAAAGTGTTAAAAAATAAAAACATAATATGAAAGACAGTGATATGCCAAATATCTTTCACGCTACACCGGTTCTTTAGTTATTCCTGAATTGGATACGTTCCTATGGCAGGCTCAGGATGGTTTAGCCTGATAAGTTTAAAAATTTAGAGAATTAAAATATACCTAAGAAAATGACACAATAAATATGGACTTTTTAGCACACCAGTTCTCGAGTTATTCCCCAAAATGAGTACATTTGTATGACAGTCCCAGGATGGGCTGAAATGGTAAGGTTCAAAATCCAAAAATTTTAAATATACCACCAAAAAGATTGATAGGCTACATATAATCTTTATAGCTATACCGGATCTTGAACTATTCTCAAAAATGGTACATTACTATGGCGAGCCCAGAATGGACTAGTTTGATAAGGTTCAACATTTAAAGAATTAAAATATATCTAAAAAAATTACATAATAATATGGACTCTTTAGCACTTAAATTATTGAGTTATTCCCCATAAACGAGTACATTTCTGTGGTAGGTTCAAGACAATGTCAGCTCGATAATATTTGAAATCCAAAGAATTAACATATGCCGTAAAAGACAATGAGATACAAAATTTGGACTTCTAGCTCCTCTGATTTTTGAGTTATTCCTCAAGCATGAGTGCATTCTTATGGCAGGCCTAGGATGGGCTGATCCAATAAAATTGAAAATTAAAATAATTAAAATGCCAACAAAAGACAACATACAAAATTTTATATTACTCTGATTAATGGAGTTTAGTTAGTACCTTCAAGATTTGATAAACAAGTATTCCTATGATGGATCCAGGATGAGCTGACTCGATGACATTGAAATTCAAAAGAATTAAAATGTATCTAAAAGACAACAATATACCAATTTTCAAAATGCTATGATTAATGAAACTTGATTAGTTAGAGCCTCAAATATTTGAATCTCTTTGACAAGCACCAGATTAAGTTAATTGCAATAAAATAGGTCAGAATTTATAAAAATAAAATATTTTAACTTCTACACTGTATTTATATTTATAAGAATTTTAAACCGTATAAAAAATAAATATCTCTGAACTCAGAAATGCCGGTGTTAAAAATATTAGTGAGTGATATTTAACTCAAAACTGGAATAAAAAAAAGTTAGTTGAATCGATTCACGAAATATGCCTTAAAAAATTACTGTCAGAAATTGCCCCAAACTCAGTAATAATGAGAATAAAACTCACAACAGCTAATTTCACAAAACTCTTATTCAATAAACTTGTATATTTGACAAACTTGTCAATTGGAAGATCTTGTTTTTATACTAATTACTTTTGAGAAGCTAGTATTAGCTGTAGTGGATTGCAGTGGAAGTTCTAATCAGAAAACAGGTTTTCAATGCACTTGAGGAGACAAAAGTTTTATTATATGTTTTAAAAATATGTTTATAACTAACTGCTATTTAATCTCGCCTTATTGATCTATATAAACTCAAAAGTACCTCCTTCTGTGTGATGCATTTGAAACATACAATTTTACACTCCCTATAATGCTTAGCATATGTAAATGAAATGTTTTATGGTGAAGTCGAACATTTGAATCATAAAGATTTAAGACATTTCATTGTTTTAACAATATTCCTGAACCCAAATCCACTGGTTTTGGGATGTCCGAGTATGGGAATATATATTGAACCAATAAAAAAATCCAATTAAATTTGGTATGATAATTTGAATTAGTAACTTAAAAAGCCCATTGAATTATATGTAAACAAACTGCAGAAATTTCGATTGTTTTTCTTCAAAAATTGAAATTGACACAAAAATATTATTACAAATATTACTAATTTTCAGCAAGCTTAAAACAGTAGAATATTTACATTTTTATGTTTTTCTACAAAGTCAATTTTTTTACATAGTATGAAAAGCCATGTGTTACATACATTAGATGTTTTTAGTATAGGTGGACACATTAGATATTTTTACTTTCCTTATATACAATAATGTATAAGGAAAGTATTGTGACTGAGTCGAGAGTTTTTGACGGGAGAGCATGTTTCAAGCATCCCTGATCACAAATCGAACATTTTTAAGGTGATGTCTGTGTGTGTACAAAATATGTGTGTGTGGAAGTATGTGTGTGTGTGTGTGTCAGTGAGTCTGTGGAGACAATATCTCATGAACTAATGGAGCGATTCAAATGAAATTTGGTACAAAGATTGCAATCCATGAATACTGGAAGCCTATTGTTTTTAAACACAATCGAATGTTCAGAACCCCCTAAATTTTCGAGTGAAATTTTGAAAAAATCATCAAAAAATCAAAATCTTTAATAAAGTTGTGCAAATAGACATTTCTTATGTAATTTTTCCTTTGAAAACGATTGACATAAACTTTAGAATGCTAACATGAACCGTTCTCGAGGTATTGCTCATTTTCAAATAAATTTATCAGAAAATCCCATAAATTAAAAAAAATATTAACTGTTGAAAAACATGTTTACTTTTCATATCAAATATCATGCCATAAATTTGGTGACATCATTCTCATGGATCTAACTCGTTCCATTCATGAGAAAAGATACTTTGAGTAATACTTTTGTATTTGGATGCCAATAGTCATTTATCTGCTATAAGAATAACTTATTTCTCCTTCCATAATGTTTGGTGATATTTTGGCGATGAATTTGGTGGAATGTCACCAACTTGGCGACTTTTTTAAATGTTGCCAAATTAACGAAAATCTCCCCAAATGGATAAAAATGATTCTAAATCAATGAAAATGACTAATTGACGAAAATTCAATATCCTGGAAAGAATATATGTATCTACTATAAGAATAACCTATTTTTTTTACTATAAATGTAGTAAATTCATAGCATTATTTAAGGAAAGTCATGTGCTGCCCACATCAGATTTTTAATATAGTACTGAATTTAATTTTATGCTTAATTAGAAATTACACTTTTTTTAGTTAAAATAATTCTGTTAAAGATTGATTTAAAATTTTATCTTATTCCATTAGCAGTATTATAAGTATTATAGTTCTTGTTATTTATGCTCTATGATTTTTCTGTTATAGCATTTATGCAATTGGTGATTGTATTCCTGGCCCAATGTTAGCCCATAAAGCTGAAGATGAAGGTGGGATATTAGTTTGTATTCTATGTCCTGTTATAGAATAAACTAGTGTAAGCTTAAATAGTATATATCAAATTTTGTATAAATTGGAATGATTGAACTTTTTAGAGGTATCAAAAGTTTGAAACTAAGCTTTGATATTCCATAACCTGTAGCAACAACTCGGCGATTCAGCAAGTTTTATCAATTAAGTATAATTTTAAAAATATAACTGCTTATCTGGAGGTGTTTATATTTTAATCTTCGTATAATCAATGTTATTACACTGATCTTAAATTTAATAAAATACCTTATTAGAAATAAATAAATTGAAATTTGATAAATAACTTTTTGAGTTCTAATCTTCTGTATGAATATGTTTACTAAAAATTTTATTTTATCTTCTATTACTTGCGCTAAATAACATATAATATTTAATGTGCATGCATATATATATAATATATATATATATATTATTTAGTTAGCAACATCAGTGGGTGGAGGTTGATTTTAAAACATGAAGTTGACTGAAATGCTAGTTACACAACTTCTGTAGACCATAACTAAACTCATCTACTATATTTGTTTTTTGGTCCAACAATCTCAATTTGTATTAGTTTTTTAATTCAATTTTTTTTTTGTTATTGGAAATTTGATAGAATGGCTTTGCATTTTGCTTTAAAGTTTAAATTGTGGTTTTGGCTATATCACTGATTTGCTGAAATGGTTTGTTCTTTGCAGAGCCATTAAAATTAGGATTTTAAAGCTGTGATAGATTCAACTCAAACCCCCATGGTGACCTTTAATGGTTTACCCATAGAAAAGAAAGAGAGTTGAAAAGGGGGTTATCCAGGATCAGGGAAACAAAGTCAGCAGAATCATTCACTGTATAGGGGCTGAAGATGATCTCACCAAGTCCCTTGACTCCAGGTGCCCCTGGGTCTTGGAAGCTGTTCATAACAGCCAGTCCTTCTCTGTAATCTGGAAGAGTCAGTTTCATGAACCCAGGTGGGAACTCCCAGAGGATAATCCATGAATTAGTGTATGGATGTCATGTCCTTAAAAAATGTCATGCCCTTATGTCAGCGTGCCCTCCCCTAGTAGAAATTAGGAGCAGTAATATTGGGATTATTCTCTAAAATTATCTTATTAAACAAGTGAAAAGCATATTGTAAGAAAATTGCTGTTATGTAGAGTTGAAATATAATTTCAGAAGAGATAGTTGCACGATTTATAAGAAATATATAATGAAATATATTTATAAGAATAATATATAATGAAAAATTTTCTCTATGAAGTTAAGGGTAGAAGATATCATAGAGTTGACACCAATGGAATTGATGTTTAGAAAAATAGACATGTGAGATTTTCCTTTAAACTTAACTCAAAGTTCTTGAAAGATAATTCATAAATCCATACTCTTAACAATCGTTACATAAATATATCTGTTCAGATTTTCTTTAATTCTAGATAATAATGCTTTCTATGAAGTTTAGGTTTTTCAAATAGGCACACCTTGTTTTGGGCTTATTTTATCTATAAGGCCTACTTTTTCTTATTTGTTAGCAGCTAAGTGTTTTAATTTTAAAACAACATTGACAAATGGATTTTTACCTCAATATCAAAAGTTGTGTTAGTTAGATATTTTATATTTTTTATAAAAAATACTTTGGTGTCTAATTTTTATTATTAAATCCACAAAATTGTATGCATTTTGGTTGATAGTAGAGGTGGTTATATGCCACAAAGATACGATAATTTGATGTAAAAGATTTTTTTTTTTTTCAAATTTATTTCTTAAAAATTTTGGCCACTTGTGCATAAAATAAATGTATGTAGAAGTTTATAAAAAATGTTTAGAAACAAAATGTTTTTGCTATCTGCTTGTGCTAAGAGAAATTAGCCTAGTTTTGAAGAATGATCAATTGTATTAGATGTGAAAAAAATTGGTAATAGAATTCTTAACCTAGTTAAGTTTGCATTTCATATTTTGATAACTTATCCTAATGATCAAAATTTCTTATCCAGGTATTATCTGTGTTGAAGGTATTGCTGGTGGAGCTGTACATATGGATTACAACTGTGTACCTTCTGTTATTTACACACACCCAGAAGTTTCTTGGATTGGTAAAAATGAAGAGGAACTTAAGAAAGAGGTATAAGTTTCTAGACATTTTTAAATGTTTTATTCGAAGAAACAAATTTTTACAAGTAATTGTATTTCTATTAATTTTTAGGGTGTTCAATATAAAATTGGAAAATTCCCCATGGCTGCAAATAGTAGAGCTAAAACCAATGCAGAAACTGATGGTTTTGTGAAGATTCTTTCTGACAAAATAACAGATCGAATATTAGGAGCTCATTTAATTTGCTGGGGTGCTGGTGAATTAATTAATGAAGCTGCTCTTGCTATGGAATATGGAGCCTCTTCTGAAGATGTTGCTAGAGTCTGTCATGCACATCCTGTAAGTACCTTAGGGTGGTACTTGTTGTACAGTTAAAAATAGAACTTGTAAATTTAACCATCTCACCATTTCAATTTATGCCTTCTTCAGGGTGCGTACGCGGCCTGGAAAACCTTGAAAGTCCTTGAATTTCATTATTTTTTTCAAGACCTTGAATAGCCTGGAAAATTGGGATTATTTCCAAAAAGGTCTGGCGAATCCTTGAATTTCTCATTTCCAATTCAAAAACCACAAAATTTCAGTTGTACTAGAATTCCTACTTCCTACGTCACAATCTCAAACCAGTTCTCTTTTCCCTGGCGCTGTCAATCATTTGCCGGTTCTCATTAGATCACTGGCGCCGGTTCTCATTAGATCACTGAAATTGAGCAGCATCGGGTGCGGTTAGTACTTGGGTGGGTGACCACCTGGGAACACCGCGTACTTTTGGCACATTTCAGTCGACGTGATGGCCGTACGGTCAAGGCGAGCATTTCCAGCGATTGATTGGCCGCCACGTTATGGGTTTGAGTCCCACGTAAGACATGGATGTTTGGGTTGTTGGACGCAATGTGTCCCCACCCCCACTGGTGCGCTGGGGCAACGTCATTTGACGGCTAAGCGGTTCACTGTTCTGGCCGATGTATAGACGAAGATGAGAGTCAGTGCCTGGCCATTGGAAAAAAAAAAAAATCTCCCTATTGTTGCATATTAACTTGACTAAACTAACTTATTTTCATATTTTGGTTGATTATAAGGACTAATTTTTTAATTGATTTCACATAAATAGTACGATCGTGAAATTCAGTTTTTTTTTGTTTTTTTTTGCGCGGGCGTTTCAGAGAGTACTCAATTATCCTTTTCCATTGATCTTCATCTCCCTATTGTTGCACATTAACTTGACTAAACTAGCTTATTTTCATATTTTGGTAGATGATAAAGGTTAATTTTTAATTTTCACATAAATTGTACGATCATGAAAATCGTTTTTTTTTTTCGCCGGCATTGCCGAGAGTACGTAATTATCCTTGTCCATCCATCTCCATATTGTTGCACAGTAACTTGACTAAACTAGCTTATTTTCATATTTTGGTTGATTATAAAGGTTAACTTTTTAATTATTTTCATATAAATAGTATGATCGTGAAATTGAGTTTTTGTTTTCTTTGTGGCCGTTGCCGAGATTATGCAATCATACTTTTCCATCGATCTCCATCTCCCTATTGTTGCATATTAACTTGACTAAACTAACTTATTTTCATATTTTGATTATAAAGGCTAATTTTTTAATTAATTTCACATAAATAGTACGATCGTGAAATTCAGTTTTTTTTTTGCGGACGTTTCCGAGAGTACGCAATTATCCTTTTCCATTGATCTCCATCTCTCCCTATTGTTGCACATTAACTTGACTAAACTAGCTTATTTTCATATTTTGGTTGATGATATGAAATTTTTAATTTTCATATAAATTGTACTATCATGAAATTCAGTTTTTTTTCGCCGGCATACCGAGAGTACGTAATTATCCTTGTCCATTCATCTCCATATTGTTGCACATTAACTTGACTAAACTAGCTTATTTTCATATTTTGGTTGATTATAATGGTTAATTTTTAATTTTCACATAAATTGTACGATCATGAAATTCAGTTTTTTTTTCGCGAGAGTTGCCGAGAGTATGTAATTATCCTTTTCCATCCATCTCCATCTCCCTATTGTTGCACATTCACTTGACTAAACAAGATTATTTTCATATTTTGGTTGATGATAAAGGTTAATTTTTAATTATTTTCACATAGATAGTACGATTTCACATAGATAGGTCTGGGTTTTCTACATAGATAGTACGATCGTGAAATTAATTCATTTTTTCGCGGGCGTTTCCGAGAGTAGACAATTATCCTTTTCCATCGATCGCCATCTCCATATTGTTGCACATTAATTGCACATTACATGATTTAGAAAAATTGATTAAAAAATTAGATGTAGCTAACAATACTAAGTAATATAATAACATTTGTTATGGTTTATTACTGATTCATTTTTCTATCTAATTCAGAGGTGTGAGGTATGGGATAAGTGTGACATAAATATTTAATTTAATGTTTTTTATTTTCATAAATTTTTGAAAATGCTGATATCAAATTTTGTTGCAGCTGTTCAATAATAAAATTCGATAATTATAGCTTTGATTTGAATTTCAACTTTTACAATAATTTCTAACTATTGGTTAAAAATATATTACACTAGAATCTATTTTGCTTGTGTTTTGAAATTTTTTCAAATATTTTGTGTTAATATAAAAGAATTCCAAAATTAAAGTTTTTAAATTGTACACAATAAATACAAACTTAAGATAATTTTTTATATTTATTACCCCATTATATAATATATAAATATATTTTTAAACTGTAAGAAGTATTATAAGGATGGTTTTTTTGGATCGTTAATACATTCAGATTTTTTCAAGAATTTCGGTGATAACAGATAATTCATGCATTATGTCTATTACATATGGTTACATTTTTTCTGTTTAACAATATATTTTTATATTTAAAACTTCTTACAAATTCATTAGTTTAAAAAAAAACTTAAAAATGCAATTTTTGTACTGACTCAGTTTTGTGCAAAGGTAAAATAGATCCTTGATTTTTTTTTGTAATGTCCTTGAAAAAGTCCTCGAAAGTCCTTGAATTTCACTTTCAAAAAAGTGTACGCACCCTGCTTCTTGTAGATAGGTGTACAAAATATCTTTGCAATTGGGTAATATTTTGGGTTGGTCCCTAAAATTATACAGATTTTAGATACAAATCAAGTATACCGTTTTTGCTATAAACAAATCAAATAATTTTTCATAAACACAATGAAATATAGTAAACAAGTTATAATTTAATCCCCTGCACAGAATAACAGAATAATAAATTGGCTGACTGCCCTTAAAAGAGTAAACAACAATAAAGAGTAAACAACTACTCATCAACTTTGACACCATTGCCAGTCTACAGTTGTTGCTATGCTGTCTTTTTTTGGACAATAAGGAAACTGTTGATGGCTACCAATAACATGAAGGAGAAAATGTAATTGTTCTTCCACATTTGTTAATTTCTAATTAAAATACTGAATGCTGGCTATGCACCAGTCAACCCTGTAATTGATTACTGCCAATTCCTTCACTGTTTTTAAGGCATCTTTAGCACATGTTAAATACTTTGAAATGTAATGTTAATATCATGTGTGTCTATGCAATGTAAATTTATGTTAGTTTAAGTAATGTCTATTAGCTATTATCTTTTGATCTTTTGCTCTATTATATTTTAATCTTTTGCTCTGTAAAGTTATGCTATATATGTTTTTGTGTTTTAATATATTTTCTTTTATTTTTTTTCTCAGACTGTTTCTGAAGCTTTCAGAGAAGCCAATTTATCAGCTTATTTTGGTCGTCCAATCAATTTTTGATAATACTTGAAGTGAAAATATATCCTTTTAGTCAAATTAAAAATATTTCATTGTATGAAGTGTATAAATCGTAATACTTGGAATTGCACATGTGAAGTCATTTCTGCATGTATAGTTAAACATGCATAAATACATTAGAAAACTTGTTATAATGTTTTGTTTATTCAATTCTGATTCACCACCAATAAGATATTCAATAAAATTTATACTATTTTAGTTGTTTAGTCATAAATTCTCACAGATATGAAAAAGGAAAAATGTTTAATGATTTTCATAATAAGGTATTCTGCGAATGATTCTTATATTAGAAACAGCAAAAATTGAGCATTTCAGCTATATTATTTTTACAATTTTCATTTTTGTTACAGTTAAGCATGCATTTGCTTCTATAACAACTAATGACAATTAGAAAGAAATATATATGTATACCAAACATTTCAATGCTTTTCTAAAAGATTTTGTTCTTTAGTGTGAATGAAACAAATACAGTGGATTATTATGTATTTAATGTTCCTAAGCAAAATCTCACTAAACAACAACAAAATAAATGATTTAGTATCTCACTCATGGATAATAATACAGAACTAATAAGTATTTTGAATTGGGGATAGATTTCTGTTTTTCCTTCTTCCTCATAGTTTTAATTTTCTGGCAAAAAAGTCTTTAACATAAAGATTTTCAACAATCTGGCAGAAGTATTGCCAGAAGAGGAATTTGAAAGCTATTGCAGCAGTGTCACTGGCCAATAAGATGGTCAAATCAACGAAGCAATTAAAATTTCTGCTAATGTACACAAAATTTCATCCATTTGCTATTGTCGCTTTTCGTCTATTCTCTCTTGATGCTACACTCATACCTACTGCTACATGAAGTTGACTAGGGCACAGGGCTCGAAATAAGATTTTAAAACTGACAACAAATACTGATGTGAGCTTTTATAAGCTAGCAGAAAAAACAATTTAGTTCATGTCAATCCTAACCATAGAAAATTATTCTTATGTTCTAGTAGTAAATTTTTCATTGAACTTTAAGAAACTTGAATGAATAATGTAATGAAATTAAAACTTGTTTCACTTACCTTAAAATCTCTTTACACAAATTTATGTGAAATGCTAAAATTCATCTGAGATGAAAAGAAACACTTAAATATATTATAGACACACATTTATTTCCTTTTTATTACCAAATTTACAAATGTGTTATTCAATTAGCTAAAATTACATTTGTTTAATAATGTTGTAATTAAAAAAAAGTTCTGCTATCACATGCATGAAATAATTTCTAAACTTTCACTAACTAGTACTAAAAAGGGAAATGATGAGAATTCAGAAGTCAAAAATACTCACAGCAAAGCCTACTGTGAGAGTCATTGATTGATGTGGTGTCTTTAAGGTAGTTCATTGTATTTGTCACAGTTGCTTGGAGTATTTGTCACACATTCTTGGAGCCCTGCTTGGGTATGCATGTAAAGAGATAAATGAAGTATTGATCAAGTATTTCCTGATGTTTAACTTTAAAGCATTTCATAATAAATGAAACTACTGCTTCTGAGAATACAACTTTCTGGTACTTCCTTGAGGAAAGTTGCCTTATTTGCTTATGCTTGCATTCTTCAAGGAAGTACTAGAAAGTTGTATCTAAAGCACATGTTCAAATTTTTACTTTTATATATTAACAGACCTGCCAACTGTTACGATTTAATCGTATTTAGTACGATAAATCACGAGCAGTACAATAATATGATTTTGCCACCAAAAGCATGATTTTAAAAAAAAATTACGTTTTTCCATATTTTTTCCCTTTTTTTTTTTGCTTTTCCCTTTTTCAGACTGAAGTAGGGAATTTCGAGAGGCTTTGATTTCTAATGTAGACGCGTATTTGCAATATTGCCAGTTTCGCGATTTTCCCGCTCAATTGAGCTAGTTTTGGCGAAGCGAAGAGTTGGAGGAAGTGCGGGAGTTTTGGCGATGACCTGGCAATACTGGTAGCTATTGCCGTTATCTGCAGGAAGGAGCATCATGCGCGGAGGGAGCACATGATGTTTTGTTGATTTCTCCCGATGCTTGTTTTGCTGTTTTTGCTGAGATCAGTTTAGTTTATATAGTTAATCAATTGAATGATGTCTACAAAGACGAATGCCCGATCTCAAACGTTTTCCGAAAAGTATTGCAGAGAGTTTGAATTTATCAAAGAATCAAGAATAAGTGCATCTCTTGCCTTTTGTGTTGTATGTAACTGTGATATCTCCATTTCTCATGGCGGACGTGCGGACATAGTTAAACATTCGAAAACGGCCAAACACGTGGATAAATTCAAGACTTCCAAATCTACGAAGTCTATAAATGAATTTTTAACTGTGAATAAAGAATTGCAGACTACTAAAGCGGAAGTTATGTTCACCTCATTCATTTTAGAACATAATCTTCCGTTAGCTACTGCAGACCATGCTCGCCCATTATTTCAAGCGATGTTCCCGGATTCGAAAGAGGCAAAGCATTATTCCTATGGCGAACAAAAACAGCTTTTATTATTAAAGAACTAGCCAGTGAAAATCAAAAACAAATAATTGCAGCTACTAAAAATCCATTTACAGTGTCTACTGATGGGAGTCATTGTGGCGATGATCAATTGTATCCAATCGTTTTAACGTATTTTAAAGAATCATCAAATGGAGTAAAAACTGAGCTCTTGTCTTTGCCAAAATTAATGGAATCCCCTACTGGGGAAAACATTGCCAAATTAATAAATGAGGAATTTCAATGCTACGGAATTCCGTGGGAAAACTGTCTTGCTCTATCATGTGATAACACACCTGTTATGATCGGCAAGAAAAAAGGAGTTTCAGCATTTTTAAAAAGTAAGCAACCAAATTTATTTGCGTTTGGATGTTTATGCCATTTGATTAATTTGGCAGCACAAAAATCTGCTGAAAGCTTACCTATACTAATTCATGAACTTTTAATTGACATTTATTATTATCTAAAAAAAAGTTTTAAAAGGAAACAGGCTTTAAAAGAAATTCAAGAGTTGTGTGATGTTGAAACACAAAAGATTTTAAGACATGGCTGCACTCGGTGGCTTTCTCTTGGTAGATGCCTTGAGAGATTATTACAGCAGTGGCATTGCTTAACTTTATTTTTTAAAGAAGAGTGTTCTAATGTAAATGAAAAAAAAATTGGTTTCTCCCCAAGAATTTCTTTGTATACCATCCCAAAACTTGATAATTCAAAATCAGAAAGTTGTAAACCCAACGAAACGTTAAAGAGGAAAATTGTGAATTTGACTTCTGTTAATAAGAAATTTAAAATGAATGCAGTTAACACTGAACATGATAAAAAGTCTTCAGCACATCTAATTAAAAAGAAGCAACAAGAACAGTCTGAAAAAAGTCTCTCAAGAGATGCTTTAAATAAGCAAGAGAGAATTTTCTTTACATTAAGTTCTACTGTGAATCATGCTTATGCATTATTTGTTTGTCATGTTACAAAAGTTTTTGAAAAATACAATATAATGTTTCAGCAGGAGGAACCGCGTGTGCATACACTCAAATCCGATATCGAATGTCTTTTTAATGAACTCTTAATTAAATTTGTAAAGGTAATTGCTATTAAGCAAGCAAAATCAACATTTTATGTTAAATATAATGAAATAGAAAACCAGAAAGAAAATGAAGAGTTATCAATTGGTTTTGAAACCAGAAAATTGGTTAAAACAGTTAGCACTGAGGAGCAGAAAGAATTTTTTTCTAAAGTTAGAAATTATTTTATTACTGGCTGTGACTATATAGTTTCTAAATTTCCATGGAATCTGGAAATTTTAAATCATGTCCAAGTTGCTGATATTTCTAGAAGAGAGCAGTTTAATTTTTCATCAATTCAGTATTTAGTAGATATGTTCCCATGTCTCCTTGTAAGATGTGAGAATGAAACATTTTCTGAAGGTGTTGATGTTGTAGAAAGTGAATTTCTAAATTTTCAAATTGCAACTTTACCAGATAACATTTTAAATAGTAAAAGTATTAGTGTACAATGGCATTTATTATGAAAAGAAAAGAACTCTGATGGCAAATTTATTTGTAGCAAACTTTCTAAAGTCATGTTAGGCATTTTAACCTTGCCTCATAGCAATGCCTCTTGTGAAAGAGTTTTTAGTTTTGTAAAGAGAAATAAAACTGATGTAAGAGGCTCTTTGAGCACTTCAACACTTGAATTGCTTTTGATTGCAAAATCCTGTATGTCTGGACCTTGTTTCCAGCAAAAATGTTCTTCTGAGTTTTTAAAAAAGGCAAAGTCAGCCACATATGTTGGTTTAAATAAAAGTTAGATTTATTAATGCTGTTGTAATGTGCAAAAATTGTGTCCTTACCTTTCTTTTTAATAGAAATCAGAAATCCATGATGTGCATTATAGTTTTCTAATTGCTTTATATTGATGCATTTTACTAAATAATTAATATTTTTATTTAATTTTAAATGTTTAATTTAAAAATTAACAACATAAAAATGTTTGCTGTGGATTGTAATAATTTAATTGGTTTCTCAATAGAATTTTGATGTAGGGGGAAAAAAAATCCCTACAGCCTGATTATCAAGAATTTACATAGCTGAAATATACCGCGCATACATTATCGCGTGCGTTGTTACGCTTTTTGGCTCTGAGAGGTTGGCAGGTCTGTATTAATGTGGTGCAAAATCTGAAATATTTTTCACCATTAACCTGTTTCCATTTAAGCCTAACTTAACAGTGATAAAGATCTGTAAATCAGTTGAATTGCTTATGAGTTATAAGATGTCGTGATAGATAAAAATAGGAATTTTAATTAACATGTTCTATGGGTAGGTGTAGAAATATTATACTGTTTTTAATTAAATTTTAATATATTTTTATTAAAGTTGATTACATATTTCAGGAAATATTTAGTTTGAAAATCATATTTTAGAATTTTAACATTTATATATCAAAATTGTACAAAATCTGAAATATTTTTAGCCCTAAATCTGCATCTATTTAAGCTTAACAAACCAGTGAAAAGTATGTCAATCAATTAAGTCATTTGAGTTATGCAGAGTGATTGCAGACAGACAAAAACAGGTATTTTAATTTCTGTTGCTTCATAGATATGCTTAGGAAGGATAAAACTTGTATTAAAACATTACTTGAATTTGGTCTTATTATCTGGAAGAAGTTTCTCTGAAATAAGCAATTTGGCAGTGTAATATTGAATTTACACTTTAATATATTAAAATAGTACAAAATCTGAAATATTTTTTTCCTTAATACTGCTCCCACATAAGCTTAATAAATCAGTAAAGATGCATGAATTGAGTTGAACCATTTTCTAGTTATGAACAATCATTACAGATAGACAAAATCAGGTATTTAATTTTCATTCTAAAAGTAGATAGAGCATGAATCCCATGATAAAATATACCTTGAACTCAGTCTAATTGTATGAAAATGTTTATCAAAATTGGTTGTGTACATTATGAGAAATTTAGTTAGCTAGAAGCTAAATGTAGTTAATTAGCTAAAATATTTTCAAATTTTCACTTTCATGTATCAACCCAGTATAAAATAGTTTTTACCATAAACCTGCTCCTCATTGAGCTTAAACTAATGAATAAAGCATGTATATCAATGGAGTTGTTCTTGAGTGATATATGAAAGAGATAGAATTTTAATTTCTATTATTCTCCACATTGCTGTATAGTGATGAAACATATTAGAATATTTTTTATACTCGACCTCATTATCTTAAAAATAAAAATTCAACGTTGATTGTGTAGTGTAGACACTCATTACACTAGTGCATTCACTCAAAAGCATCTGTTCGAATTTTTTCTGTTTTATATTAGATATATCGACAAATAATTTTATATTATCAATGCATAATTTTACCTATACAGACTGATAGTTTGTGGTTTATCATTTGTGTTATGGAATAAAGCACAAGGGAAGGATTTGGACAGTATGATACCTGCCTGCAGTTTAGTTTTCTTAACTAGTGGTCAGGTGTTCATCACAGTTGTGTGAACTGCTTGTTTGTGAGAATAGAACCTAGCATTTATTTTTAGCTTCAAATTCAAGTGCTTAAACCACTTGTGAACCATTTGCTAGGTGACATGGCCATGAAATCTAAGCTCTAATGCAGAATTATCCAAATAGTGGCCTACAAACAAGGATAATGCATAGATTTGATATTTAAAATTTAATAAATTATTAAAATTTATTTAAAAATGAGAAATATTAATACTTAAATATAACAGTAATAAATTGTGATGTATAGATATTACTGAAATACTTTTCAAAGCAGCAAAAGCATTTGGATAGAAAATTTTACTCTGTATTTTATACAAGTTGAACAGTATAAAAAAGAGTAAAAAATTAGAATGATAAAAATGTAAACATTTGCTTTCTTTTTGAAGATGAATCATTGATTCTAGGGTCTTTCCTAAAGAAATTTCATACTGCACAAGTGAGCACTATTAGCATCCTATAAATTGAAGGAGGTGTGGTGGGAGGAGTTCATTTCTCAACTGGAAATTTTAAACATGGCTCTTTTTAGTAATTTCACAAAATTTCTCAAATTTTGCATCTCGGAGAGGGGGGGGGGGTATCGCCATTCCTTACATAATGCCATGAAATCTAAGCTCTAATGAAGAATTGTTAAAATGGTAGCCCACAAACAAGTATAATGATTATAGCATATTTAAACTTAACTAAACTACTAAAATTTAATATATAATAATTAAATTTTTAAGTGTAACAAATAATTTTTAACAGAATCAAATTCAAATCCAGCGATTGAGTTCAAAATCACCGAATCCTAAATACTAGAACAAACGATATGCTGAAGGCTAAAATTTATACTAAAGCTGCCAATTATGGAAGCCCATTCTTCCTAGTACATTTTTACCCATCAGCCAATGTAATTAATGGACTCGTCTGAAACCCACGTGACCCAACTGCCAACTCACGGAAGCCAAACAGTAGCATGAACTGTTATCAAAATATTGTATGATTTATAAATGAACTAGC
The DNA here is from genome assembly GCA_951213105.1 of Amaurobius ferox. Classification (NCBI taxonomy): domain Eukaryota; kingdom Metazoa; phylum Arthropoda; class Arachnida; order Araneae; family Amaurobiidae; genus Amaurobius; species Amaurobius ferox. The sequence goes on along the minus strand of OX578133.1, from coordinate 178,485,278 downwards.
CGAATACCCGTTGAAAATCAATGGTCTCGCAATTAGCAACCCCTGAATAATGTACATTTTTGAATAATTTGCATTTCACATTTATTCGGCAAATCAAGTATTTTGGTGTGCAGAACCCCCTAAAAAAGAAAATTTTGAAAAACTTACATTGCGCACTTCTTCCTTTCGAACTATCTACCCATATACCAATTTAAAATCTCTATCTCATCCCGAAGCATACTATTTTATTATTTCTGCTTTCGAACATTTTTCTGTGAAGCACACCTATAAATAAACATTTTTAAAAACTCTGTTTGTCTTGGGTTTTTTATCAGATGATTGGCTTATATACCAAATATCTAGCCTCTATCACATTTAAAAGGAAGCATGCCTCATTTATTCGGAAAATCGAACATATTAGTGGGCGGCACCCTTTAAAGTAGCAAATATTGGAAATCTGAAATTTCACACTTTCTTCCTTTCAAACTATCTACCCGTACACCAAATTTGAAGTCTTTATCCTATCGCAAAGCATGTTTTTCTATCATTTCACCTTTCGAACGTTTTTCAGTGTAGCACCCCGTTAATGAATATTTTTGTCAAACCGTATTCATCTTTGGTTTTTTTGTCAAATAGTTAGCCTATATACTAAATTTCAAGCCTCTATCACATTGTAAAGGAGGAGTTTATCATTTGTTCGGCAAATCGAACATTTTAGTGAGCGACACCCCCCTACAATAGCAGATGATGGAAAACTGAAATTGCATACTTTCTTCCATTCCAACTTTTTACGCGTACACTAAATTTGAAGTCTATCTCATCGTGAAATATGCTTTTCTAGCATTTCACCTTTCGAATGTTTTGTGTGGAGTATCCACCCCTTTAAATATACATTTTTGAAAAACTCTATTCTTCTTGTGATTTCTATCAGATGATTTGCCCATATACCAAATATCAAGCCTCCATCATGTTTTAAATGCGCCATTTTTCCTTTATTCCAAAAATAGAACATTTTGGTGTGCGACACCCCCTAAAGTAGAAAATATTGGTAAACCGAAATTGTACACTTTCTTCCTTCCAAACTATCTTCTCTTACACCAAATTTGATATTTCTATCTCATCCCGAAGCATGGTTTTTATCAATTCACTTTTCGAACGTTTTTCTCTGGAGTACCCCCTTAAATGAACATTTTTGAAAAACTATATTCGTTTTGGGAGTTTTCGTCAAATGATTAGCCCATATACCAAATTTCAAGCCTCTATCAAATTTTAAAGGAGCCTTTTCTCATTTATTCGGTAAATCGAACATTTTGGTGTGCGGCATCCTCTTAAGTAGAAAATATTGGACATCTGAAATTGCACATTTCCTTCTTTTCGAACAATTTACCCATACACCAAATTGGAAGTTTATCTTATCACAAAGCTTGCTTTCCTATCATTTTACTTTTCGAACATTTTGGTGTGGAGCACCCCCTCTAGAGAACGTTTTCGAAAAATTCGAGTTTTCCAGGGAGGTTTTATCAAACGACTGAGCTGTGTACCAAATTGCAAGTCTCTATCTATTTGGGAAGTGCCTGAAAAACATGTGACAAACAGATGGATAGACGGACACTTGGCAATTTTTTGGACACTGCAATTATTTTGGATCTTGGTGGATTGTTTGAAAAATCAATATCTTCAATGCTTTAAAAATAAGGATAACCAATGTTGGTTAATTAAAATTTCTTTAATAGAAACACTCCATTAATGATGTGCATAAAATTACACAACCAGAGCACTTTTGGATATTGTTATGTCTTTGATCAGTGGCAAAGAAAATTGTAGGTGACAGATATGAGCTCTAATATACATGCCACAACCATGAAACAAGATTTGCATATTGGTCATTTTGAAATCGATATATTTAAAAAACAATTTAATTACGAAATACAGTGCTCGACATAGAAAATGTAACACCCATGAAATTTTGACTATAAAATTATGCAAATTGCAAGACAATGCAGCTGGCCGATGTATGCAAATGATCTGAAATGCAAGTAGGTCATGTGATTAGAGCGTGGATAAAAGGGATGGAAACTGCAGACGAACCAACAGTTGTTACTGACTATCACCTACGGAAACCTGTTTTCTGAGCTTTTTTTCTGTTTCAGAAAATATGTGTTGTTAAAGAGTTACTGTTTGTTGTTAAAGAGTTACTGGCTGATGCTGCCGAAATCCGTTTCAGCATTTTAACGATTATGCGAGGGGATTCATTTTAGGCCTATGTACAGCTGAACCTTCGAGAAGGAATAGATTCTTTCTAATTTCTTCTTGATGAACTGGGTGGTTGTATCAACGTATGTCAGCACACATGGATCGACACATTCGAAAGCATTTGGTGGCAGCCCCACAAACAACTGTCAGCATTCTTCAGAATTTGCAAGGTACATTGGGTGTTCCAATATCAGCAAGAACAGTTTCTCGATGATTGATCAAAAGCGGCTTGTACTCGAACCATCCTTTATGAAGACTGCTATTGATGAGAAGATACCAATGTGAGATATTGCAATGGTGTCAGACACGAGCCTCTTGGACGATTGAATGGGACACGGTAGTATTCAGCGACGAGTCTCGGTTCGGGTTGTCGAATGACAGTCGCCGTGTGAGAGTCTGGGGGCGACATGGAAACAGATCCAATTCTGCTACGAATGTCAATAGCCATACTGCTGGACAATGCGGCATCAGGGTTTGGAGTGCCATCAGTTTTGATAGCCGGTTACCTCTGGTTCATATCAGAGCGTCGCCTCCGATAGCTGAAGCTGGAGTACTAACTTTTGACATCTCGGCTTGTAGGCCCACTGCGAGTAGGTCTTCTGGATCACGATCGGAGCTTTTGCTATTTGCTTCCCTTTTGTTTCTCTGTTCGATGTAAAGGAATTATAATTTGTCAGTAATTAACTAATATTCATTAAATTTGGAAGTTTAAAATTTTCTACAAATCATAGAACAAATAAAGTGAAACATAAGGAAATGTTCTATTTATGCTTGTTCACAAATAATTCAATAATGTACATTAAAATAGGTGATTTAAAAGATTAATATTGCTGTAAATTTCCTTAAAATAAAATATTTATAATTACTCAAATTCACTCTGGGAGCAAAGATGAATGGATTCCATTCAGTTAGTCAGTGATGTTTCAATAAAAGTTAAAAAAATAACCCTGAGTATTTATTGCTTAATCAGGCATTTTATGTAAGTAATTTTTCAGTACATTCACTTGCAGCTAAAGTATGCTGAAACTAAAATGATTACTGAATACTATCTTTTTCTTTGAATATCATAACATAATCATAAAAAATAAACTCAGAATTGAACTTTCAATATGCTTATTTTTATTTATTCATTTATTTTATTTATTTTGTTGTAAACTGTAAAATGATTTAGAATTAAGATGAAATACTATTAGTTGAATATCATTCATTAACCTATGCACTATAATTTGTAGAAGTTCAGGTTTTCTAATATAGCACATCCTATATTCCTTTTTTTACTACCACACATTAACAAATAGTAAACAATTTTGCTTAATTATAGAGTTTGAAATACCTCAGGGGGACTTTGCAAATTTAATAAAGTTATATAATAGAACTTTTTGGCTTTAATATTTCATTTATAATTCCATTGAAATGAAAATGTAAGAAACATTAAATTAGTTTTGTATTATTAAAATAACATTAACTAATATAATGAAATATGCAATGAAACTTGAAATTGTAAGTAACTTAAAATTATAAGTTGGTTACTTTACTTTTACCAAGTAATTTTAACAATTTTCAATAACATAATAACACTTTATTCACTACATTAAAAACACATGCAGAGCCTAAACACAAATGACTTCTTAACTCATTCTTTTAAAATTTCAGCATGCCATAACAAATAATAAAAATATATATATATGCAATATATTAAGATACTAAATCTTTTACATGCAATTACTTACTTGCCAAACTGTAAAAAATATTCTATTTGATGTAGGAAATATTACATTTTACATTATTATTTTACTTTCATAACTTTAGTGTAGCATTTTTATTGCTACGATTTCTTACTATTGACAATATCTTAAAAAGAAAATGAAATTTTTTTATCTCCATAAATAAAATTGAAAATACATCTGTGTGTTTGTCTATTTCATCATCATAGTAGAACAGCTGCATCGAATTTCATGAAAATTTTGTGTGTAGGCTTAAAATAACCCTACTTAAAATTTAGACCATGTTTCGAGTTTCTAGGACCAGGGATTGTCGAAATATGAATAAAAATCACACAATTAAACCTTCCATAGAAATAGCATTATGCTGGTTATATATTTTCTGCAAATTTATTAAGAAAATTATATCATGGTGCTTAGCAATGCAATTAAATCAAATGTGTTTATTAGGCAGACTATTAAATTTTTTCCAATTTAAATAGTAAAGAAATTGATATAAAAGAAAATTTTATAAATGATCGAATGTCATCTTTAGCTAGATTACATCAATTGCAGCTTTCGGGTTTAAATATTACGGGAATTAATAACATTTTCAGTTTAATATCTCATGTTTTATTTTGGTAAAAACTCATGATGTGTTTAGTCAATTAATTCATATATTATGTTTAGTTAATTAATTCATATATTGCATTTAGTCAATTAACTCATAAATTGTACTTAGCTAAATGTTGAAACAGAATAAAACTGATAATACCGTTTTAGCGCTTTTATTTTAGTATATATTGATCCAATTTCATATATATTTTATAATTTGCTTGCAAATGAGATCAGAATGTTTTATTCTTCAGATCTGCTTGTGAGCATAATTTTGTATAGAAAACACAGAAAGGAGAATTAAATTTAGAAGAATTAACTGAAAGGAGAATTAAATGAAATATTTTAATAGAATGTTTTGAGTAACAATGTCATTTAGAATACTGCAGGAATTTGCACATATTGAGCAATGCCGGGTATATCTGCTATTAACAGTATACATAAAATTGTAAGCTGTGCATCTATCTGTCTGTTTATTATCTCAGCATGGTAGAACTCACCTAGTTTCTTTTTGTTAGAATTATAAAATTTCAAAAATAAAGACTAAATATTAAAATTTCACTGCAAATTCTGCATTTGAAGTTTCTTTTATTACATAATCAGTACGAAGAACGGGCATACTGCTAGTCTTTTATAAAATATCACAAAACTAACAACATTATTAAAATAATTTTAAAATATTTGCAGGAAAATGAATAATTTATGACAACACATTATAAATTATGTATTATGTATATAGGATGCTCTGAGAATAAGTGATGTTTAAGTTTAATCATCTTTATGCAAATATGTATATAACTATATTTACCTCTGGAAATTAGTTTGTATAGACATAATGCCATTTAAAAATATTTAACTTATATATATAATTTTTTTTTTTATAGATCCAAGCTTATAAGTAGATGTATGCTTTGTATGTTATTGTATATTGTACTGTGGGAAGGTGCAAGATAGTTAACTGATATAATTGACAACTTACTTACAGTATCTTACTTTTTTAAAAGATAGATTTTATTTAGTATCGTCGAATGTTAAATTCCATGGCGAGGCATAGTCAGGTTGTAAACCCAATGGGTTGGTCCCTCACTCACGGTGATTGATTGATTGATGACAACACATTAAGTATACTAGGCGAATGCAATGAATGACACAAGCTAACCTGATAAAATATACATTTTAAATATTGAATGATTTTAAATGCTTCAATTATTTGACAAAGCTTAATTTTACAAGTGCCTGGGCAGTTTTCTTAATGTGACAACAATAAAATTTTAATACTAGCTAAGAAAACTCTAAAATGTTTGTTGACATTATAATTAGCAATAAAACAATTTAGAATCCAGTTAGCTTTAATTGAGAAGAAATTTAGACAAGAAGGAATAATATAATTTAAATATTTTGAATGCCATATATTTAAAATTATAAGTAATTTTAAATGAGATGATAAGAAACAAAAAATGGTAAGCACTTACATCTAAGGAGCATCTATAATAAGCAGTAATGTATCCAATGTATCACGATAAAGTAATAAGGTATGCAAATTATGTATCGTACCAAGTCATGGAAATAAGAACTTACACACTCACAAAACACTATAAAGGAATATTATCTAGAAAAAAAAATCGATTGGTCGTTACATCCATGAGCCAGCTAGTTAATGACTTCTTTCTTTCTGTGGGTTGTTGGGGAGAATTTTCCAGAAAAGGTCAGGTGAAATTCGAAGGCTAAATTTGGGCCTACAGAGCACGACACGGTCTACTTTTGGGAGGGGGTATGTGTGTGCTCCGGCCTCTGCTATCGGAGGTGACGATCAGAGGCATAATGACGGCACAGCGATATGTGGATGAGGTGCTGTTTCTGGTTAAAGGCATATCCATCTCCCAGGAAACTATCCGCATGCTCCGCTCGTTGCAACTGTTCCTTGAAGGGTTGCTCCTTGTTTCACCACAAGAGGTGTTCCTACTGTACTGATCACCCTGTCTATGCCATTACTGTATTGCATTATCCTCCTGGAATTAACATCACTTATTTATGCAATATGACATCTCTGTCTGTGTGTCTTTAGTAGTATCCATACGCTTGTATGAGCACACAGACTCTTTTTACACTAAAAAACATGATTTAATAGCTTATTTTATTTTTTTTTTATGAAAAAAAAGTCTCGATCCATTTTAATATTAAAAACATGATTTTATAGCTAAAAAAGGTGTATATATACCTTTTTTACATTAAGACCAAATTTTAACAGTGAATTGCTGAACTTTTTTAGTTAAAAAGCTAGACATATAAAATAAATGCATGAAAAAAGAGGATCTCCAAATGAATGGAAGTCCTCTAATATATTAAAAATGTGTACCTTTTAACAGTGAATTACTGAACTTTTTTAGTTAAAAAGCTAGACATATTAAAAGTATGCAGTGAATTATTTAAAATAAATGCGTGAAAAAAGAGGACCTGAATGGAAGCCCCCCTGTTTTTAAAGGGTGGGGTTGAGACCCCCCCATATATTTAATAGAAAATGTTTAACTAAATCTAAACATTTTTTATAAAATTAAAAAGAATTATAAAAATATGAATGAAATCATTATGAATTACAAAACATATGATAATTATAGTGGAGGGTGACGCCCCCCCACTGAAAAATGATTAAGCTTTCTCTAATTCATATACGTATTTATCATCAGTCATACCCGGATACTTAAATATATATCTTCCTTTATTGATTTTATATATTGATTCATCAGAAAGTTTTCCATGTTTATTTGCAAGGTAATACTCTTTTTCTTCAACTTCCACATCTAACTTTACGATTACTGAATCTCCATATTTAGTATTAATTTTTCTCAATGATATCAGATCATATTCCCCAGGATTTAAATCATTTAATTTAAACGTTTTGGGATAACCTCAGTCTATTGAACTCTTCCATTTATTAGTAAACATTTTTATAAATATAAATCCACCCTGCTAATCATAATAGAATAAGTTCTTTGAAATAACATATAAAACTCCTAATTCATTCAATTTAATATCTTCATTTTCTTCCTTTTCAATTAATACAGTCAACCTTTGAAAACTTTCTGATAATAGTTTTTTAGTATGATCATATTTATCATACAATTCTTTACAAAGATAAGTCAAATAGTAAATTTCTTCAGAATTTGTAAAATTTAAAGCTCGAACATCACCTAAGCACTCATCCATTTATATAGAATTAGTTTTAGAAACATTTTTATAATGTCCTAAAACTCTAGTATTCATACCATCTTCTAATATAAATCTTTTATCATCTTTTGCTGATAAAGCTATCTTGTTCACTTGAATTGAATACTATTCATGTTTCTTACTTCTAATTAAATTCTGTGTTCTATATTGATCTTTTTTATTTAATAAACAGTCTTTATAATCTTCAAATGATATTCTGTTTTTAACGGTACTAGTCTTAGTTCCTTTAGACTTCTTAGTCTCAAATTTTTTATGGTTTTCTTTATCTTCTTCATTATTATTATATTCTTCAACACTCTGTTTTTCTAATCTTATTGAATACATTTTACTTCTTAAACCTACAAATTCTTCCATAATCACACTGCTATTTTCATCTTTCATTTTACCTAATACTTTTTTATTACATCTAGGGATATTATATAGATTATTTACTTGATAATCAGATTTATCGAAATAATCAATCATAGACTTCATATCTTCATAAAAGTCATCTGTTTTAGTATCATATATAAAACTATCTGTATCCATATATAATAACTTAATGTTATCCTTATATCTCGGTTTCATGACATTATAATGAAAATCATACATTAAATGTTTAGATAAATCTAATACAGTGACCGCCGCTTATAAGAAACACGTTCGTTTCGCTCGTTTTGTTTCTTATAAGCAGTTGTTTCTTAAATCCGGAAATTTTTTAAATATCGTTCTTCCATTGTAAATACTAACTATTGAACACAGTTTTACAGAATTTAAAAGATAAATGTATATAAGTAAAATATTAGTACGTACATAATACATTTGTAAATTAAGTTTTGCATTCAAAAATATTTCTCATTTTACAAATTAAGCCTTACAACTTAAATTATTATCTATATGCATATAGTATGCAGTTAAATAAGAATAAAAAGTAAAACTCATAGGTCGTTCATTTATGTATAAGAGCATAGTACATTTTCATACATACCGTAATCTATTACTGAAGAATAGCAAAAAACTTATCCAGTATTGTTTGTGCTAACGAGTCTGTGATTAGTTTACGTACATCCATTTCTAAATCATAAAACAGTCCATAAACTTTTTCTGATGCCCCTCTGTGTTCAAGAGTTTTTCTAATTATAGTTAGGGCTTCTCGCGACTGTTTGGCTGTAGGAAAATTTTCTTCTTGTGGAACGTCGTCTTCATTTTCTTCTTCATTGCAAACATTCTGAATTTCCGCACTATGTCATCATCATTGTTTTCTTCAGATGTTTGTAAATTTTCGTCGATGTGAATCCATTCTTCGAAAGGTGCTTTAAATTCTTCTTCATCTTCTGCTGGTATGGCAACATTATTTTTCAAAAATCCTGCTTTACGGAAGCAATTAAAAATGCATATGTCAGAAACTTTTTTCCATGCGCCTGCGATCATATGGATAGCATCAAGCAAGGTTGTTTTCTTGCTTATTGACTACACGGAGGTGGAGAATCATACTTTTTAAGTAAACTTTGCTTTTCAAGCAAAGTAAGGGTTTGCGACATGCTTCACTAGCAAAACATAAAATGACTAACTAAAGCTGTACGAATCTTATTTGAGTGCATAAGCAAAGATGCCTTTCCTTATCAGTACGTTTCCTTAACTGCCAAAAGATTAAAGCTCGTTTCTTACTGGTTTGGGGTTGTACTCCCCAAGTCTTTCTGCGGAGAAATCCTCTGTCATCCTTTGTTACATAGCAAACTCCCACCCCCTCCCCGTACGCCCAGAGACAAGAGATAACAACTCGTCCTTCAGTTAACCTTAAACAAATCGATTTTTTTTTTTACACCAGCGTCGCAAGGAAATCAACAAATTTTCTGTAGAAAACTGTTTCTTATAAGCGGAATCGTGTTTCTTATAAGCGACACAATTTTAATGTTAAAACGAAGTTTGTATTTGTTTCTGTCGTTTTGAGTCTTATAAACGGCTGTTTCTTATAACCACTGAATCTTATAACCGGCGGTCACTGTATACTCATTCCAACATAAATCGGTTTATTAAAATATAGTTTTGTTTTTTTCATGTGAACAGCTACCAAATTTTCATCAAAAATAGTTCTACATTTGAAATTAGGTTTAGCAATTAATTTTTTAACTTGATCATAATTACAACATAATCTTACATCGATTCGTTTTCTTATATTTTCCATAGTTTTTCCAAATACTGAATTATTCATCAATTTATAAAAATCTTTCTCAAAATCATTAGCAGCTTTCTTTCTCATTTCAGTGTTTAAATCTATATATTTTTTCAACCAATTCGATTGTTTAAATTGTAATACTCTATGCACTCTTACAGCCTTTAAACCCATTTTCAAATATTGTTTTAAACTTCTATAATGAACTACATATTTCTCTTTATCGTATAAAGTTGTTAATAACTTACCTTGTTTTGAATTTTCAGGAATTCTATATTCAGGACATAATGGTAAATCTGAATGATAATCATGTAACTCTTTTGGATATCTTAAACTAATTTCAAATATATATCCATTCTCTGAATCATCTTTTATTTTATGGTTATATACTTCACGTTTAACACAATTTATTTCATCACCATTACACCATTTAAATTCTCCATATGGTAAATATTAACTCATAGCCCATCCATATAAATTATTAGCATCTAAATACATTAAATAATTGGATTCTTTACTATTATCATAATTTTTCATATATTTATTATTTGCTTTTCCATATCTATTACAACATTGTTGTTGTTGTCGAAACCCAGACCGTCCGACCTACCAGAAAGGTGTAAGGTAACTGTTTGGACGGTCGGGAAGTGCCACCCAAATTAGACCGGAACCCAGTGGGGGAGGCATCCACAGGGACCGTACCCTCCTTCCCCTACCACCAACCTCTCGGAAGGACTTTCGGACCCACATGTTTAACGTGATCGTACTCCGCATGAACACGGCGGCAGTTTTGGCAGTGGCTGGAATCGAACCCGGGCCTACCGAGTGCAACTCCAGCGCGCTAACCAATGGGCTACCGCGCCCTTATATATTACAACATTGTGAAACACCTCCTCTTAAACCTTTTTCTATCATGAGAATCATATCATAATTATTTAATAAATCTAATTTAACATTTTTTATTTTTAACATTGCATCCCAAGATAAACCAGGAGCAGTAAAATACCAGTCTGGATCTAATTTATAAGTTTTTAAACAAACATCTCTAAAATTTTCAAATACATCTGTTAAAATTAATACATCTGTTTTGACATATAAATCTGTATATTCACCTAAATTTTTCTATATTAAATTCTTTCCAAACACGTTGAGCATGTTTATATTCTTCATCAGTTATATTACATTCATTCAATTTATTATAAAATTTATCTTTTGAAGGTAATTCTGTTTCTTTGTATTTATCTCTAGAATCCATATAATCATAAGGATATACACCTTTTCTTGTAATGAGATCTAATTTATCATCAGGAAGATGTAATGATGTCTCTCTAAATTTTGATTTTAAGTATTTAATATATTTCATTTTCCGTATTTTTGGAGGACATCTATTTATTTCATTCTCTGGTCTCAAGTTTTTTGATAAATTTTCTAAACTGCAAATTTAAATGAATCAATAAATCTCAATTTCATACCTCCTTTTTTTTGCTGAAAGATTTATATTTTTCTTCAGTATTAGGTATAGCATCTATTTTTGATTTATCAAATCCAAGTTCTTTTATAAACAAATGAGAATCATAACCTGTTAAATTATGGATTTTTACTGGAATAAATTTTGGAATTTGATAATTTAAATTAGAAACATTATGAGCAGGACCCCTATATTTTCCGGTTATATGACAATGATCAATTACTTTTTCATCCTTTAAGATTTGTTTTTCACATATATGACAAATATTAGTTCTTTTATAATGATTTTCATCGAACTCTATCATTGATTTGATACTTTCATATTTTTTAGTTTTTTCTTTTATAAATTTTTCAATTTTAAGAGTATCCTCTTTTAACATAGATACAAACTTTTTGATTGTATCAGGTCCTCTATAAACAACAGGAGGTTTAAAGTATTCATTTTCATATTTGATATAATAACAAAATGCATCTGCTACATGTTTTTGATATTTCACAGTATATGATTTAGTTTGATCTTGCTCACATGTATCAATTTTTGGTAAGAGAGATTCAAAATCAGCATATATAGTATATGGTACTCTCATTTTTCTTTCATGATTTTTAAATTGAATAACTTCATCTTTTTTAGGCATATTAATTGTGACAGCTTTTTTCTCTTTACAGTATTCCTCATGTATCTTTAATCTTTCCTCAGAATAAAAATGATTTAAACATCTATCACATAAAAATATACGATGATTAGTAATTTGTGATCTGATCAAACTATTCATATTTTTAATCCAACAATAATGATCATTTTTTTCATCTTTCATATAAAACAAGTTTACATGTTTTTCTAATTTATTGTTAGTTATTCTAAGTGGATAAATTGAACTATCACAACTATAAACATTTACAGATATATTATTTAGTTTTTCAAATTTCTTAATATTGTGTAATGAAACAGGAACATCAATTCTTTTAAAATTTAATTCATCTTTATATTGTTCATATTTTGACACTCTTTGAGGATCTTTTTTTACAGGATGAATTGCTGATAATATAGACCACATAAAACATTTATTATCTTTATTTTTTACATTTATTATAGCTTATTTAGATTTAATGTTTTCAGGTAAATCAATATAACTTGATCCTCTCAAGGGTTGATACTTATTTATTCTCAATTCCAAAAATTTAATTTCTTCAAGACTCCAACCAGATCCTTTTGATATAAAATCATCAGATTCATTTATTAAGTTGTCAATAACATAATCATAAAATGTATGTAAATCATTAGATTTTAATATAATTTGATTCTCAGTTTTGAATGTAAATTCGTGAATTTCTTCATTCAATTTATACAAACAAAACAATTTAAAATTTACCTTTATACCATTAAATTCTTCCAAAATTTGCTTTATTTTTTTTATTACAACCTTTCTTTTCTCTTCTAATAATTCTAGAGGGGTTTTAATATTATTACAATTATTAATTCTATATGATCTTAATCTAGATATATAAGCAGTTTCATATTCCTTAATTTCTACATTACCTTCATCATTTAATAATGCTTTTTTATGTTTTCGACTTGATATGTGATTTTCTAAATGTTTATAATATATACCGCAAATAATACATTTTCTCTTTTGTTTTGATCTTTTAATCATTAAGTCTTTCTTTATATGTTTTTCTTTATCTTCAGGTTCGTAATATTTACCACATATACGACATTTTCTATCTTCTGTAAATAACTTTTCAAGATTTTCTTCTAGTAACTTTTCTTCAGGAAAGAAAATTACAGATTTAAAATCATTACTATTTTTATCAAATCTTAAACTAAAAGAATAAAAAATTTTCTTAATTTTATTACGTTTTTCAGGTTTTTCAATAAATATTTTTTTCTTTTTATCTAAGTATGCTGACAAATCTAGATTTAATAAATCTATTAAAACAGGTTTATATTCACCTGTTTTCTGATATATTTAATTAATAATCTAATTAAATCACCCTTCTTACAGCCTTTAGGTTGTTTAATATTCAATAGTTTTACTCCTTTTCTAAGTTCATTAATAGTCTTTGACTTTAAGGTGAGCTCCATTTATTAGGAAACATTTTTTGAAATAATTTTTCCTGGAAGATGCTTACTGTGATAAATACTTTTTAAATGTCTCTTTTTGTGTGTATAGGTATGTTGCATACCACATTCACATTTAAATTTTTTATATTTGATTATGGAATCACAACATTTACAATGACTTTGGAAATAAAGTTTTCCATTTCTATGATATATATAAAACTCATTTACTGATTTCATAGTCAAACAGTGTATACACTTTTTTGTTAGCTCCATTTATTAGGAAACATTTTTTGAAATTCATTCCAGATTTTTTCATATTTCTTTTTGACTTTAGAATAAAGTCTTTGGACCTTTATTTTATTTTCAATATTAAAAATATCACAAATCTTTTTCATAAAATAATAATAGTTAACTGATTTCTCATAACACATAAAATCTAAAAATTTTAAAAACATTTTCTCAACTTCTTGAGTAATATTATACCTCCTTTTTATTCGATTAAAATAACTAATTCTACTTTTATATCTTTGTTTTAAACTCTCATAGTCTATAACATAAAAATATTCTTCTTCTGAAGAATTATAGATTAATTTCATCTTTAAATTATGCGCTACTTTATTATCTGAAACTTCATTATCTGAAATATCAATCGATTCAACCATTTCAACACCGTCAAAAAAGTTAACATTCATTTATTTACTACGTATTAATAACAGCTTTTTATCATATTTATCGGGGGGTGATAGATCCCACCCCATTAAATCATCATATTAATGATTCCCAAGGATCACCTTTATTATACCATCTATCTTTAAACATTGTATAAATCAGATGTCCAACTATTAAATTCATCTGCATATCCTAACCATTTTACAAAATATTTATTTCCTTTCTTTTTTATGATTTTTTCAATTTTATATACATCATCTTTTTTATTATATTTTACCATTTCATTTTCATAAAAAGTTCCTTCAATTTCTTTACTGTTTAAATCTTTTAATCGATACGTAATAGGATCTGTTTTTAATACTTCAGATACTATAAAAATCTCTTCAGTAAATGTAGAATCATCTACTTTCCTGAATGTTTTTTTAATTGTTGATATTCTAACACTATCCCCTATCTTAAATTTAGGTTTTTTTTATGATCTTTTTAGTATATAAATTTTTATAAACTAGAGATTCATTATTGTCTCAACTAGCCTCAACAGGTGTCATTTTTATAGATCTATGATATGAATTGTTATAATTTTTAAGTAATTTGGGTAATACATCAATATATCTTTTAGTATTGTTAGCATGCATATATTTTATAATTTTTTCTCTTATACTTCGATTAAATCTCTCAGCTATTGCAGATTTTATTTCTTTATTATAAGTCGTAAACCAATGTATATTATTATCTTTGAATAATTTTTGTGTAACTTTTCCTGTAAATTCAGTACCTTCATCTGTCAAAATGAATTTTGGCTTTCTTTTTTTAAAAACTTGTTTGAAACCTTGTACGACTTCTTCAGATGTTTTTCTTTTTATAGGGAAAGCCTAAGCATATTTATTAAAAGCATCTATAACTGTTAACAAATAATTAGTTCCATCATTATATTTGCTATAATTTTTTATAAATAACAAATCAGCGTCAAATTGATTATTATTGTTTGGAACATAAACTCTCCTTCTTTTAAATTTACGAATGACAGGTTTATATCTAGTATATACATCTTGTTCATGTAAAAATTCTTCAACATTAGGTAATCCTGTTTTTCTTTTCAATTCTTGAATACCACAATAACCTGTTTCTGGATTATAATATGTCTCTTTTAAATTCCTAAAAAAGTATTCTTTTTACTTCCACAAATTGTACAAATACCTTTACCAACTGGTTTATTATTTTTAGAAGTAGTTTCATAATAATTTTTAGTTTCGGTTTTCTTTTTACACTTGACACAATACATATTAGGAGATATTCCTAACCCAAAAGTTTTTTTAGCTTTAATAATAGGTTTAATAATTCCTCTATCTAATCTTTCTCGAAATGTTGGATCTTGTATTGCATTTAAATCATATATTAATTCTTGATCAGCAACATGTCTCTGTTTTGTATCTTTTGTTTTACTATAAGAAATATCATGTTTTTTACATGCTTTATCAACTTTATTTATTCCAGGATCACCTCTTTTTAATCTTTTTTCTAATTTTGTAAATGGACCACAATATTGATATCCTGGTAAATGCATTTCTGGAGGATTTATTTTATCTTGTAACCATCCAACAATATCACCACCTTTCATTTATTTTGGATGAATAAATTTATATCCATTCAATTGCATTTTTTTTTTTTCAACTGGATTAAATTTTAAACTTTTTATGAAATCCTTTTCTCGCATATAAATTTCTTCTTCTGTCATATCCTTAGCTTTAAACGAATTAATGAGTTCTTTATAAAAATTATAACAATGTCTATATTCTTTCCTTTCTGCTATTTTTAATGCAAGATCAATAGCTTCTACTATACCAACCGATAAACTTAAAAAAGCAAGAGGAAGTAAGGCAATAGCTGATAAACCCGTTCCACTTAGAATGACCTTACTTACTGATAATGAAATACTTATCTTTTGATACAAATTTCTACTCTTTCTGTAAACATACAATCTTTTTTCTAAATATTCTTCCATATCATTTATATAGGATCAAATTTTTTTCTGTATCTTATTTTTGGATTCACTAAATCTAACATTAAAAAATCGTATTGTTTTTGAACACTTTTATTATATATTTGTTTGAATTCTTCAGTACTTAATTTACCATCCATCTCTCTTATAATCTGTTGCATTTCTTTTGGTTGTAGATTGAAAAATATAAAGTAATTACAGTTCTTTCTTATATTGATAGGAGTTGAATAATATGACTGTGATAAATAAATAATGGATGCGTTTTTCTTTCTACCTCTGATAAATAATTCTTGAATGGTTTTTTGATCTTTCTCAGTCACACAATCATCGAAAATAACTAAATTCTTTAATGTAGGATTTAAATCATCTACTGTAATAAAATCATCTGAAGAAAAGAATACTTCTTTTTTGTATTTATCATATAATTCTAATAATGTTTTCTTATTCTTCTTACATTTCAAAATATCTTCTCTTTCTATATCTTCAAACAATGTATATATTTCTTGTAATTTAGAATATTTAGGTTCGTATAAATCTTTTGCACATATATATAATGCATCAAAATTTAAAAAATCATAAATCATATTTAACAGTAAATTTATTTTACCTGAACCTGAAGGCCCTGTTATAAGCAATCTAAAAGGATGTTTAGGTAACAAAGGATGTTGATTAGGATCAGGTAACTCATCTGGTTCCGTGTAATCTTTAATTTTTATCATTTATATAACAGTAAAAAATCATTTACTGCAGTAAAAAATAAAATTAGCTGCAGTAAAAAATTAATATTATATAAATGAACGAATTAGAAAAAGAACGAAAACACAAGTTTATAAAGCAAATAAAAGATGCAATTAAATTAGTAAAATTAGAAAAAGAAATAAGAAAGAATAGTGAAGATCAACTAAAAGAAAAATTAGGTATTCAAAAACCTTAGAGAAATTTCATAAACCAGTCACTCAAGAAATTGAAAAATATGAAAAATCAAATAAAGAGGTTGTAAAAAGTATTCAAAATGTTGCTGAAAATATTTCATTTCCATCTATAGAAGAGCCTATTGAAGCTGTGAAAGAATTAGTATCTATTACTTATGATATCGATCAAAATTTAAATTTAAAATATTTAAAAGAGGAAAAATTATACAGACCTTCAGTATTTTTAAACGATCAAGAAAAATTAGAGGGGATGTATGTAAAAGCTAAACATCTAAAAGAAGGATTATCAAAGAAAAGAGGCAACTTAAAAAGTACAATTTCTAGGGCTAAAAATTTTTCAGAGGAGGAATTAAATTAGAAAAAGAACGAAATAGAAGAAATTAAAAATAAAGAAAATATGTTGCAAAATTATATGAATAGATTAAATCTGATTCGAAGTAGTAAAGATATAAAGGTTGGTAAAGGATTGGATGTATTATCAAATTTAACAGAAAAAATATGTAATGGTAGTAAATCAAAGAAATTGTATAATCAAGTAGTTTTATTGTTAGATATGTTATTAAAAAATGGAGAAATGACTTATAATGATGTACAACGATATCATAAACAATTTCTCTGTTAATAAATGATAAAAAATAAAGTTTTATTTGAGTGAAGGTCAGAAAAATAAACTTAAATCAGCTTTTAGAAATAAAGAAGAACTAACATTACAAATAGATAAATCTAAAACTCCTAATCATGAGATGTATTTAACTAAAACTCAAATTAATCATATTAATGATGGAAAAAGAATTACTATCAGTAAAACGCAATTAGATAAAAATGGAGGATTTTTACCATTTCTAGCAGCACTTATACCCTCTTTAATAACTGCTGCTAAATTTGCAGTTCCAGCATTAGCAATAGGTGCTTTATCTGGATTAGCTAGTTCAGCTGTACAAAAAAAAGGGATCTGGGGAAAAAAAAAACGTGGAAAGGGGATATATCAACCTTGGGAATTAGTAACAAAATGATTGAAGAAAATATGAAAAATGAAAAAGGATTTAGAGGTGTATTTACCTCTGATTTATTACCTAAAACAATAGGAAAATTTGAAAATGGAATAATTAATTTAGATGTATCAACAGGTCCTGGAACTCATTGGGTTTGTTATTATAATGATCCTAAATATAAATATGTGGAATATTTTGATCCGTTTGGTGAATATGACAATATGAAGAAGGACTATATTCCTAAAAATATTAAATCATTTCTTGTTACATCTAATAAAAAACCAAAAATAGGTCATAATGATAGTTTTTTACAGAAACCTACATCTGTGAAATGTGGTTTATTTTGTATGAAATATATAAGAGAAAGGAATAAAGGTATATCACCTAAAAATGTTCTCAAATCATTTCCTACACAAAAACCTAGTGACTATAATGAAAATTTTGTTATGTATAAATGATAATATTAAAATCTGAAGGTCATGAGAAATCAGAGGAATTTACTGTAAATTTTATTACACCTCTAAAATTAAAAAAATTAGCTTTACAGTCATTTTCTATGGAAAGTTCATGGTTTAATATAAGTGAGAATTATGGAAATAACATATTTAGAATGTATACATTAGACACAGATATAACAATTGTTATCTCAAATGGTAATTATACTATAAGAGGTTTAAATGAGTATATGATAAAAATATTTGGTGAGGATCCACCTGTGAAATTTGGTATTATTGAAGCAAGACAAAGAATAGCTATTAAACTGAAAAAAGGTTGGGTAATTGATTTTACAAAAAGTAACTTTCATAAAATTATTGGCTTTTTAAAACCGACATACGGAAGTTATGATGAAGAAACAGAGGTTGAAGGTGAACATATAGCTGATATATCCAATGGAAATGATAATATTTATATTCACTGTGATGTTGTAAAAGGATCTTTAATAAATCAATCTAATTCAGAAGTCATTTATTCTTTCATTAATAAAAATCCTCCTGGTAGTATAATTTCAAAAAAATTTAATAATTGAATATATTTTCCTGTTAAAACTGATCCTGTTGAAAGAATAAAAATGAGGATTACTAATCAAAAAGGTGAATTAATTGATTTAAATAAAGGAGCTGTAGAATTTAATTTTATACCTATTTTTGAGGATAACTACGTTAAAAAAAATATATCAATTGTTAGGTCAGGTTTTTCTTCATAAATAAATGAATAAACATAGATTATATAGAAAAAGTAAAAAAATACAAGGATTTTTAAAGGTGAAAACTGTACCTATTATTGAAGCACGGAATAAATTAAATGAAATATTTTCAATGAAAAAGAAAGGAGGCGGTTTAAAAATTCTTCCTAAATAAATGCAAAAGATTTATGATTTGAGTGATACTCATTATTATTATAATGATCAAATTAAAAGTTATGAATTAAGAGAAATTCACCCAAAAGAACATAGTTCAGATGAGAATGCCACCTATGTTTTTCATATAAATGATACTAAAGCAAAAATTTTATATTCTAGAGGATATCTTGAACAAAAATTAAAAATTACAAAAAATGATAAATCATCCATTGGAAACGGAAATGTGAGCCTGGTAAATGGTGGAGGTTTTATCAAAACTTTAAAAGTACATATAGGAGATACCGAAATTGAATCAAATACACAGTCAAATTTTTCAATCATGAATCATGCTTTAAGATTAACTCATACTCCTGATTATACAACATCACAAGCTCAAGATGAATTTTTTTATCTAGATACATCTGATTCAACTGACCGAAAAGAGTTAAAATATGAGGGTACTTTAGAAGATACTACTAAAATAACTGATTTTTTTAATAATTTGAAAATGAATAAAGATTATAACGAAGGATTCGCAAAGAGATGGGAACTAACGAAAGATAGCAATGTCATTAAAATATGGACACCTTTAAAAGATATAATCGATTTCTTTAGAGAATATGAAAAGGTTATTTCTGGTTTTGAAGTGAAAATAGATATTCAAAGAAATGAAAATAAGAATATGATATATACTGATATAGGAAATGTTAATTATAAGGTAGTAGTTGAAGGTTTAACCTTGCATTTACCTTATATAGAATTTAAAAATTCTGCAGAAAGCGTGTTTATGGAATCATTTCTATCTGATAAAGATATAGAGGTAAATTGGGATCGATATAGATTTAAGATGGTAGGTCCCTATAAAAGCGATAGCGGATCTGTCACAGCAACTACAGCCTCAGATGAAGTTTTAGGTGTCTATGTTATTCCTCAGTACATTGAAAGAGATGGTAATTATGAAAAAAATAATATGATATTTGATAATATAGATATGACTGAATGCTGGTTGATGATTAATAATAAACAAATTCCTCTTATGCGTTACAAAACGAATTTTACCGATAATGATTATAATAGAGTGCATGAAGCTCTTTTACATGCAGGATTAAATGATATTAATACAGAAACAGGATGTTTGATAAATAAGAAGAATTTTGATGATATGTATACTATTTTTTATTATGACTTATCAAATCATGAAAACTATACCGATTTAAATAATTTAGATATTGAATTTAATTGGGAGAGATTAATGAATACTCAAAAAGAATATAAGTTTTATATTATTTTTAAAGAAAGAAAGAGATGTTTTATAAATTTGAAAAATAAAACTATAACAATGGTTAAGAGTTTAAAATCATAAAATTAATGTTATAATAAATGAGTGCTTATTATCCACCTTATGATGATCAAATGAAAGAAGGGCCTATTGGACCTCCAGATATAGGTTTTAAATTAATGGATGATGGAAATTATGATATAGAAAATAGAATTTTAAAAAATTGTGAAAATTCTATAGATGATTTAGATTTAACCACTAAAAGTTTCATTTTGAATAAAATAGAGAATAATCATTTTGAATTGAGAAATCTTATAGAAACTAAATATGATAAGGATTTTTTATCCTTTACTGAAGAAACAGGTAAGAGAATAAAAGACTTGGATGAAACAACTTTACATTCTTCAGAAGGAAAACCTTACGATGCAAAAGGAAAAAGAATAGGAAATGTAGCAGATCCTAAAGATGATAAAAATGTTGTGAATAAAAGATATTTTGAAAAAAATACATTAATATTACAGAATGATAAATTTGATGCAAAAGGTAAAAAAATAGGTAATATAGCAGGCCCAGAATATGATAAAGATGCTGTCAATAAAATATATTTAGACAATAGAGATATCTGGATTACTGTAGAAGATCTTATTTTTACAGATGGAGAATTTACAAAAGTAAATTTCAATATGATGAGTTCTAAATTACTGGATCAAGAGATGCGATTAACTACAGATATGTATATGAAAATTTCCATATATATAGCTATATATGATACAGTAGAAAGTAAATATATATATATGATAAAAGTCCACTGATATCACTAGAAATCAATGGTAAGGAAATTTTAAATGCTAATACAGATACAGTAACCTGTTTTGCTTATGGTAAACGTGATGATATCATCACATTATGGATAAAATCCGATGGTAAATCAAACACTTTAAAACCTTATATGCATATTCAAAAAATCCCTTTCTAAAATACGTTCACCAATAAATGGATATTGATTGGAATGCATTTTCCAGAAATAATTTATCTGAAGATGTAATTAGAAATGTAAATTGGGATTTAATTTTTCAACATTCATCACTGTCTGATTCTTTTATTGAAGAATTTGCTCAACCTGATGATTGGCCTAAAATTTCTAGATATCAAAAATTATCAGAAGTTTTATAGAAAAATGTAAAGATAAAGTAGATTGGGAAAACATTTCTCGTTATCAAACTTTAAGTAACGTATTTATCATAAAATTTTCTGATCATTTAGATTTATATAAAGTATCAATGTTTCAAAATCTTTCAGAAGATACCATGAGAGTATTAAAAGATGATTTAAATTGGCTGTATATAACTAGATTTCAAACATTTAGTGAAAATTTTATAGAAGAATTTATGCATAAATTAGATTTTTGTTATTTGATTAAATATAAATTTGATCTATTACCTGATCACTTTTTTAATGTTTATTGGAAAAAAGTACAAGCTATACAGATGAGTGAATTAAATAAAAAGTTTGGTCATCATGAAATAGAACCTTACAGAGAAAAAATTATTGAAGAGATTTGTGAAGTTAAAAAAGTCTTGAGAGAATGTGTTTATTTTTTGAGACAATTAACTAACAAAGATGAAAAATGAATATTTAATAATAATGTTTCTAAATAAATGAATGTTATATATAATAATGGTATAAAAAACATTTATATCTTTCTTAAATATAGAGAATCCTACTGAAGTGATATCTATTTTTTTATTTAATTATCTTGATGGTATAGAATATTTAATGTCACTTGAAGGTATAGAGAATTTAACTAATTTAAAAGAATTATATTGTGAGGGAAATAAATTAACGTCATTTGAAGGAATAGAAAATTTAATAAATTTAGAAATATTATCTTGTGGAGAAAATAAATTAACGTCACTTGAAGGAATAAAAAATTTAACGAATTTAAAAGTATTATTTTGTGGAGGAAATAAATTAACTTCACTTGAAGGAATAGAAAATCTAATAAATTTAGAAGAATTATATTGTGAAGGAAATAAAATAACTTCACTTGAAAGAATAAAAAATTTAATAAATTTAAAAAATCTATATTGTGGAGACAATAAATTAACTTCACTTGAAGGAATAGAAAATTTAACAAATTTAGGAGAATTATATTGTGGAGAAAATAAATTAACTTCACTTGAAGGAATTTATTTTCTAAAGGAATTGAAAATTTAACAAATTTAGGAGAATTATATTGTATGACGTGTAGATTAACTTCACTTGAAGGAATAGAAAATTTAACAAATTTAGGAGAATTATATTGTGGAGAAAATAAATTAACTTCACTTGAAGGAATAGAAAATTTAATAAATTTAAAAGAATTAGATTGTAGAAAAAATAAATTAACTTCACTTGAAGGAATAGAAAATTTAATAAATATAGTATTATTAGATTGTAGAGAAAATAATATTACATCTCTAAATGAATTAATATTTTTGACTAGAATAGATGAAGTATGGTATGATGAAAATAAAATAAATTTACCCCCGATTTTAAGAAGACAATTATTTCATAATAATGTATATAGTGACTCTCAAAATGTGCATAACACATATATACAAAAATCTTTGAGAGACACAATAAAAAAATTATTAAATACAGAAATTACGTATGATTTAGATGAATGCATTAAAGAATTAGGTATAAAAATTAAGACACTTACTGGAGGTAGAATTCCATAATATTAAATTTAGAGAGATATTCGTTGTTGTGTTTAATAGAATTTTAAAAAATAAGAATAAAAATGAAATAATAAAAGTGTTAAAAGATGAACTAAAAGAGGGTGATAATAAATGTTTTGTAGGGAAAGTAACTAGAATAATTAATGTACTAAATGGATTTGATCCTGATGTTTCTATTACAATTTCTGATAATGAACAAAAAAATATAGCTGAAAAAATATTTAGAGTCAAAGTCTGATGAAGAATACAGAGAAAAACTCATAAAAGAGATGGAAGAAAGAGGTTTTACAGATTATGAAGAATGGATGGATTTATATTTATAAAAATGAGTGCATCTATTTATTTAAAAAAATAACAAAATGGCCCACCTGGCCCCAGGGGGTGATCTGGAAGTCTGGTTCCAACAGCTGTTTTAGAATTCTAGAACCAGTTCCAGATCACCCCTTGGACCAGGCCCCCTGGCCAAGGAAAGGACAATACAAACATTTAACATACAGGACATAGAATCCACAAGGTTCAACCCACCACTTATTATATTTCGATGATTGCCACTCTTTTGGATCAACGACAAGAGTAGCTGACGTCATTTTATGGCTCCGGTTCAATAAACCATCAACCCCGTATTGATTAACAACCTGGGAGAGGTCGGGATTTGAACCTGGGGCCTAGATGTTTATAGCCCCGTACGCTACCTTTGAGCCATGGGTACCCGAGATATGTTGAACAATTCATTAATATAACCTTTACATTGAAAACTAAAAACAATTTTAAAGAGTCATTTTTGCGAGAATACTTTAAAAGATCAATAGTTTTAATTTTTCTGATCGAAAAATAGCGAAAATAATTTTTATAAAACTTTATAAACTACTTCATTTATAAAGTATTCATCATGAGTAGGCAGTTTCTTTTTTAACTGTTTTATACTGTTTGATGCTGCCATCTAGCAAAAGAAATCTGCAACAAGTTAAATAAATATTATTTTCTCTTCACGCTACGTACTACGTTTTCTCTTCACGCTACGTCATCTCTACTTCTACTCAAAGTAAAGGCACTTCCTCTCGCAGTGTAGCTGATAAACAAATCAAGGTTGCTTTATTTTCGCTTCTTAAATGGAAGAGTTCTGAACGAATATGAATTAGATAAAGCTTAATCATTTTTCAGTGGGGGGGGGGTTGTTGTTGTTGTTGAGACCCAGACCGTCCGACCTACCAGAAAGGTGTAAGGTAACTGTATGGACGGCCGGGAAGTACCACCCAATTTAGACCGGAACCCAGTGGGGGAGGCATCCACAGGGACCGTACCCTCCTTCCCCTACCACCAACCTCTCGGAAGGACTTACGGACCCACATGTTTAACGTGATCGTACTCCGCATGAACACGGCGGCATTTTGTGGTAGCGTGCAAATCTAGCGCGCAAACCACGGGGATACCGCACCCGAGATGGCCAACAGCACGCAGTGTTCCGAGGTGGTCACCCACCAAGTACTAACCGCTCCCGATGCTGCTTGACTTCGGTGATCTAACGAGAACCGGTGTTTTCAGCACGGTACGGCCGTTGGCCCTCAGTGGGGGGGTGTCACCCCCCATTATAAAATTATCATATCTTTTTTATTAAACATATGTTTTGTAATTCATAATGATTTCATTCATATTTTTATAATTCTTTTTAATTTTATAAAAAATGTTTAGATTTAGTTAAACATTTTCTATTAAATATATGGGGGGGGGGGTCTCAACCCCACCCTTTAAAAACAGGGGGCTTCCATTCAGGTCCTCTTTTTTCGCGCATTTATTTTAAATAATTCACTGCATACTTTTAATATGTCTAGCTTTTTAACTAAAAAAGTTCAGTAATTAACTGTTAAAAGGTACACATTTTTAATATATTAGAGGACTTCCATTCATTTGGAGGTCCTCTTTTTTCATGCATTTATTTTATATGTCTAGCTTTTTAACTAAAAAGTTCAGTAATTCACTGTTAAAATTTGGTCTTAATGTAAAAAAGGTATATATACACCTTTTTTAGCTATAAAATCATGTTTTTTATATTAAAATGGATCGAGACCTTTTTCTTTCATAAAAAAAAAAAAAAAAATAAGCTATTAAATCATGTTTTTTAGTGTAAAAAGAGTCTGTGCGCTCATACAAGCGTATGGATACTACTGTCTTTTATTATCACACTGTATTCGTTCTTTCTTTCATGGTGTTGCATTTTCTGTGTTGGGTAGTGTACATAAATAATAAGAGATCATAAAATACAGGGTAGCCAATAGAAATGCCATCAGAAGCAAAGTTAAAAGTACTATATATCCAGAAAATTATACAATGGTTTACACTGTGAGTTGAGAACAAGACTAAACATCTGAATGGGATGAAAATTGCAAATAGAATCGCGATAAATATAAATGAAAAGGGATTCATAAAGTAATATATTCCGGGGTTTATTGCAACTAATTAAGAAAAACATTTTATCGAACATAGGGTGAAAATTATCATTAATAACAAAATGAGTAAGAGCCATGGACAGTTTTTATTTTTAATATCGCGAGTATGCTCAGATAAACGAATACCGTCAGTACGCTGAGTACCACCAATATAGAACGTACACCTCAGCCTGACACATGAAGTTATTTTTATCCTTAAATTATCAGAACAAATGTGATTAAATAAAGCAGTAATAGTAGAATGGGTGGGTTTAAATTTAAATTCATGACAAAATTGAATCGGAGGACGAAAAATCACCAGATAGAAAGGAAGACTAGATTTATATGGCAAGATGTTAGGGAAAAAAATAGACAAGATTAGTATTAGGATAAATAATAAAAAAAAAATTATAGTGAATAGTGGAAAATATTTTGTAAATGAAATCAAAATAGTAAGCGGCTTCATAGCCAAGGCTAAAGATAAAGTTAATTTCATCAACTTAAGCCAAAATAGTTGAACAAATGTTTAAATCATGATTAAATTAAGCAATGAAAGATGCTTTTTTTAAGAAGAAATGGAATGAAAAGAATTAGCGGGAATACAAGATTTAGAGAACGTAGGTTTACGAAAAATAAGTATGAAAGCCATGAGAGTCACTGGAGATAAGGACGTCCAAAAAAGGCAAAGAACTATTAGATTCACGTTCAATTGTAAAATTAATAGAGGGGTAAAAATCATTAACACTATCCAAAAGATCAAGGAGGTCTCTCAAAATATGGTTCCAAATAATAAACACACCATCCACATAATGGCACCAAATAATAGGTTTTAGGGATAAAAAAGGCAAAATCTTAATCTCGAGCTCCTGTAACACAGCTTGAATCAAAATGCCAGACAAGGGACTACCCATAGGGGTATCCATAGTTTGCAAAAAGTTATCCCGGAAACCAAAATAATTTGTCTCAGCAACAATGTTCAGTGTAGAAGTGATTGCGCCGCTAGAGGGAATAGTATAATTTTGGCATTGAAGTTTTTAGCAATAATATTAATAGCAATAGAAACGGGTACATTTGGAAAAAGGGACACTGAGTCAAAACTATGAAGAGTATAATTAAGAACAAAATTAGCATTAAAGAGATGCTTAATGAAATTTTCAGTAAAACTAATGGAATAAACATGATTATTAAATGATGATATAAGAAAATTAGCTAAAGCTAATTGCAGATAATACTATGTTTGGCATCGATCTTTAATAAAATACAAAAAAAAAAAAGTTTTCTTCCTTGACTAGACCAGCAATAAAGAAAATTGTCTACATTTGAAAACATGATTGCGTTTGTTTCCATTTGAACATAAATGTCTCCTAATTTTCTGCTGCAAAGAATTTAATGCAGAATACTACATATGAAAGCATAATTTTGGAATAAAATAATGAGGATTTTGAATATTTTCACCAATAAACACAATTTTAGAAGCTTTAAAAAATGTTGAAAATGAGTGTCGGAAATTAGCGATGCAACATACACTCTTTTGCAAAAAAAAAAAAAAAAAGTAGCACCCCTAGAAAAATAATCCGATCATCTCGAAATTTCGCATGCAAATTCCTTTATACCAAGTATGCAAATGACTAAATTTGCAAGGCCAATGAGTGTTAACTTCAGCCATAGTGCGCGTTTCTACAGTTCAACTAGCATCCTGTAAAACAGGTTAAAAATGTGGACAGTTTATCTTTGCTCGTTATCGGCGTTGCAGTTCAGTGGAGACACAACCAATAATGTCGTTACGACGTTGCCGAAGACCTTATAAGCAATAGACGAGTTCGAACGTGGTCGTATAGTGGGGATGCGTGAAGCTGGCTGGTCATACTGAGCAATAGGTCGCGACCTGCGCCGAATGGACACTGCTGTGCAAAGGTGCTGGTAGCAATGGTTTCTGCAAGGAACACATCGGCGAAATGAAGGCTCTGAAAGGCCAAGATGCACGAATGCGAGGCAAGATCGGATGATTGTGCGAGAGACCCGAACCGGCCCAACTGCATCATTGTCCGCCATCCAACGTGCTACAGCCTCTTCCATACCACCCGTGGTACCTTCCACCATCTCCGGCGCTTGGCTGAGGTGTGGTGATGATCATTGCGCTTGGCTGAGATGGGGTGATGCTCACGGCGGCCTTTAAGACGTCTGCCCATAACCCCACAACATCGACAGAGTCGTTTGTAGTGGTGTCGTAGCCGAGCATCATGGCTGCCAGCAGACTGACATCGCATAGTGTTCAGCAGTGAATCACGCTTCAGTCTTTCAGCAGATGACTATCTGGTATGTGTGCGGAGGCGCCAGGGCCAACGGTCCTGATCAGCCTTTGTTTTACACAGACACGCAGCCGCGCCAACGGCCCTACCGTGCTGAAAACACCGGTTCTCGTTAGATCACCGAAGTCAAGCAGCATCAGTCGCGGTTAGTACTTGGTTGGGTGACCACCTGGGAACACCGCGTGCTGTTGGCACATTTCAGGTGCGGCAGCCCAGTGATTTGCGCGCTGGATTTGCACGCTGCCACAACTGTCGCCGTGTTCATGCGGAGTATGATCACGTTAAACATGTGGGTCCGTAAGTCCTTCCGAGAGGTTGGTGGTAGGGGAAGGAGGGTACGGTCCCTGTGGATGCCTCCCCCACTGGGTTCCGGTCTAAATTGGGTGACACTTCCCGGCCGTCCAAACGGTTACCTTTCTGGTAGGTCGGACGGTCTGGGTCTCAGCAACAACAGACACGCAGCCATTACCTCTGGTGTGTGTGTGTGTGCTATCGCTTACGACAGCAAGTCGTCCCTAGTCATCCTGCGTACAACTTTAACAGCTCAACGGTATGTACACGCCACATACGGATTGCATATCTGTGGACTATCTTCTTGCTGTTGATACTGTACCTTGGCCAGCAAGGTCACCAGACTTTTCGTCAATCGAGCATGTATGGGACATTCTAGGCCGCCAGATTCGGGCACCCCGAAATGTAGCAGATGTGGAGCAACAGTTGAATTATGCCTGGCAGAATGTATCGCAGGACGACATTAGGAAATTTTATCACTCCTTACCTAGACTTATACAAGCATGCGTTGCCACCAAGAGGGTTTCATCAATTACCGACTTGAAAATTTAATGTGCAATTGCTAACCATTGATGGGTCCTGCGGCTTTGATTTTGTAATCATTTCATTACCTGTGTATGAGCTGTACGCATATTTAATTTCAATTAAAACAGTCACTTTCTTCATGGTGCTTTGTTTTTAACTCTTTACAACAAAGGTGAAAAGTGTTTATGACTTTGTTCATTCTGTCTGTATGTCTGTCTGTTAGCACGATAACCGTAAAAATGACTTAACCAAAATGAAATTTTACTATGTTGTTCAGACGGTCTTCTTCTTCTTCTTCGACCCAGACCGTCCGACCTACCAGAAAGGTGTAAGGTATCTGTTTGGACGGCCGGGAAGTGCCACCCAATTTAGACCGGAACCCAGTGGGGGAGGCATCCACAGGGACCGTACCCTCCTTCCCCTACCACCAACCTCTCGGAAGGACTTACGGACCCACATGTTTAACGTGATCGTACTCCGCGTGAACACGGCGGCAGTTTGGGCAGCGGCGGGAATCGAACCCGGGACTACCGAGTGCAACCTCCGCGCGCTAACTTGTTCAGACGGTCTGTAGGACCTATGGGAATATAAATGAATAATATCCCCCAATTAGTTTTGGATTGAAGCCGGGTTGTTGTTGTTGAGACCCAGACCGTCCGACCTACCAGAAAGGTGTAAGGTAACTGTATGGACGGCCGGGAAGTGCCACCCAATTTAGACCGGAACCCAGTGGGGGAGGCATCCACAGGGACCGTACCCTCCTTCCCCTACCACCAACCTCTCGGAAGGACTTACGGACCCACATGTTTAACGTGATCGTACTCCGCATGAACACGGCGGCATTTGTGGTAGCGTGCAAATCTAGCGCGCAAACCACGGGGATACCGCAAGATTGAAGCCGGGTTGAAAAAATGAAATACATTGAGCCCTATGGGACCTAATTTTTCAAACATTTTTTAAGCGGATTTAAAATTTACAAATTGCTTCGAAAATTTTAGGTAATATTCAAATTGTTCCATAAAATATATAAAAAAAATTAGCGAAATATATTCAGTAGTTTTTTAAATAAAAATTAAAATAATAATAACACCTCTTATATGAAGCGATCACGTGACCATTATATGAAGAGATCACATGACCCACTGCAAAATAAAATATGGCATCCTTCTTGTGTCAAAATCGTGATTTTTAAAGTTCTTTTTAATTCATATTGAGTGTTGTATCCGTCCTAAAATCACTTTATTTTTGCATAAATTCTGTGCATCTACATACTGAAACAACGCAATTACAATATATTTGAGTTTAAATGGTCATCCAAATGTGATTATTTCTACAACGAAGCCTATTTTTCACTTATGTAAAATGTAAACAGCAAAATATGTAGAATGAGTTGTATTAGAATTGCTGTATTTCTTTAACACAAAATCATTTAGTTCATGGAGTCTGCATAGCTGATATGAATCAAATATTCATTGATTTTACAAACAGAAGGACGATTTTTTTCGATGAAGTTTTACGCATAGAGTTTAATTACGTGTAGCTCCATGGTCTTAATTTTTAAATAAAATAAATTATTATAGTATTCTGATGAATGACATGAATGGGAAAATATTTATGAATGAAATGCTGCTTTTTTAGAGAGAGCCAGGCGTGTTATTTGTTCTATGACGTCATTTGAATGAATTTCAGTTGTTTTCGATGAAGTTTTCAAATATAATAAATTATCGTAGTATTATGATAATTCTAAAATTATTACGGAGGAATATATTACATTTTAGAGATGTGGCAATTTATATGCCAATGTCATCATTTGAATGAAGTTCATTTTTTTCGATGAAGGTTTAAGTTTTCAAATATAATAAATTAATGTAGTATTGTGATAAGTTTTAAAATATTACCGAGGAATGTATTGCATTTTAGAGATGTTTAAATAAAATTGCATTGAAGTTGGAAAGTGTTTCATAATCAATGCTTTAAGCATGATTAATCTTTCTTGTTTTTTTTTGCAAAAGAGTGTATTCTCCTCCCTCCAATGAAAACATTTCGACAGGACAAGAAAAATTTTTCTTATAAGCACAAGGAAACCAGAATTCTATATCAGCACCACCTCCAAGCAGAGCATGCTTTAATGCAACTGCTGTAGTCAATTTTAACAAAGGAATTTTGAAAAGGTGTGTATGTTTTATCGCAACATCCCCACCAGCGACTAAATGTATCCAGAGACTTAATCAGAGTCCTTGTTATCCAAGAGCACCAGCATCAAAAGTAGTCGATAAGATGCTGCAAAATCGTCCAGCCAACTAAATGATTCTTCATACACACACATACAAAAAAAAAAAAGGAATGAGAACATTGATACTTAAGCAATACAATAATATACCAAATTACTTCACAGAAAATATCTCTAAAGAGTTGCAAATATATTTTTGTAAAGACTTTCACATTGTAAAATGATTATATATATGTGTATAAGTATGCAAAACATTTTGAATTAGCAGTTTTGGGGCAACAAGGCTTATGTTGCATCAATACATAGATAAGGAAAAGGAAAATTCTGAAATTTCTAACATTTTTGTTAGAACTGTTGACAACATATTTGTTAAACTCTATATCACACTATATTAGTAGCTTTAAGTGAATGAAATATTTTTAACAAAACTTGTAAATAACTTCTACTATTTTGACATATATTGTTTGAACAACCACTGAAGAAATATTTGAAGACAATTTCTTTTACGAATTATTATATTTAATTTTTTTTTGCATTTGATCTAAATACTTTCAATTTTCCATATTTACCTTTAGAATTTAAATAATCCCTACTTAGCTTTCCTCAAATTTTCCTGAGAGAGAGAGTGAAACATCCTGTATTTACAAGGTTGATTTAACGAAAGTAACAAAATATCAACGGAAAGTAATCAAGTTACCACTATAACAAAAACAGGGAGTGTAGGAAAAATTTAAAAATTACCTATGGGCTTGCAGTGGTCCAGGCCAGTCACTGAACTGTGTCTCCTGGAACCAAATTTCAACTTTTATTTGGAATGTGAACAGCGTGACAGAGGAGCTGCCTATGGATCTCTTTTTCTTCTGCACCTCTTCTTTGATATTGGCTTGCTGATTCGGCTTTCCAACTGCACTCTGCGAGATACAAGTGCAGTGGTAGACCTAGCACTAAACTGAAATAAGTCAGAAACTTTAAATTGTTGCCACCTGTAACTTTCTCAAAGCCAAAAATTTGTGAATTATGCTTGTATCCCTTGAGAACCAGGACAACTTAGTGAAAAAAAATTACAGCAATGAGTATGGTGGCTCAATAATGACTAATTAAAACACCACACTCTTTGTATCAGTAAGGAAAGTGTACTTGTGTAAGTATGTAGAACTACAGGCAAAAAAAAAAGTACCAAGGGGTATATTCAGGAGTTTCAAAAAAGTAAACAAATAAAATACTTGTCAAAATCGGGTTTTTTTCTCTCACAACACACTTGTCATCATTAGGACTTAATTTTCTCTCATTATTTAAAATTATTTCTTTATTATTTTATTATTTAGAATTATCACTTTTTTTTTCTATATAACTAAAATAATTGGTTTCTCTTGTGACATTCACAGGCAAAGCTGACCTTTAAATTAATATGACATTTCATACAAAAATTTGATTCTAAAAATGGTTTTTAAAGATATTTTTCAGTTTAAAATAATTGCATTTAATAAATTTAAATAAAGCTATAATATTTCAAAGTTTAACTTTCAAAAAAGAAGTTCTGATTCGATAACTTAATTTCGTAGATTAAATCAAAATTTAGAGATTATTTTTGTGACAATTTTGCTTTGACAGCATCAAGAATTTTTCTCTTAAAATCATAGCATACATAAATTTTTGCAGAATAAATTTCAGTAAATGAGTTTAAAAATATATATTGTGTGTTTTGCAGATGAAGTTATTCTTCCAATACAACTGATTAGAGTGGCATTTTAAAAGCAACTGATTTATAAATTATATACAAAAAAGGATTTTTCACATCAAATCATCCAGAATTTGATCAGAATAATAAAATAATATTTGATGTTGATTGATGATGATCAGCTTTATTTGAGTAATTAATATTATCATTTTGCAAGTCCTTTTCACTCGGTGATTTCAGTTCTTCTCTTCGAGAAGGAAATGATATGAGACGGTTAACACGGACTCCTTTCTCATTCTTTTAGTTTATCATGTATCTAATTATAAAATTAACTGAAGAAATTTTCTTGATTACTTTAAATGAACCTTTAGGAAGTAAGTTTCTAGTTTTTATCTGTATACTTTATACTCTGCGACAAATATTAAGTGTACAGTTAACTAGATCATCGTCTTTAATGTTTCCTTTTTAACACTTTACAACAAAGTTGAAAAGTGTTTATGACTTTGTTCATTCTGTCTGACTGTCTGTCCGTTAGCACGATAACTGCCGTAAAAATAACTTGATCAAAATGAAATTTTAGTATGTTGTTCAGACGGTCTGTAGGACCTATGGGAATATAAATGAATAATATCACCCAATTAGTTTTGGATTGAACCCGGGTTGAAAAAATGAAATACATTGAGCCTTATGGGACCTAATTTTTCAAACATTTTTTAAGCGGATTTAAAATTCACAAATTGCTTCGAAAATTTTAGGTAATATTCAAATTGTTCCGTAAAATATATATAAAAAATTCAGCGAAATATATTCAGTAGTTTTTTAAATAAAAATTAAAATAATAATAACACCTCTTATATGAACCGATCACGTGACCATGATATTAACAGATCACTTGATCCACTTCAAATTGATATATGACATCCATCTTGTCTCAAAATCGTGATTTTTAAAGTTCTTTTTAATTCATATTGAATGTTGTATCCGTCTTAAAACCACTTTATTTCTGCTTAAATTCTGTGCATCTACATACTGAAACAACGCAATTACAATATATTTGAGTTTAAATGCTCATCTAAATTTGATTATTTCTACAACGAAGCCTATTTTTCACTTATGTAAAATGTAAACAGCAAAATATGTAGAATGAGTTGTATTAGAATTGCTGTATTTCTTTAACACAAAGTCATTTAGTTCATGGAGTCTGCATAACTGATGTAAATGAAATATTCATTGATTTTACAAAGAGAAGGACGATATTTTTCGATGAAGTTTTACGCATATAGTTTAATTACTTGTAGCTCCATGGTCTTAATTTTATATAAAATAAATTATTATAGTATTGTGATGAATGACATGAATGGGAAATTATTTATGAATGAAATGCTGCTTTTATAGAGAGAGCCAGGCGTGTTATTTTTTCTATGACGTCATTTGAATGAATTTCATTTGTTTTCGATGAAGTTTTCAAATATAATAAATTATCGTAGTATTATGATAATTCTAAAATTATTACCGAGGAATGTATCACATTTTAGAGATGTTTAAACCAGGCAATTTATATTTCATTGCCGTCATTTGAATGAAGTTCATTTTTTTCGTTGAAGGTTTAAGTTTTCAAATATAATAAATTAATGTAGTATTGTGATAAGTTTTAAAATATTACCGAGGAATGTATTGCATTTTATACATGTTTAAATAAAATTGCATTGAAGTTGGAAAGTGTTTCATAATCAATGCTTTAAGCATGATTGATCTTTCTTGTTTATTAACACTTTATAACAGTTGAAAAGTGTTTATGACTGTTTATTCTGTCTGTCTGTCGTAACGATAACTGCCGTAAAAATGACTTTTTTAAAATGAAATTTTAGTATGTTGTTCAGACGGTCTGTGGGACCTATGGGAATATAAATGAATAATATCACCCCATTAGTTTTGGATTGAACCCGGGTTGAAGAAAGGAAATACATTGAACCCTATGGGATTAAATTTTCATACATTTTTTAAGCGAATTTAAAATTCACAAATTGCTTCGAAACTTTTAGGAAACATTAAAATTATCCCATAAAATATACAAAAAAAATTTCAGCAAAATATATTCAGTAGTTTCTTAAATAAAAATTTAAATAATAATTACACCCTTTATACGAATAGATCACGTGGCCATTATATGAAGAGATCACGTGACCCACTTCAAAATAAAATATGGCATCCATCTTGTGTCAAAATCGTGATTTTTAAAGTTCTTTTTAATTCATATGTAGTGTTGTATTCGTCCTAAAACCGCTTTATTTTTGTCTAAATTCTGTGCATCTATATACTGAAACAATGCAATTACAACATATTTGAGTTTAAATAATCATCAAACTTTGATTATTTCTGCAACGAAGCCTAATTTTCACTTATGGAGAATGTAAATACCAAAAGATGTAGAATGAGTTGTATAAGAATTTGCTGCATTTCTTTAACGCAAAATTATTTAGCTCATGGAGTCTGCAATATAGCTGATATGAATGAGACATTCCTTGATTTTACACAGAGAACCAGATGATTTTTTCGATGAAGTTTTAAGCATAGAGTTAAATTACTTGTACCTCCATGGTTTTACACTTTTAAATAAAATAAATTATTATAGTATTGTGATGAATGAAAGGAATGGAAAAATGTTATGAATGAAATGTTGCTTTTATAGAGAGAGCCAGGCGATTTATATATTTCGATGACGTCGTTTGAATAAAGTTCAGTTGTTTTCGATGAAGTTTTCAAATATAGTAAATTATTGTACTATTATGATAATTTTAAAAATATTACCGAGGAATATATCGCACTTTAGAGATGTTTAAACCAGGCAATTTATGTTTCAATGCCGTCATTTGAATGAAGTTCATTTTTTTCGATGAAGTTTTAAAATTAGTTTTCAAATAGAATAAATTAATGTAGTATTGTGTTAATTTTAAAAATATTACCGAGGAATGTATGGCATTTTATAGATGTTTACATAAAATTGCGTTGAAGTTGGAAAGTGTTTCATAATCAATGCTTTATGCATGATTGATCTTTCTTGTTTATAATGCGGTTGTTTTTCTATTTTATGCTGTTGCTGGATCTGTGCCTCTTGTGCTTTATCTAGATTAATTTTTACTATTTCGCAAATTTTCTTGTAGTTTGTGATTTAAGACGACCCCACTGGAAAAAGTATAGAGGTGAAGGTCTGGTGCACCTGGAGGCCAGTCTACGGACCCTCCTGTTCCTATTTCTGGGGGGAGGCTGCCAGGCCCTATCCAACTTTTGTTATGGAATTAAAACATTTTTGTACTAAATTTGATTTGCTCTAAAACTTTCTAATTAAAATTTTTCTCTATCTGCAGAAGGGGCTAAGATGGTTCCCCTAAGCCCCGAGAAACGGGGACCACGGGCTTTCCTGGTCTCATTGTGTGGATCATAGGGGGTTTCTTATACAATGGTACAAGAAGTACATAGCTAACAGCTATAGTCAGTAAGATATTGGCCGGCGGAAGGACTTTCCTTGTAACCCTGTGCATTTTCTTAATCGGTATTAAAAATATAACTTTTTGTTTTCGAGCATTCCACCTAAAGTTTTATAATTTTTGAGTAAATCATGGTTATACGTCAAGCAGAACGAAACACTGATTTTATCTTTTCAAATAAAATTATCTAAAAAATTAATGGAATTTGTGACGTAAATAAATATATTAATTATTATTTAATTATTTAAAATATGGCAAAGGGTTTACATATTGTTTTTAAATTCTTCATAAAGAGCTGCGTTGTAATTAACTCTCCAAATTTCTTCCAATGAGAGATACTACTTACCGTTACTGTAAAGTAAATCCTCACAATTATTGAAGAGACTTTAGTAATATTATTTTTATTTTAGTTGTCTGCAGATAGCAGGCTGAAATTATTTTTTTAAAACTCGACATATGAACATAATATGAATATAATGTACTCTTAAATATATTAAGCTCATATTCTTATTCGTTCTGTGCTATGATTTTATATTTAAATTATAATTTAGTTTTGATATTCATTTTTTTAAAGGTATTATCAAATTTATTTAAAACTAGGCTTACCATATGCCAGGGTTTCACCAACGAGGTTTCCGTCCTTCGGTCTCGCTTCCCATCTTCAGAAATGGAGTGACTGAATCGGGATAAAAAATATGCAAATAGTGTGGAATCCGAGATAATTCGTTGGGTAATATCCGAAACGATTTGTAAATCATGAGACTAGACTGTAGTTGAATGAAGACACGGCAGAAGTTTTAAAAATACAACAATAATTTATTCAAGTACATGGAAATTTAAAAACATATTGAATGACCCTCTTTAATTAATTAAATATACTTTAAGAAAAATAAATAATGTGACACTTCAACAGTGAGGTTTAGCTAAATCGTCTCTTTCAGATGATTAATGCTGCAGGAGGTAGGGTCATTATGAAGCACTGGGAGAGTCCCAAAAGTATCGACTACTACAGCCGTGGTTTCGCAGAAAATCATCACGAGCAACAATTAATCGTATATATTCTCCATGGGGTTCATTGGCACCTGCAAGATATCGTCTTCTCAGAAACGATTATTTTGGCCACTAAGCCCCACTCATGGCACATTAAATGTACATACCCCACGCAAGTGCGGGAGCGATGCCCCAGTCTGGGCACTAAGCCCTTCTCGTTGACACATTTAGTTCAGATGATGAAGGTAAAGGTACTCTATCTTCATGGTTCAGAATGCAACAATTGTCTGGGCACGAAGCTTTAATACTGACTCCATGAAGCTTTTGGGTAGGTTCCCGATCACCTGGTGGCCTTTCTCTACAATTCATAACTCACATGGAGCATGGGATCATTGGCATATTATTTTTCTGGATATTTTTTATCTTTTCTCAGCAGAATCTTACACCATACATATTCTTTTTCAACCGGGACAAAATGAAATAAAAAATAATTTTATTTATTGATTAGGGGAGAAAAATTGAAACTCGGAACATAAGACATTAATGATTTAATTTCGACTAATCTTACTTGTTGTTGGCATGACCTCTTTTAAGTAAGAGCTTTCTTTCTTTATCAGACCATCCGACTTACACAAAAGTGTTCGGATATCTAGGAAAGTGTCACCCAATTTTGACAGGAACTTTATGAGGGTGGCAACCACATTGGCCGTACCGTTCTTCCTCTAACTGACCATCTCTCGGATGGACTGTCCGACCTACAGATTTATCGTGTTCATACTCTGCTCAGACACGGGGATTGTTTTGGGCAGCGTCGAGGATCAAACACGGGACGACCGCTTGCGATTCTCTCGTCTTAATTAGTGTGCTATCCCGGCCCTTAAAGAATAGCCTGACGTTTTCAATTTTTTTACAGATCCATATTTATTTTACAAAACATTTGACCTCCAACTGTTGATTCAGCCATTCTACCTCTTTCTTCAGGCGAAACTTTATTCATGACTTCAACCTTTTCAATAGGACAGGAGTACCTGGTAGATAGAAAATACACTCCATAACTCGGCTAAGATTTGTAGTATAATATTTTCATATTTAAAATTCTTGAAAAGTTAGACCCACTTTTCTTCACAGTTTACTTTCATAATTTTCCATGCGTCTCAATTCGAGGACTAGAATTTCGTAGAAATGACCAGTTCATAAAACAATTTTGTCTTTTTCACCCCGAGAAAGGAAGATTTTTTGTGCTTCGAAAATGGGTTGATTCCTGTTATCAATTAATTGCAGTACTTACGAAGTTTTTTTTAGTACATTTTCGCGTAGTTTAAATTGTTAACAGGAAATACTTATTGAAAATTTTGACCAGCCACAGGAAGTCACCAAAGAATGGTAGATTTTTTATTAAAAGTGTCGCCATTTTAGTAATCGTTACAATAATAATATTAGTTATCGCCACGTCGTTATTTATTGTCGCCCTTTTACCAATGGTTGCCAGTAGTATTTACTTTCAGTTCGTGAAATGAAAGAGGTTGGTAACTACTCCTCTATACATATAAAGTTACAGGTGTAGCCAGGATTTCAGAAGATGGAGAGATGTATGGGTCAAAGGGGGTTGTGGCGGAGCTACGGACCCCCAGCACTATGCGACTGCGGGGAGACGCAGGAGGTTTGGAGGGATTTGGGGGGGAAATGTTAAGAGGGTTTGTAGGAATGCTAGTTATTAGAAGAAACAGAAAACGGATCAAAATACAATTTAGTTTTATCACATTGAGAATGAGATACCTGGTACTACTACGATTTTCCCAAACTACGCAAATCTACGTTTTTCTAACTGGGATTTATTTTTGAAATTCTGCGCATTCTGTCTGCGGCATAAGCAGCTCAAAAGCGGAATGGCCCGTATGGGGTGATCGAAAAAATTCTTTTGGCATTAAAACATTAATTACTTATTTAAACTTTTATATCAAAATAATATTTATGTGTAAAATAAGTCCCCATCCCTAATAAAACACCCTACATTAATAAAAAGAGGAAGTTTCTTAATACCGAAGTAGCCTGATAACATGAGAGCTAAGAGAAAGGGGGGGGGGATAAAAGGGACGCACTATTTTAAGCAGGAACACAACCAAACTAAGTACGTCACTGGCGGGTGTGTGTGTGAATATCAACTTCCCCAATTATGCCGCTGTTTGAAGTACAAACTATACTATCTTATCTGATGTTCCACCGGGGGTAAATCTTCTTTTCCTTTTGGTACCGACTTTACGGTTTATACAAGGAAGCAAAAAATGAAAGATGGAAATAACAACAGTGCAGAGCAAATTTGGACGGAATTTAATTTATTGTCAACATTTTTTATATGTTTTTTCTGCAGTGTGGAGGATATTTCCGAAAAATTCTTTCAGCGGAAAAAGTAAAACTGCCAGGTCTCTTAGCAACTATCTTTAACGGAGCAATAAAACCTTTATTGTTGCTCGATGTAATATGAGAATCATGCTCAGTTTTCCAAAACATACATGTCGAATGCAGAAGTTGCCAAACGACCGGAAAAAATGTATCAAGGCATTTATTTGAAGATATTTTGTTTTATTTTTGGTAAGTGTATGCTTCATTCCGTACCTTTTTGTTTTGAGGTTTGCCATTATTGGTAATTCTAATTATATCATAATTTTTATTAAGAAGATATAATTGTAGTAATAATTGAAGCAATAAGTACTGTAAAAACTTAATTGGAACACTGGTAAAAGTCTGATTGAAGTACTCATCAATGTCAAATTGAAGTATTTCTGAATTTTAACTGATGTTCTGACAGAATTTCTAATTTAAATTGCAAATAAACTGTTTATGCAAAATCAGATACTTCGTTATAAGATTTTCAAAGAACTTGAGGATGAGACATGCTGTGGTAGTTCAGTATTCAAAGCCCTGTCTGGAACAGTCTCAGAACCATGAGTGGGCATAGGGGTAGTCTGGATATCAGAAAAGTGTGAGTGAGTGTGTGTGTATAAGAGGGGAGGGGGGCGAACGACGATCTGTGAGGGGGGGGGGGTTATAGAATTTTTAAGAAAATTATTTTTATATAGAAAGTTATTTTATAAATACTTTTGATCTGAAATGAATTGATACCATCAATTTCGAGTTTTCACGAGCTGTTCTAGCCGGCCATCCATTTTGTTGCTCTAAGTCCTAGGACGAGTCGGCTGGCCTGGGCTTTCGACGAGCTGTTCTGGAGATATTAGAAACTTTATGGAGCTTTATGGCTCTTGGGGAAGGGAGACTTAAGAGTTTTTCATGAAATTTTGTATGTTTATTTTGATCTGTAACTGTAATAAGTTAAATGATTTTCAGCAAGATCCAGTAAGAACAAGGCGTGTATTTTTAATCTTTTCCCCACAAAATCGAAATTTGTTACTTTGTTATGGGATGTCATGTGTTGGACGGATATTTTTACTTTCTCTACATACATAGTATAATGCATATAGGGCAAAGATTGCGACGGGGTCGAAAATTCGAATTTGAATTTTCGACGGAAAAGCTTTTTCAAGTATACTCGAATCGAACGTTTTTGAAGTGATGTGTATGTATGTTAGTGTGTGCATATGTGTGCATGTTAGCGTGTGTATGTGTGTATGTTAGCGTCTGTATGTGTGTATGTTAGCGTCTGTATGTGTGTATGTATGCTAGTGTGTGTATGTGTGTGTCCGTGAGTCTGAATGCGATATCTCACGAACGAATGAAGCTTTTCGAACGTAATTTGGCACTATTATTACAATCAGTAAATACTGGATCCCTATTTTATTGCAACTGAATGTTCGGAAAATCCCCCCCCACCCCGATTTTCGAATATATTTTTGAAAAGATCAGTAAAAAATACCAACATTCAATAATGACAATTAAGTAATCATTTCATACATAACTTTTCCTTAGAAAACGAATAATATAAACTTTTATATGTATATATATTTTATACATACGTTTATTTCATATATATATATATTATATTTTATATATACGTACTTTTTTATATATACGTTTGCATGAACCGTTTTCGAAACATTGCTCAATATTCGAATGAATGGAAAAAATATTTAAATGGCAGGGCCTTCAATACTGTAAACTAAATATTTATTTCACACGTAATTTAGAAAATTAATGACACAAACTTTATAACGCTAGCAGAACCGTTCTCAGAAATATTGTACGTTTTCAAAATAAAAAATTTTCAAAAATTACATAAGAGATAACAAGAACGATCAATCGTGCTTAAAGCATTGATTATGAAACACTTTCCAACTTCAATGCAATTTTATTTAAGCATCTCTAAAATGCAATACATTCCTCGGTAATATTTTAAAACTTATCACAATACTACATTAATTTATTATATATGAAAACTTAAACCTTCATCGACAAAAATGAACTTCATTCAAATGACGGCATTGAAACATAAATCGCCTGGTTTAAACATCTCTAAAATGCGATACAATCCTTGGTAATAATTTTAGAATTATCATAATATTACGATAATTTATTATATTTGAAAACTTCATCGAAAACAACTGAAATTCATTCAAATGACGCCATAGAAAAAATAACACGCCTGGCTCTCTCTATAAAAGCAGAATTTCATTCATAAATAATTTCCCATTCATTTCATTCATCACAATACTATAATAATTTATTTTATTTAAAAAATAAGACCATGGAGCTACAAGTAATTAAACACTATGCTTAAAACTTCATCGAAAAAAATCGTGCTTCTCTCTGTAAAATCAATGAATATTTCATTCACATCGGCTATGCAGACTCCATGAGCTAAATAATTTTGTGTTAAAGAAATGCAGCAATTCTAATACAACTCATCCTACATATTTTGCTGTTTACATTTTACATAAGTGAAAAATAGGCTTCGTTGTAGAAATAATAAAATTTGGATGATCATTTAAACTGAAATATATTGTAATTGCGTTGTTTCAGTATGTAGATGCACAGAATGTAAGCAAAAATAAAGTGGTTTTAGGACGGATACAACACTCAATATGAATTAAAAAGAACTTTAAAAATCACGATTTTGAAACAAGATGGATGCGATATTTCATTTTGAAGTGGGTCACGTGATTTTTCATATCATGGTCACGTGATCGCTTCATATAAGAGGTGTAATTATTATTTTAATTTTTATTTTAAAACTACTGAATATATTTCGCTGAGTTTTTTTTTTATATATTTTATGGAACAATTTGAATATTACCTAAAATTTTCGAAGCAATTTGTGAATTTTAAATCCGCTTAAAAAATGTTTGAAAAATTATGTCCCATAGGGTTCAATGTATTTCATTTTTTCAACCCGGATTCAATCCAAAATTAATTGGGTGATATTATTCATTTATATTCCCATAGGTTCTACAGACCGTATGAACAACATACTAAAATTTCATTTTGGTTAAGTCATTTTTACGGCAGTTATCGTGCTAACGGACAGACAGACAGAATGAACAAAGTCATAAACACTTTTCAACTCTGTTGTAAAGTGTTAAAAAGGTAGTAAGTATCATCCAATATGTTCCTTTTTCACACACAGCATTACGCAACAAATCTGTTAACATCATTCTCACTGATCTAGTTCGTTCCATTCCCGAGAGAAACTTTTTGGAATATTTCTATATTTGATGCCGGAGAACTAACTCATCAACAGTCACTTATTTCGTGAGACATTACTGTCTGTTGCATTTTGATGAAGAATTTTATACGTAAGTATGAATAAGTCATTCTGTTTAGACATAACAAATATCCAAAAGCGCCTAATTACAATTTACCTAGGTATTAATTCAATACCACGTAAATTATAATACCATGTCGAGCAGTATGCTGTGGATCTTGTAGTCATGTGCTGCTCACAACAGATTTTTTATCTATATAAACGTTTATGACGATATCAGGATTTCAAACATTTATTTCTTTAATTTATAAAACTTCCTTGAAGTAAGCAAGCATATATGTCAGTTAGGTGGCGACAATTGTTTTGAGGGCGTTATAAGCTCCTTTCTTCAGGCCAAAATAATAGTATGAGCCCTTAACAGCAGCTAAGAGCGAACTGCCAAATGGCAGTTCGTTTTCGGCAGCTTATTTCGTTCTTAGCGGTTTGTCAATGGCCCATACTGTTCTTTTGGCCTGAAGAAGAGGGTTTTTATAACGCCCTCGAAACAATTGTCGTGACTTAACTGACATATGTCTGCTTTCTTCAAGGAAGTTTTGTAAGTTATTTTCTTACAAGCAGCACATTTGTTGTAATTTACTTCTTTATACAGGCAACCCTCATATGTCCTTATGCATCCCTTTAAGTTTTGACTGCTGTGTTCTAAAGCTGTAAAACCAGGGTTTACGAATCGGGAAGCGGCTATGCGTTATTGATTGAGAAAGCTTATAGCGCCTCTAGCGGCGAATTGATGAAGTTAGAATTTCTATCTCGATAACGAAGCAAGATAGGTGAAAATTTTAAATCAAAAATAGTATGCGCTATTTTTAATTTAAAATTGTTGAGGTA
Organism: Amaurobius ferox; assembly: GCA_951213105.1. Lineage (NCBI taxonomy): Eukaryota > Metazoa > Arthropoda > Arachnida > Araneae > Amaurobiidae > Amaurobius > Amaurobius ferox. The sequence goes on along the minus strand of OX578133.1, from coordinate 178,441,423 downwards.
AAATTGTAATTTTAAGCTGTAGAGGTTCTCTCTTTAGTAGGAAAAGATGCGTGGTTTGCGCACAACATGTATACGGGCAGTAAAAGATGCAAATGTTAATGAAAAGATACTATAGGCAAATGTCTCGCCATTCTGAATTACTTCTGATGGAAATATGAGAAATACGCATGTAAAAATAATTATCCGTGTAATGAGCTAATTTCAATTTATTTAGAATTATCCTTTCAGTAGTATAAAACAGATGCTGCATAAAACTGGCAGACAAATGATGCAGTGCAATTTCTTTTCGTTTACCTCATTTAAATTCGAATTTTATAAAAAAAATACATACGATTAAAAAGGTGCCAAATATCGCGAAATATGTTCCCTTTCCACATGAAATATTATGCGACAAATTTGTTAACATCATTCTTGTCGATTTAATTCGTTTCATTTATGAGAGAAGATACTTTTTTAATAGTTTTGTATTTTGGTGCCCAACAAGTCGTCAAAAGTCATTTATTTATTTGCCTGTCCGTCTGTAGTGCTTGGCTATAAACATGGCTACAATTTTATAAAATATCGCCAAGTAGGTGAATTTTATGGGAATGGCGTCAGATTGACGTAGCCAAATTAGCAGAAATTGCACTTAAATATCGAAAATGACGTCAAATTGATGAATATTCTATATCCTGGAAAATGAATTCAATTTCATTTGATAATTTCTGTTGTGTTGGGGAAAATTAATATTCTTGCTTCAAAATATTGTGAGTTTCATAGTTTATGGGACACGTACGATTTGTTAGGGGGTCTAGGGAGTCGTAAATTAATTGCGTTTTTTAAGGTGTGATACATGACTACCTATCGAAAACCTATAAGAATTAATGAAATTGACGGGTTTAACGCATCGCGAAACGAGCTCTTTGGCTTAACGTCTAGTTTTCTTTTTTTTTTTTTTACACACCCATTTAGCGATGGTTGTCATAGTAATGAGATTCACATTTCCAAATTAAACAACGAAATGTTAAATTCAATATTGACACATGAAAAACATTATAAGAATCGTAATATGAAATTTTAGGGATCCATTGATTGGAACGCAAACCAACGGTTTTATATAATAAAATATTAGTGTCTAATGATATTTGTTTAATATATAAACTATACTGTTTAGTGGATACTAGCTATATTTCTAATCGTCAAGTTAGATTTGCGGAAAATAAAATTTAATCGGATACTTCGAAATTGTTTTACTTGTTGTCAGCTAGAAAAGTGTCCATCATTATTATACAATTCAATGCTAAAATCATTGTGCCGTGATCTTATACATCCTAACTAAGCTGTGAAAGGCGCAAAGTCAAATGAAAGTTATGTTATCATCAGACTTTTTTGTATTTTAAAGATAGCTAGTTCACCAAATTTTACTCATAAGATTTTCAAATAAAGTAAGGATAAGACAGTGAAGCAGGGTTTCAAAGTTTCGAAGTTGTAGTAGATATTAATAAAATACCGATGTTATTACCTTCTAGACATACACAGTATAATATATATTACTTTCCCTACATGCATTGTATAATGTATAGGGAAATTATTGTGACGAAGTTGAAAATTAGAATTTGAGTTTTCGACTGAAGCTCACGCTTCAAGCATCCTTGAACGTTTCTACGATCCCTAGTTCAATCATCCCTAAACCGTTTCTGAGCGTCACCTTCGATGTTCTGAGGTGATGTTTGTGTATGAATGCATGTTAGTGTGTATGTGAGTCTGTTAAAGTGAAATCTCATGAATAAATGGAGCGCTTCGAAAAAATTTGGTTTACAATAAGTTAATGAATCCTGTTAATTTGAAAGGCGATCAAACGTCTGGAAGATCCCAAATTTTCGAATGAATTTTTGAAAAAAATCGTAATAAAATCAAGACATTCATAATGTGAAATATGTGTAATTTATTTTATATGTAATTTTTTATTATAAAATGAATGACACAAACTTTAGAACCGTTCTTGCGATATTGCTCATTTTTGAAATAAATTTATCTAAAATATTACATAAAATTGAAGGTAGTAATTAACTTCATATGCAGTAATATTTGGCAGTAAATAGTAAATTTGGAGACTTTGGTGAGTAAGCTGGCGAAATATTGGCTACTTTTTGAAAGTGATTCCAGATTGATGAAAATATCGCTAAATTGGTAAAAATGATGTTAAATAAGCGAAAATAATGCAAATTGATGAATTAATATTTAACATCTTTTAATATATGGACTATATTGCTTAACAATATTTCCAATTGCCAAATTAGATATATGCGAAATAAAAGTTAATGTGAACTTCGAAATGATTTTACACCAGAAAGGCGCCAAATATTAGTATACTTTACAACGTTAATAACATTGTGCCTTAATAACATTGTGCGTTAATAATATTTGTGCTTTAATAACATTGTGCATTGAAAAAGTAAAGCCATTGCATTATGTAAGGAAAGTCATGTGCTGCCCACATTAGATTTTTTAAATTTGGATGTTCCACGTGGGTTTAAGTAAATGATTTCATTTTGCCAACAAAGAGTAAATTTTAATGTTGTGGTATAAGTTGTTTTATATGGGTAAAAAAGAGAGTGAAAATAAATATTTTCTAAATACATAATATCGAAGGAATTAATTCATCGAAAAAGTGTGTAGGGAAAGTCACAATTTTCTCACATCAGATTTTTATATTGTAATTTTGCAGCGAGTCTGTGTCATCAACAATGCTTTGCAATACTGTGGTGTTGCACTTAGATCTTGACTCATCAACGGAAATATCTTTATTCGTTTTTCTCGCACAGTGTTGCGAAAATGCTGGTCTTATCTTGAGAAAACAACCTGAAGTGATATGGCGAAGGAAGTTTAAAGCTGGACTGTCTCTGTAACACTATCAGGAGTACGCGCTGACTCCGATATTTTGAGAGGAATATTAATTTTAACACCAGTAATTGCAGGGATTTTTTCTAATGAAAATTGCGTACTGTACAAACTGTAGACCCTGCACTAGAGTTCGAGGGGCCTAAGACAAATGCATGGCGTGAGTCACCAACCCCTTCCCCCAAGGCAAAAAAAAAAATATATATATATATATATATATATACATGCCTAGGCCGTTATTGCTTTGTACATATATAGTTTGCAAATGTAATGAAAATATGATAAACGAAAAATAATTGTAAATGCTGCTGCCACACCTGATATTTACTCGCATCAGTAGTGTCGTCAGAAAATTGTTTGGCAGGTGTTTTGGTAAAAAAAATTTTGTTTTCCATTTTTCTAAATATCACTTCTTCTAATTTCGATGGGTTCCGATGGATGCCTGCCAGGGGATATTACCAAGGCCAATTAGAGAATCCAGTTGGCTGTGATATGACCCACAAATGCCCTCCCTGGTGAGGCCACTGTTTACTCGTAGTTATTGGTAGATTCCCGGATGCCCCTTTGCACTTTGGGTTCGAGACACTGTTAACCAGGTTCTGCCTAAAACATTGAAGACTTTATAATGTGTTATATAGTTTATAAGAAAATACACGCCAAATCTATAAATAAAAAACTACAGATGCTATAAAAATTTATTTTCAGTATATATCATTCAACACATGCGAATCATTTTCATTACTTATCACATAATCAAATTAATTCGAAACATTTATCAGCGCAGATCGGCACATAATGGTGAGAGACGAAGTTAAATTGCAATGTAGAAGAACAGTGATTCTATACACTCCGTCATTTAACAGCAGTTAAGAGCTAATTATTGCTTTACTTCCAATTCAGTGTTATGCAAAATTTCTGAATTATTAATCGCTTGTATATAAATCGAAAACTTTGTTAATTGAAACAGTTATTTGAATTCAATTCGAATAATTGAACACAAATTCTTATACAAGATATTTTATACTTCTATAAACTGCTCCTAGATGGCAGAACCTTCTTAGGATTTGTTTATATCTCATCTTTGGCTGTGCCGAGTAAATTTTGCTCGATATTCTCAGAGATAAGAAAATTCTGAATGCAGTTGAACACCGAATATCCAAATTTAGTTTATATTGCAAAATTGACCAACCAGAATTAGGTTTAAAAAAAAAAAATCAAATATGTACTATCAACATTTGAAAAGAATAATTTTCTGGTTTCATTGTGCCTGCTTATTTTCACGCAATAATTATTTTCAAAAACATTTTCTTTGCACACGTTTCTTAACCGATTTTGTATATTTTATCTTTTTTTTGTCTTGATATTTCTTTCTCAACATTCTTCGATATCAGGGATCCTTCAGTCCCCTTTAGGGGTGGGGGTAGGGGCAAGGGCGGATCCAGAGTTTTATTACGGGGGGGGGGGGGGGCGGTCCGGGCACCCGCCCCTGGAAAATTTTTAATTTTGGGCTGTTGAATAGTTTAGATAAATTTTGTTGTTCTTAAGTCATATTAATATACTTAATAATTAAAGTTGATCTTACCATTAAACTATATGTAAATATGGTTTAGGGTAAATTATAGTATGACAGAAAGGATAAGCTAATAAAGAATATAATACATATACATTTATACAACAACCAAAACGATAATTTACAATGTATTTAATAGAACAAGTTTAAATCTAAATTACGAAAACGTTGTAATTATTTTACTTTTTTTATAACAAGCAACTTTTAAAAAAAAAGTTTATAGTGAAAAGTCAAGCCGCCTTAGTTTCTTTGAAAATTTGTCAATCACTTTATTTACATCAATATGAATGTCTCTATATATGTGTATTAATGCTAGTCCTGAAAATCTCTCTTCTGTCAACCGCGTTCGAAGCCAAGTTTTAAGGCGCTTCAATGACGAAAAACTACGTTCTGCTGAAGCAACACTTACTGGGAACGTAGCTTGAAGGGCGAGAAGCTTGTAGATTCGTGGAAAAACATCTGGATCATTAAAGAGAAATGTCAAAACATTTTTCACATTAGACTTTTGTTTATTACAGGCAGTCATATATAAGAAACAACACAAAAATTATTCTTCAATGTCTTTATTTTTTTCCTATTTATAACCCTTAGGGGGGGGGGGGGGCGGGGGCGATAGCCCCCTCCGCTGGATCCGCCCTTGGGTAAGGGGTGGGGGCAGGTTGCATAGGGAGCCCAGACCGACAATATTTCCTTTTGGAGGCTGGAGAAAACATGAAAAATTCACAAAAAGAAGACAATCAAATAAGGAGAGGCTCCTTGATAAATGCTTGTAGGGGATTGGGCACTATTTCTATCATAGACCTTGTTATATACTAGACCCGCTATGGGGGGGGGGAATTGCTACTGTCACTGTGTTGAGGCAATTCTATCCAACATAGCGAACTTGCCATGCGATCTAAAAACCACTCTACCAGTCCAGCTCTACCAGAATCTGAGGCTAACCGTGGTAGGGTCTACTCGCTATAGCACTGTCCAATAACCAGTTGTACTCATCACCAGGCCCGTAGTCAGGTGGGGGGGGATTGGGCGGGCCTGCCCCCCCTAGATAATCATTTGCCCCCCCCCCCCCCCCCCCCCAAATGATAAAATAATGTTGCGTATAATTTTTTTTTAAAGTCTGGTTTTAATAGTTCTGTTTGTTTTGTATAAAAATCATGTTTTCATAAAATGTAGTGCTGTTTAATATCGGAGGGTCTTACATGTTTTGCTTCAGTTGAAAAATCATTTGCGTTTAAATGAGAGATTAACCTAACTTGTATTATTGATTCTAGGAGAGATCTTTTTCCTTAAATATTTGCTTGTTGAGGGATAATATGAAATTTCTTGGTTACCAAGTAGGGATTTTTTTATTTTATAGAGTGTACATTATATTTTATTTTATAGAGAGTACATTATATGCAGCTAGTAAATATCAGCGGGCAGTTCTCGACCGATCTTTTCCGTGCGATGCAACTTTTTTGGGCTGCTTTGTTTGTGTTTATCCTAAAGAACTGATGTGAAGTTGTGAAGTGTTTTAATGTGTTTTTGAAGAAAAAAATGTTCTTGTGAAAATTTAGTGCAGTTTTATGTATCTTCTCTTCCGGCTATTGAAAAACTTTTTGTGAGTTTTTACTGTATCACGTGCTTTGGTTAGGCCAGGTTCAGCTGGCTTAAGGAAGATAGAGTTTTTTAAAAGGATGGTTTTTCGAGGTCTTTGACGAACGAAGTTAGTTATCATAATAGTTGAACGCTCTGAAACAAACTTAAAACAAAGAAAGGGATACTTGATAACCGAAATTTTTAAATAATATCTATCTGTTCCTATTGAAAAATATTTTTTGTGAAGTTAAAGTGAATAAAGATCAAGGAAGAAACAAAATGAGTCGTAAACAGGTTTCAATTTTGAGTTTTCTCCGTTTTACTGGTGATTTTACTTTTGAATCTTCTTCTATTGAATGTGCCGATGATGCTACTGTTATAGAGGCGAACACTATGCCACGAAAAGATTTTGTGGTAAACTATAAGATACCTTCTGCGACTCCAGCCATGCAATCTGCCATTAAATTTAACAACTTAGGGGAAAATAACCCTGCTCAACCTGTATTGTCCCAATACCCTGGAACAATGATTTCGGGCCGGTTAAGAAGGTTCCGAGCTACATGGTATAAAACATGGGAATGGTTAGAGTATTCTATTAGTGGTAATGCTGCTTTCTGTTTTGCATGTAGAAAATTTCCATCTCTCAGTTCTGACATTGCATTTATTAGTGCTGGGTATACAGATTGGAAACATGCCGTAGAAAATAATAAGGGCTTTTCGAAGCATGAACATTCACAGGCACACCTATGTGCCATGTCCAGTTAGTTACCTTGAACATCAAAAACGTGAGCGAACAGGTGAAACTATTCAGAAGAAACTGTGTACCGAAACTGTGGAAGATAGCAGATACTACATAAGATGCATAGCTGAAGTTGTTCAATTTCTGGTAGTCAATCAACTAGCTTTCAGAGGTGATTCTAACTGTGAGACACTGGGTCAAGATACAAGTGGGCTATTTTTGCAATTATTTGAATTTTCATTACGAAAAGATGAAAGATTACAAAAAATGATCAAACTGATCCCCCAGAATGCAAAATATACTAGCCCAGAAATACAAAACGAAATAATCCACCACATGGCTGAAACAGTGCAACAGAATGTAATGTAAGAAATAAACAGTAGTTCTTGCACTGCTATATTGGGAGACGAAACAAGAGACAGACACAGACAGTGCATTGAAGATTTGGCAATTGATGTTCGTTACCTCGTAGATATGAAGCCAGTTGAAAGGTGCGTTGCTGTTGTAGAATTAGATTCCCAAAATGCTTCAAATATAAAGAGTGTAATTCTGTCAACACTTACTGCAATGGGATTCAATTTTGACAAGTTGGTTGCTTAATCTTATGATGGAGCTCCTGTAATGCAGGGGCCAGCTGGTGGGATTCAGTTTCTTCTGGCAAAAGAACTCGGAAGGAACATAGTATTTCTTCATTGCTTCAACCACCAGCTGCATTTAGTAATAGTACATGCTATTAAGGTAATCTTAGAGGTAAAGGAGTATTTTAATTTGTGTGAGCAATTATATGTTTTCTTTAAGATAGGCCGCGTTTCTCGTATTTATGAAGGGAAATCTTTAATACGCCTATTAGTTCAGAGGTGGATTGGACATTTGGATTCCATATCTGTTATTAATTCTGACAGGAATGCAGTTGTTTCAGCATTAGAGTATATTGCCAATTCATCTTCTGCAGAAAAATTTGGAGCTCTCAAAACTGAAGCGATTGGACTGCTAAAACAGGTTAGTAACCTGACATTCTGTTTTCTTACTGAATTGATGCTCAAAGTGCTAGGATATCTGAAGCCTGTAACAGCATTGCTGCAGCAAAGGGATTTAAATATAGATGCAGCCATGAAATTGATTGAAAATGTTCTAAGTCAACTCAAGTCAATGGGAAAAGATGACAGCGCTTTCCAAAGCATCTTTGAAATTGCAGAGAATGTATGCAGTGAAACTATTGAAAGTACCAGGATTGAAGTATATGCAAAGCGACAGCGTGTGATGCCAGGAATTTTTAAAGACCATATTGTTGGTGGTGAAAGCGTAAACTTTGAAGGTAGAAGCAAAATGGACATTAATAGGGAAGAGCTTAAGAGACTGTATAACAGAGTTCTTGATCACTGCACTCAAGAGATGGGGAACAGATTCAAGGAGAGAGTAAACTCTGTCATAGCAGCAGCATCTAACACTTGCTTAGCAAAATCAGGAGTATGGACAACTTACGACCTCTCTGTGAAATTCTACTGCATAACACAGACTATGTGAGCAAAATGGTAAACTTGGAATATGAACTTAAATTGGCAGAATCATTAATTGGGGATGTGTCATTATTAGCTCAGTTTTCTGCTGAATTATCCAATTATGGATCTGCATTTCCAGGAATTGGACTTTTAGTAGAAGTTGCAGAAACCATTCCAAGTAGTACTGCAACTGTGGAAAACTGTTTCTCACACTTAACAGCAGTGTTACTTCCCCAGAGACTCTCAATGTGTCATGGCCGGAAAGCAGACCTGGTGTTAATGTCTTACAATAAAGACATTACGAAAGCTCTGGACTTGGACAAATTTGTATTGTCGTTTGCAAAAATTAAGACGAGAAAGCTGCTGCTATTATAAAGTGTGAATTCCAGGTAGAATTGTAAATAGTTTCAAATGAAATTCTAATGCAATGTATTTTTTTTCTTTATTTTGAATTAATTTTGGCTACATTTCACTTCTTAATCTAAAGTCTTTGTTTGCTGATTGAGGAGCGTTCAATTATTACGTAATCAATATTTTGGCCATTTTACCCCCCCCCCCCCCGTAAGCATGAATTGAAAAAATTAACATTAGCTAACATAGGAAAATATGCACAGCCCCCCCCCCCCCCAACGGTGCTTACGTAATACTTGAACGCTCCCTTGTCAGTAATTGAAACACTTAAAAGGTAAAGGTCAATTGAATGGTAACAAATATTAGGAACCCCTCCCCCTCGAAATAAAATATTGGATATAACCCTGAGAACATCAAACTATTTGCCCCCCAAAGTTTCCTATGGCCCCCTTTACATTCGGTCTGGCTACGGGCCTGTTCATCACGTCTTAAGCAGTGTTTCTTTCAGTACTTTTTGGCCGGGGGGAGGGGCGAATAAAATATTAAGTGGGGGAAGTTTTCTATTTGCCCTATATAAATATATCTAAATGCTGTGTCACATGAATAGAAACTATGTTAATATAAAATGTCTCCGGGGGGGGGGGGCGAAGCCTCCCCGGAGGCGTGCCTGTAAGAAACATTGGTCCTAAGTCTGGGAGTATTTGATCACGTGATAAGTTCTATTATATTGGATAGCAGAAGAAACTCCCCTTATCGTATCTATACTTGTAAGATCCATGATTTCTATGGGCCGTCCTGCAGGGATCTCCAAACTGCGAACGGCCAGAGTGTATGCCGATTCAGCATTTTCAGAAGTAATCTCTCATGCCACACGCCAAACGTCGTTTTATCGCCAGTTCTGGTTTATTCTCGCTACACGTGCAATTGGAAGGGAAAGACGAATTGTTTAATAAAGAATATTGTTCATAATTTGATTGCATATCAGATTGCGTATGAGAATGTCGTTAGATACATTTGTATCAGATTACTTAGAAGATTATTATTTGTAACAGATTATCTAGAAAATTGTTTAGAAGATTATTTGTATGAGATTATTAGGGAAGATGTTAGGAAACTTATCAAAATATACAGTAGTATTTCAAAAACTGGTTTGATTATTTATAAATCAAATAACAATCCGACTAATGTGGTTTTCAAGTAATACTATTAAAATACATGTATTTTAAAACTTTGTGTACTGCATACGGATTGTTTGAAATTAGTTAAAGAAATGTTCGACACACATACATATAATTTATTATTTGAATAAAACGATTCTAATTTCGTAGAAAATATATGTGTAGAATCCGTATAATATTCAATTCTTATATAGTACAAGAATCCGTAACGAAATTTGAAGATTATTTGAAAGGAGGAAATAATAAAATATTTGTCATTTTAAAAATGCAAAATTTGTAACATTTTAAGGAAATTTGCTTGACATTTTTCAGTTTGTGGGAGCAATGTTGCTTTTTCGACACACGTAGGATAATGCAGCGTTTTTCAAGATGTGTTTGTTCTGCGGAACCCTTGGGGTTCTACGACGTGATAGTTTCAAGTAAATTTTCTTAAAAATTTAAAAACGGGTAAAGTTTTAATGCTTTTATACTTTTAAATTATTTTAATTTTAAATATTTTATTATTAAATTGAAGAATTTTAAATGTTATTGGAAAATAAATAAAAATATTTCCTAATTTAAATATGGTAAACAAATATCAAAATTAATTGCACTTTGCATTTAAAAATTCCCTGGCCAATTACATTTCCAGCAACTTACGTACGTGTAATCGTTCATTCAAATTAGTAATATATTTTACAATTATTTTTACGTCTAAGTTTGGCAAAATTGAAATTTTTAATACAAAAAATTAAAAAAATATGAAAAAGCCTTTATGCAATGGAAAGTGATGTGTACACTTCAATTTCGAAATAACTATTAAGTATTTCTATACTTTTTAGCACACTTATTTTATGCAGTCATATGAATTATTGGACAAACCAGAAGAACTGGACATATTCAGCCAACTGGACATATTCAGACCTGGAAATCCTTAGTGAACCCTACCAATCCCTCCGGAATTCAATATTTAATTTATATCAGTCTTCATCTAAGCTGTACCTAAAGCAAAGTCTGAAAAACAGATGTTGAAATGAAAATATAAATTTTTGAATAGGAAGTGACATCTCTCTCCCGAACAAGAAGTGGAAATCCTTCATGAACCCTACCTCCTCCGTAATTTTATGCTGCATCCATATTAGCCACTATATCTTTTTAAACATCTAAATCCTGCGAAGTAGATGTTTAAAAAAAATTCGTCAAAAACAATGGCAAATTGTAAAATTTTCCCACCAAAATCTGCATTTCAAAATTATTTAGAGTAAAATTATATTATTATTTTTTGTACACACATGAGATAAATTGTCTGTGACTTACAGTTTTAAGTGGGTTGTGAGCAATATACATTTACACTCAGTTTTATCCGTCACAGAAATGGATCTAATATAACAATTATAGATCTGAAGGACTAAATAAACTTTAAATAAACTTTAATTGTTGTATACCGATTTAAAGGTATATTTATGCCGTAGAATGTAAAATCTCACTAATTTGATATTTATGGATATTTTTTTTGTGAAATATAAAGATATATATATATATATATATATATATATATATATATATATATATATATATATATATATATATATATATATATATATATAAATATATAAATATATATATAATATATATATAATATATATATATATATATATATATATATACATATATATATATATATATATATATATATTATATATATAAAAGTAAATACATCATCAAATTGAAAAAGGGGGGGGTACAAAGGAAAGGGGGAAAAGAAAGGAGAGTGTTTACAGGAACGACAGAAAAAAGGCCGGGGGGGATAGTGACCCCCCGTTCCCGGTTAAAGTACTTTTACTCTAGAAACACTCCCGGTGCCTCTGTCTTCCCGAAGCACTCCTCCGTCCGATGAAATCTATGAAACATCCCGAAGTATATAGACCATGAAGCAAAAAAGGGGGCTTAAGATTGGAATAAACCTAACCTAATTACTCAACAGACTTCCTGAAGTCCACAAGCCATGCCGCACAACCTTATCTCACCGACCTGCTATCATCAAATAAAATTGTTTGTCTTTCTGTCAAATATCAAGTCTACATAATGCCTTAGATAACGATGTGGGTAATCCCCCCCGGCCTTTTTTCTGTCGTTCCTGTAAACACTCTCCTTTCTTTTCCCCCTTTCCTTTGTACCCCCCCCCCCCCTTTTTCAATTTGATGATGTATTTACTTTTATATACCTGCTAAACATGAAAGAGCGGCAATGCGCCTTAATGTTATGAAGTGTTATGATTGTGTTTTTTGTATATCTTATTTTTAGATATTTTTCTAATATATTATATATATATATATATATATATATATATATATATTAATATATATATAATATATATATATATATCATATATATATATATATATATATATATATATATATATATATATATATATAATATATATATATATATCATATATATATATATATATATATATATATATATATATAATATATATATATATATCATATATATATATATATATATATATATATATATATATATATATATATATATATATATATATATATATATATATATATATATATATATATATATATATATATATATATATATATTCTTATATTCTTTATGGTATTAGTTATAATTTGAAATTCGTACCTGACAAAATAGTTTTTGAAGGGGTTTATATTGGGAATTTTAATTAAAATTCGTGGTGTAAATTTTATTCATAACCTAGTGTCCGGTCTATTATTATTATGATTTGGGATAATTATAGATCGACAAACATTGACCAATTTAGCGTTATAGACGATTTGGAAGAATACCATGCCTACTCTCAATCTAAATCATATTCCTTCAATAGATGCAATAATCTTAGGTGCACAACTTGTCCTTATGCTGACCCATTACAAATTAATAATAATTCCACTTCACAAAAATTCTGCAAAGTTTTTAATTGCATATACAAACTTAATTGTACTATTTGTAACTTATCCTATATTGGTCAAACCAGCAACCCTTTACATTTGAGAATGAATGTCCACAGGGATCATATTAAAAAATTTGACCATAAAGTCTTTAATGATCTCCCTGCTAAAAATCAATTTGAATATCAGCACTTTGCTACACACGGATTTAAAAATGTATCCCTTCATATTTTAGATATTAAAATTTCACTCACTGAGAGATTAGTATTTGAAAATTATTACATTAAAAAATATAAAACTCTCTTCCCCTATGGCTTAAATCAAATTTATAATAATAATAATGTTGTTAACAATAGTTTTGAATACAATTCTAATAAATCTTCAGTATATAAACATCTTTTTCAATATTCAAAGTCATCAACGTTTAGTAAAAAGCGATATAAGCGCGGCAAAGGAAAAAGTAACTGAAGTAAAACTATTGATTACAATGCAGACATTTTGAAATTACAATATAATTATTCTCAAACTTTCAATTTTCTACCTGTTAGAACTTGGTTATATATAGTCAGAAAATGCAAATTAAGTATTGTTTATACTAATTTTTTAGAATTAAAATTAACTCATGAGCATTTTAAACATTTATTTTATGATTTGCTTCTTTCACGTACAAATTTCTTAAACTACCACCTTCTCCATTCACCAAATCCACATACTAAAATAGCTTACTGTGTAATTTCTTTTAAACATCCTATTCTTAATTCTCTTAACTTCAATAATTTATTTGCAAAGCATCAGCACTTGTTACCCGTAAAAGAAATCAAAATACAAAAATCCTTCAAATATAATTTACCAATTGGTAGAACTATTTACAATTACAATGAAGTTTCCAGGACATTAAACTCCGATGACCTTACATCATGTGTATGCAGCAATAAAAATCTTGCCCCTTATGTCAACTCCTCTCATGGACACATTATTACTGGGGATCTCAGTATAGTTCAGGATGACATACTTAGGGATATTATGAATAAAGGATCTAAATTTCGCATTCCATTCTGCCATCACCCTAAACAACTTCTTCAGTCTATATCATTTGATTTTGATAAATTCATATATCAACTTGTCTGTTCACATTCCATTCCTATTGAAGCATTCCATCTATGAAAGTATACTACCTTACATCTACTTAAAAATGTCATTATAAACATTAAATTAACGAAGCCTAGGTATCCTTATAAACAACTTCTATCTGCTATTAAAGAACGTCAACAACATTTTGTCATAACTTATGTAGATAAAGCTTCTAATAATTATGCCATCATTTGTAAAAAATATTATGTTTCTCTGTTACAGAATTACTTAAAAAATAATCAAATTTTTAAACCCATTAATAATCAGTCTATCAAAATCAAAACTAAAATGCTAAAATTATATGCACAATTAAATATTAATTGTAAGTTTTTTAAATTTCCTTATGTTACTTTGGTTCCTAAATTCCATAAATCACCTCTCAGTTTTAGAACAGTCACTTGTGGACATAATACCTTTACCACTACAGCGAGTAAATACTTGCTTAACTGTTTAAATAGAATTAATGAATCTCTTAAATTTAGGAATTCAGGATATTTCATTTTGAACAATAGTTTTGATTTAGTAAATCACCTCAGCAAGCTTCCACAAATTCTTGGTTTCCATACTTTTGATTATAAAGACCTATTTAATAATATTGTCATTAAAGATTTATATAAAGTTATTATCTCTCTTTATCAAGACTATCTATCTGCCAATAATGTTGCATTTAATGTCTAAAACTTTCCTATGCTCTTACACTTTGTGTTATACAACAATTATATTATCCAAGGTGATAACATTTATATACAAACATCTGGTGTACCACAAGATGGCTGTAGTAGTAGTATACTCGCTAACTTATATCTTTATTATTATGAATGTCATTTTAACTCTAATTCATATATTATATATAGATATGTTGACGACTTAATTTGTATTATCATTGATGATTCCTATCCAATTAATATTGATTTTTACCCATCTAACCTAGAATTAATTCCTAATGAGCCTAGCGTTAGTCAAACTGTAAATTTTTTAGACCTAAATTTAGATACCCTCAATAATCATGTAATCACCAATTTATATGACAAAAAAGATTCTTACAACTTCACTATCATAAAGCTGCTATCATATCAATCTTGTAATTCTATTCAATTGTTTAGAAACATCATTTTAAACCAGCTATTTCGAATACATCGACTTTCTGATCCTCGGTTTCACTTTCTCCACATCAATAATCTTAAACGCATTTGTCAAAATTACCAATATCCGGAAGTATTTGTAAATAATATTATTAATAATTTCAAATATACCACGTAATAATTTTACACATGCATTATTTATCTTTGATTGGATAACTCAATTTTGAGAATTCACCCTTTCTTATTACCTAACTTACCACTTGGCCTGAGTCTAATACTGTTTACTATTTTCGAATGACTCTTTTCCACTTTTCCTGAGTCCTATACTGATTACTATTTTTGAAAGTCTCCATACATATTATGTATCGTTCAAATGTATTCATTCCGGTGCCCACTCGCATTGACGAAGTGAGGTGAAATGCTCAGTCGCTTGTTCAACTTACACGCGGTGGCAATGCTTGTGAGTTCATATTTCTGTTCGAGGAAGTATTATTTTGCTGATTTGTAATTCAATTGATTTATTTTTCTCCTTCCAGTAGACAGTTCCAATGGTGTCTATAGTTAAATACTATCGCCATTGTCAGAAATTGGCTATTCTATCGGTTTTAATTCGAATTGTATGGTTGTCCTGATGAGAATGCAATTTCGAACTAACCGCCATTTTTGTGTAGTTTCAATTGATTGTTCTCTATGTCTTAATCTTTTATCTTGAGCTAATTATTATTGCCTTTTCTCATTTTTGCCGTGCTTTATTTTTATTTTTATTTATATTTATATTTATAGTACTTTTACTTGTGAATTTTATATCCTAATATTCTTCTCACCCCCCTTTACCATTGTAGTGATATGTTACCTTCTATCTTTATCCTTAGTTTGGGCCTATAGTTACTCATTTGTAACAGATATTCTAGTGATGGGTTTTTTTGTACATACAGTAGTTTATGCGTAATTTTCGCTTAAAATCTTTCAATTTATATATATATATATATATATATATATATATATATAATATATATATATATATATATATATATATAATATATATATATATATATATATATATATATAATATATATATATATATATATATATATATATATATATAATATATATATATATATATATATATATATATATATATACATATAAAAATAAGTATATCACGAACGGAACTCCTATTTAAGTAAAGGAGAAAACAGAAACCTTACAGAGGATGTGGCGCTTAGCAGCTCTGCATCCAGAGTGGAATACAAGGATATAAACAAGAAGAAAAAATAAGCGAGAACAGGAGTGACCATATGATTTGCATAGAATGGCTGGGGTGGATTGCGACACCCCTTTCCCGCTTAAAGCAGCTTTTACGACCCGGGCAACGCTCACGGCACCAATGTAACTCAATGGTCAATCTCCCACATGTGCAAAGACAGAAGCACCCGAACGGACAAAAGAGCAAAGATGGAACCAAGCATGGAAGAGATACACCTTACTATCCAGCATGAAAACACAACATTTTATAAGGGAAAGTCGCACATGCGCGAAAAGACTTCAAGATGATAGGATCGCAGATATGAAAATATATATGACTAAGAATTCTCATTTAGAATCAAACAATGTACAATTTCTTTCTTTGAAAAAGGAATAGTAATAATGTTGTAAAAAATATCTAGGGTAATTTCTTTTTAATGCATCATTTATTATTTTATTACATTCATGAATGCAGTCTTTTTTAAAAGTACTGTAGTTTCTGTTTCTTCTGAAGTACCCGATAATAATATTTCTGAATATATATTTTTTTCTTTTTTTTTTTTTTTTTTTTTTTTTTTTTTTTAGTGAGGTTTGAATTCCAATCAATAATATTATTAATTTTGATATTGTATGAATTTCTCTTGTCGTGTATGGTTGTATAAATTCCATACTGTTGGTGCTTTCTTATTGACAAATCCAGGAAGTCTGTCGATCCATCCTCATTGATCGGGTTTTCAATTAAGTCCAATTCCCTTGGGTAGAATGCAAAATCTATGTCAGGGGTGTTTGCATAACCCCCTAATATCACGTCGTCAACATAACGGAAATAAGGTATTTCCGATAATAGATGGGTTCCTCTTTCATATTTGGATAGATAAATATCCGCCAATATTGATGAGCATGCACCACCCATGGGTATACCTTTGACCTGTTTGTAGAAATGCATACCGTCATATAGTATGTTTTCATTTAAAACCAACTCAATCAAATCCAAATATCTTCTGAGAGTTATATATGGTTTTAAATTATACTCTTCATGTAATTCTTTCAAGATCATTTGTAGGTTTGTTAAATCGATGTTATTAAACAGATCCCTGAAATCGTAGCTTCTGAAGTTTAAATCTTTATGGCAAAATTTCAGTCGGTCTATCAATTCTTGTCCGTTTTTTAACATTATGGAGTTTTGCTTCTTAATATCAGTCATAACATATTGGAGTAATTTCAGAAGTTTTTTATTTGCATGTTCCAGGTATGATCCGCATCCCACTGTTACAGTACGGAACTTGACTGGCTTTTTGTGTAACTTGGGAATGAGGATCAAGTATGGAAATTTTACTGATTTAATATCCATACCAATTCTTTTATACAGTGCTTTTATTCTATTAGTGATGATTGATTCGTTGCTAGGAATTAATGTATACATGGCACAATCCTTATAGCATTGTGTTAAAGTATCGACATAGTATTTTTTACACGTGAATGCAAAATTCGATACGATTTTGTCGGTGTATGTCAATACGAATTCTTCATTAAAATGTTTGATTGAAAACGGAAATTGAGAACTCCCAGAATCCTTGTTTCTTCTCGGGTAGAATTGGCAAAAAGCACTGTAAAAGGCATATTTCCATGCGTTAAAAGTTTGTACAGGTATACTGTGTTTGACAGCCATCTTGTATATGAAGGTTTCCAGATCGTAATTAAATTCATTATAAATATCATTATATTCTTGTATTCGGTACTTAGTACCAAGTTGTAATAAGTTTTTGAGTTTATTATCTTTTATAAAATCTAAGTTTCCAGTAATTATATGCTTGTGGTAGGGATCACAATGTATATTTTTATGACATTGACAGGATTCAATATTAAATGAAGACACGGTTTTACATAATTTATTGTAGTTGAATAATCTTCTTCCGTTGGTTCTTACAAAGCGATAGGATATCTTAATATTTAGATTAGGCAAAGGAAGACGTTCTTCTATATTATGTAATATTTGGTTGAATGGAATATTTTCGAACATTTTATTCTTAAATGTTGTGATAAAAAATTCTTTTGATTTGTTAATTTGATATTTTGGTTCAAGTGCTACATTATATTTTGCGGCTCTGAGTTTAATTAAATCCAGAATGATGTCTATATTAGTGTTTGTATCTTCTGTATTGCAGTTATTTTCACTTAAATTGAAATTTATAATAAAATTCCATATACGTTGTAAGTATTTGATTTTGATACTGTTGGCTATATTCTTGATCCATCCGAATTTCACCGTTATTTCTGTCTTTATGAAGTCTGAGATTTTTTCTTCTGTTTTGTTATAATTAAATTGTTGCTTTTTATTTCCTCTTTGGTGTCTATAAGTTTTCTTAGGTATTGAATTTTCTAAGAGAGGGTATGCTTTACTATTCCTGCATCTTTCTTTATTGCAATTTTCCTTGAATAATAAAGTATTCAGACCATATGGATATGCAGAATTATATTGCTTTATATGGGTGTTTTCCCACCACAAGCGTTCAGAAAGGTCTGGTACTATATCAATAATAGTTACCATAATATTGCTGAAGGGGTGTACTTGAAAATGTCGTACTTCTAAGTTATTATTGGTGGATAGCTGTTGGATTTTGCCCACTTGACTTCGGTGCAGATTTATACGGATATTCAGGGAATTCTGCGTCTGTCCTATATATTTCGCCTGACAGGCAAGGCATGATATGCAATATACCACATTAAAAGTTTTGCAAAAGATTTTTATATTGTCCTTTTTTGTAGAAATTTGGTGTGGATTGGCTACGGGACAAAGCTTACATCGCTTAGAATTGCATTTCTTGAACTTGAAGTTCTTCATATGGTGGTAGTGTTGATAAAAGTCGTTAAAAAAAGATGATCTATTATAGATCGTGTCATTTATTACAAAAGAATTTACATTTTTTATGTTTGTCACAGCTTTATCATGGACAATTGTACAAGGCTTATAAACACTGCTCATCACTTGCTTCAATATAAAGATTAGGGTAACTGTATTTCGATAACACATATACCCTGATAATGTGTCACCGGGCATATATTCAGCATGGAATAAATTTGCCAGTCGCTAAATTTATATAAAGCCTTCATACATATTATATATCAACAGTTTTTTAACTCATGTTGAGGAGTAAGAACTTTATAGTAAAAACAAACGAAATGTTTTTACATATGCACATTCAAATACAGTAAAAGCATCATAGAACGTTAGGTATACTACCTTCACACTTGCCCATTTTATGCTGTATGACAAATTTAAGCACGTTTTTATACTTTTTTTCTAGTTATTTTGATTCATTCATAGAATTCGTTCTAAAATAGGTATTGGAAAATACCAGATTCAATAAAAGCGATAAAAATACTTAAAAACCACATAATTAAAAAATTAAAAGACTAAAGTACAGAGATTACACAAATGCATACCACACTATAATATACCACCATACATTGTCTCTCAAGGTACAAAACTAATATCAAAACATTTGCAAAATGACTCTTACCGTCCTGATTACACCGCTCCAATATCCACCGGATGACTCCCATCCCACGACACACGGAAGACCTACACTTCGCCAGTGTGGTCCGAGAAGTGGCCTTTACGTAGAAAGCTGAATTGGATGTGGTAAAATATGCACTATGTCCGCGCAATGCAGCTGGATGTAGACATATTGATAAATACATATAAAAATAAGTATATCACGAACGGAACTCCTATTTAAGTAAAGGAGAAAACAGAAACCTTACAGAGGATGTGGCGCTTAGCAGCTCTGCATCCAGAGTGGAATACAAGGATATAAACAAGAAGAAAAAATAAGCGAGAACAGGAGTGACCATATGATTTGCATAGAATGGCTGGGGTGGATTGCGACACCCCTTTCCCGCTTAAAGCAGCTTTTACGACCCGGGCAACGCTCACGGCACCAATGTAACTCAATGGTCAATCTCCCACATGTGCAAAGACAGAAGCACCCGAACGGACAAAAGAGCAAAGATGGAACCAAGCATGGAAGAGATACACCTTACTATCCAGCATGAAAACACAACATTTTATAAGGGAAAGTCGCACATGCGCGAAAAGACTTCAAGATGATAGGATCGCAGATATGAAAATATATATGACTAAGAATTCTCATTTAGAATCAAACAATGTACAATTTCTTTCTTTGAAAAAGGAATAGTAATAATGTTGTAAAAAATATCTAGGGTAATTTCTTTTTAATGCATCATTTATTATTTTATTACATTCATGAATGCAGTCTTTTTTAAAAGTACTGTAGTTTCTGTTTCTTCTGAAGTACCCGATAATAATATTTCTGAATATATATTTTTTTTTTTTTTTTTTTTTTTTTTTTTTTTTTTTTTTAGTGAGGTTTGAATTCCAATCAATAATATTATTAATTTTGATATTGTATGAATTTCTCTTGTCGTGTATGGTTGTATAAATTCCATACTGTTGGTGCTTTCTTATTGACAAATCCAGGAAGTCTGTCGATCCATCCTCATTGATCGGGTTTTCAATTAAGTCCAATTCCCTTGGGTAGAATGCAAAATCTATGTCAGGGGTGTTTGCATAACCCCCTAATATCACGTCGTCAACATAACGGAAATAAGGTATTTCCGATAATAGATGGGTTCCTCTTTCATATTTGGATAGATAAATATCCGCCAATATTGATGAGCATGCACCACCCATGGGTATACCTTTGACCTGTTTGTAGAAATGCATACCGTCATATAGTATGTTTTCATTTAAAACCAACTCAATCAAATCCAAATATCTTCTGAGAGTTATATATGGTTTTAAATTATACTCTTCATGTAATTCTTTCAAGATCATTTGTAGGTTTGTTAAATCGATGTTATTAAACAGATCCCTGAAATCGTAGCTTCTGAAGTTTAAATCTTTATGGCAAAATTTCAGTCGGTCTATCAATTCTTGTCCGTTTTTTAACATTATGGAGTTTTGCTTCTTAATATCAGTCATAACATATTGGAGTAATTTCAGAAGTTTTTTATTTGCATGTTCCAGGTATGATCCGCATCCCACTGTTACAGTACGGAACTTGACTGGCTTTTTGTGTAACTTGGGAATGAGGATCAAGTATGGAAATTTTACTGATTTAATATCCATACCAATTCTTTTATACAGTGCTTTTATTCTATTAGTGATGATTGATTCGTTGCTAGGAATTAATGTATACATGGCACAATCCTTATAGCATTGTGTTAAAGTATCGACATAGTATTTTTTACACGTGAATGCAAAATTCGATACGATTTTGTCGGTGTATGTCAATACGAATTCTTCATTAAAATGTTTGATTGAAAACGGAAATTGAGAACTCCCAGAATCCTTGTTTCTTCTCGGGTAGAATTGGCAAAAAGCACTGTAAAAGGCATATTTCCATGCGTTAAAAGTTTGTACAGGTATACTGTGTTTGACAGCCATCTTGTATATGAAGGTTTCCAGATCGTAATTAAATTCATTATAAATATCATTATATTCTTGTATTCGGTACTTAGTACCAAGTTGTAATAAGTTTTTGAGTTTATTATCTTTTATAAAATCTAAGTTTCCAGTAATTATATGCTTGTGGTAGGGATCACAATGTATATTTTTATGACATTGACAGGATTCAATATTAAATGAAGACACGGTTTTACATAATTTATTGTAGTTGAATAATCTTCTTCCGTTGGTTCTTACAAAGCGATAGGATATCTTAATATTTAGATTAGGCAAAGGAAGACGTTCTTCTATATTATGTAATATTTGGTTGAATGGAATATTTTCGAACATTTTATTCTTAAATGTTGTGATAAAAAATTCTTTTGATTTGTTAATTTGATATTTTGGTTCAAGTGCTACATTATATTTTGCGGCTCTGAGTTTAATTAAATCCAGAATGATGTCTATATTAGTGTTTGTATCTTCTGTATTGCAGTTATTTTCACTTAAATTGAAATTTATAATAAAATTCCATATACGTTGTAAGTATTTGATTTTGATACTGTTGGCTATATTCTTGATCCATCCGAATTTCACCGTTATTTCTGTCTTTATGAAGTCTGAGATTTTTTCTTCTGTTTTGTTATAATTAAATTGTTGCTTTTTATTTCCTCTTTGGTGTCTATAAGTTTTCTTAGGTATTGAATTTTCTAAGAGAGGGTATGCTTTACTATTCCTGCATCTTTCTTTATTGCAATTTTCCTTGAATAATAAAGTATTCAGACCATATGGATATGCAGAATTATATTGCTTTATATGGGTGTTTTCCCACCACAAGCGTTCAGAAAGGTCTGGTACTATATCAATAATAGTTACCATAATATTGCTGAAGGGGTGTACTTGAAAATGTCGTACTTCTAAGTTATTATTGGTGGATAGCTGTTGGATTTTGCCCACTTGACTTCGGTGCAGATTTATACGGATATTCAGGGAATTCTGCGTCTGTCCTATATATTTCGCCTGACAGGCAAGGCATGATATGCAATATACCACATTAAAAGTTTTGCAAAAGATTTTTATATTGTCCTTTTTTGTAGAAATTTGGTGTGGATTGGCTACGGGACAAAGCTTACATCGCTTAGAATTGCATTTCTTGAACTTGAAGTTCTTCATATGGTGGTAGTGTTGATAAAAGTCGTTAAAAAAAGATGATCTATTATAGATCGTGTCATTTATTACAAAAGAATTTACATTTTTTATGTTTGTCACAGCTTTATCATGGACAATTGTACAAGGCTTATAAACACTGCTCATCACTTGCTTCAATATAAAGATTAGGGTAACTGTATTTCGATAACACATATACCCTGATAATGTGTCACCGGGCATATATTCAGCATGGAATAAATTTGCCAGTCGCTAAATTTATATAAAGCCTTCATACATATTATATATCAACAGTTTTTTAACTCATGTTGAGGAGTAAGAACTTTATAGTAAAAACAAACGAAATGTTTTTACATATGCACATTCAAATACAGTAAAAGCATCATAGAACGTTAGGTATACTACCTTCACACTTGCCCATTTTATGCTGTATGACAAATTTAAGCACGTTTTTATACTTTTTTTCTAGTTATTTTGATTCATTCATAGAATTCGTTCTAAAATAGGTATTGGAAAATACCAGATTCAATAAAAGCGATAAAAATACTTAAAAACCACATAATTAAAAAATTAAAAGACTAAAGTACAGAGATTACACAAATGCATACCACACTATAATATACCACCATACATTGTCTCTCAAGGTACAAAACTAATATCAAAACATTTGCAAAATGACTCTTACCGTCCTGATTACACCGCTCCAATATCCACCGGATGACTCCCATCCCACGACACACGGAAGACCTACACTTCGCCAGTGTGGTCCGAGAAGTGGCCTTTACGTAGAAAGCTGAATTGGATGTGGTAAAATATGCACTATGTCCGCGCAATGCAGCTGGATGTAGACATATTGATAAATACATATAAAAATAAGTATATCACGAACGGAACTCCTATTTAAGTAAAGGAGAAAACAGAAACCTTACAGAGGATGTGGCGCTTAGCAGCTCTGCATCCAGAGTGGAATACAAGGATATAAACAAGAAGAAAAAATAAGCGAGAACAGGAGTGACCATATGATTTGCATAGAATGGCTGGGGTGGATTGCGACACCCCTTTCCCGCTTAAAGCAGCTTTAACGACCCGGGCAACGCTCACGGCACCAATGTAACTCAATGGTCAATCTCCCACATGTGCAAAGACAGAAGCACCCGAACGGACAAAAGAGCAAAGATGGAACCAAGCATGGAAGAGATACACCTTACTATCCAGCATGAAAACACAACATTTTATAAGGGAAAGTCGCACATGCGCGAAAAGACTTCAAGATGATAGGATCGCAGATATGAAAATATATATGACTAAGAATTCTCATTTAGAATCAAACAATGTACAATTTCTTTCTTTGAAAAAGGAATAGTAATAATGTTGTAAAAAATATCTAGGGTAATTTCTTTTTAATGCATCATTTATTATTTTATTACATTCATGAATGCAGTCTTTTTTAAAAGTACTGTAGTTTCTGTTTCTTCTGAAGTACCCGATAATAATATTTCTGAATATAGAAGAACGTCTTCCTTTGCCTAATCTAAATATTAAGATATCCTATCGCTTTGTAAGAACCAACGGAAGAAGATTATTCAACTACAATAAATTATGTAAAACCGTGTCTTCATTTAATATTGAATCCTGTCAATGTCATAAAAATATACATTGTGATCCCTACCACAAGCATATAATTACTGGAAACTTAGATTTTATAAAAGATAATAAACTCAAAAACTTATTACAACTTGGTACTAAGTACCGAATACAAGAATATAATGATATTTATAATGAATTTAATTACG